>VWYI01003331.1:144887-193624 GCA_013399455.1 Anthoscopus minutus | reverse complement strand
GAGCTCGGTGCGGGTGGCGGTCAGGTAAGCGGCGGCTCCTGCGGGCCGGGTGCGGGCGGCGGGGCCGCGGCGTGTGCGCAGCGCCCGCCCGCCCGCCCGGCGACAGCGGCCAGGCGCATCTCCCCGGCACAGAGGGGTCACCTCTCCTCGGCGCCTGCGGAGCCTGTTTTTCCTCACAGCAGTAGGAAATAGCCAAAGGAGAGGGAAACCCCCCACCATTCTGAGGTCCTTCTCAGTCATTTCTCTCTAATTTTGAGCAGTGACCCTAAAAATACTCCACCTAATTATAGCCTGGTGCTGCTAGTGCTTACTCATGGAAGCAGAGCAGCCCCTGGACTGCGGCGATGCCGTTTGCATCACGGAGCTTTACGAGAGTGGATCCTGGCACACTGATATTTTTAGACGGATAAAGGCTTTTATCCCGCGGAGGATATGTCTAACCTCACATACCAGAGGGATGGACTCCCATAAGGCTGCTCACAGTACATAGGAATTAGGTGTATGTAGAAGTCATGATGGGAGGGGAGCTTAAGTAATTTTAAAACACAGGTTAATTCAAATTGCTCTTTAATCAGAGATAAAAATCTGCTGTTCATCAGTGAGCTCTTGGCTCTTCTCGATTTTCTATGTGAAAATACTGTTTTATTGTTTGAAGAGCTTCCAGTTTAGCCCGTTGATGCTTCCGTTTTCAAGATGTCTTTACATGACTGAAGCATGAGGAGAAATACATGTATATGTGCATATATCTATGACTGTTTATGTGTATGTACGTCAGTATTTGGGATTTAATTGTGATACTGTCTATTGATTTATTTCTTTAAAGAAGTTCCCTTGTGCTGGCACACTTTGAGTATTACAACACAAGAAATCAGACCTTAGGGGAAGGTCTGCTTGTCTCAGTAGGTCCTTGGACAATCTTGTATTAGAGAATTCAAGGGTTGTTCAGGAAAATGAAGAAGGCGATGAGCTTTGTTTTGTTTTTGCTGAAGAAATTAGCAATGTCACTGTGTGCTAGTGTTGGTACATGGTGTAGGGGGAACGGTGCAGTAACATTTTCAATAAACAGAGAAGCACCACCCCTGCATGATAACATGGGGTGTATGCTGCAGTTGTTCATTAAAGTCTGATTGCAGCAGCATTTTCTGTTGGGAGAGATGCTTTTGTGAGTGCTATCTGTTGAAGCATTTTTCACATCATGTTCAGGGAGGTACTATTCTAAAGCATAATTAGGCTGTGTTTTTGAAAAGGAAAATATGAGATAGGTGTGATCCTAAAAATAGGGCGTGTTACAGGTTTACAGAGTGCTTTCATTTCATTTTAAGAAAATATTCAATATGTTCTGAGCCAAAATAAATAGTGATGTAGAAGTGATATTAATTTACAAATACAGAGGTTTGTTGCAGCTTGGAATGAAATAAAAAAAACCTATTGGTAGAAATGCTTTTATAATTGTAGCTGTGTGATGAATAGATTCGGAGTAATACATGGAAAAGCATTTGTAGAAGTAGATTAAAGTCACCCAGCTGTAGTTCTTGGCAAAAAATTCCTAATGTTGTAAGGTATATTTCTGCAGTATAATTGTCTAACTAACATTTTGTGCCTGAGTGCAGTTCACTAATAATGAAGGATTGCATTTTTCCTCCTGTCTGCTTTCTCCCTTTTGTCAAATTAACTTTTCATATACAAGATTTCCCCTCTCTGTTTAGCATTCATGAACAAAAGCATACACAGTAATTGTTTTTGCACCAGTAGCTCTTTGTAGATGTTTTTCTTTTATTTCTGATTATGTTTTTTGCAGTCCTATAATTCAACTGATTTTGCATCTCTGTGTGTATTGGTGCCATGCTGTACCGTGTATTATGCGTATTGCATTCTGTTTCCTTGTTGCTCTTCACCTCTTTTTTGGCAACTTGAGCTTAGTTCAGTGAGGATCTCCACAGTTGTGATGAATTAATCATTGTGTTTTGTATGTATGTTTCTGAGCAAGACTTGCTTTACAGCTGGACCAGCTTTTAGTTTAGTTGCAAGATATACTGCAAAGGCATGAATTTGCTTAGACTTTAAACACAGGTTACAGAATAGACATCGCTGAAATTGTTTAGCAAATTGTATTTCCAGAACCTGGTTGTCTCACCTGATTGTATCCAACAGGAATGAAAAGTACTTCATTCTTTCCAATTAGCACCGGCTTTAAGCTATCATCTTGTATGTTAATTTCTCCCCATTTTCTTCAGTGTAATAATGGGTTTGTGACTGATGAGCTCCAGTTTAGTGAAGCATGAAAGCTGAAAATAGTTTGGCAGATAATCCAGTAACTAATGTTACATTCCCCAATTAAGAAAACGTTTTTCTCCGGTCACCCACCACTGAAAGACTTGTGGATTTTGTGGATGATGGTGTGCAAATTTGACAAAGAGCTTTGCTCTGTGTGTGATTGTGTGTAGCGTCTGTTTTCAGATAAACTCAGAGAGCCCTCGTGAAGAAAAGTCATCTAATTAGAGAACTTTCTTTTTTTTTGATAGTGAAAAACTATCATTTTTGTAAGTCTAAAATTTCTGTGTTGCTTTTTAAAGTGTCTTTTCAGCATATGAAGACTAATTTTTGACAAGAAGGCTATGAAATGTTATCAACATGATAGGCAACTGTTTCAAGTTTGGAAAAGGATGTAAATTATTGTTTCTAATCCTTGTCTCTTGCCACTTTAGTGATGTCCACCAGCAAAATATAGTGTGTAGGCTTCTGGCATGTTGGGTAGATGAATTCTCACCTAAGATTTAGGTCCCCAAGAGCCAGTGGTCTGGGTCTGTTAGTGCACTTTAGAGCAGTTGTATGACCCATGCAAGGGGCTGCGTGCACTCACTGCGCTCAGAAGTGAGTGCAGTTACTTTTACTCTTTTACCAACCAGACCTGAGCTGGCTCACAGGAATTGAAGTGGCTGCAACAGTCAGTGTCTGTCCGGGCTCCATGTGGCTTGGGGCCATGCCATTAGGATTTTCTGGCAGTGGTGATCTAAGAAGACAAAGTTGCATTTCAGTCCTTTGCATTTTTGGATACATGTTAAACAAAGGAACTCCTGGAGAACTGTAATGTTTGGATAGGTCTAACCAGAAGTTTTACATGGAGGACTGTACCTGATAAAGCAAGGAAGAGTGCCTGTTACGTCTTCTCCATAACAGGATGCAAGTAACAGTGTAGAGCATCGAAGGAAATGCCTGTCTTCCAGCCCTTCAAAGGTGAAAGATCCTTGATCCACTCTGAGTCAGTGGAAGCCCTGGACATATAGATTATAAGCTTCAGTGTTGATTTGTTAGAGATGCTGTCTTAAAACAGAAGAAGAAATCAGTACAATGTGAAAAGATGAGTTGCAGTACAAGCTGACCAGTAGTCAAGAGAAGATGGTCACTCCGATGTGCTTGGGTGACACCTCAGGTGGAGTGGACAATGGAAGAACATGAAGTACTGGTTGGTGAAGCTGAAGAGTTTTGGCATTGGACACGTGCTTGTAAAAAATGGAGCCCAGTTGAAACTGTGTTAATGGGCAGAACACAAAGGAAGCTTCAGAGGATGGTGTTTTATAGTCAGGCATGTTTAGTATCTATAAGGAACAGAGTAGTGAAAGCTTCCACTTTTCATCATCCTAAGTATGTCTGGGTCTATCTGCCTTCTTCCCTGCTTTGGCAAAAGTGCTTCATCTGCTGTGATTGACATCTGCTTTGTTTCATCCCTCAAGTGAAGAACAGGAGTGCTGCTACTCTCCTCCTCACCTGTGCAGAGAGGCTCTGGGATCTGGGCACCCAGTTGTGCCTTGAGATGTCTAAAAAATTTCTTTTTCATTTCCACCCTGAGGGTCTGCAATATGTTGTGACACTGCTTCACTGAAGTGAAATGTTGATGTTTGCCAGGCATGGAAACTGTGTGCAAAATGTAACGGATCTACTTCTTTAATGTTTTTAGTAAGTGCAGCTGATGAATTAAAACCATGCAGCTTCTGCTTCTGGTTTTCCAAAAGGGAGATGAAGTATGCTGGAAAAACACATTGGTTACTAATTCAGTTTGGTAGAGATTAGGGATTTTGATAACTAAAGTTTAGTTTGTGGCATAGTGTTAGGGTACAGTGTTGACTTTTGATTAGGCAAGTGGGATATTTTCATCCATTGCAACTTTAGTTTCCCTTTGCAAAGCTTTGGTATGGAATTCTTTTCATACCCCCAGTTCTTGAACTGTATGATCAGTTGGTTGTCTTATGTAGGGTTTTTTTCCTACTTCACTAGTTTCTTTTTAAGCATATTCTTTTAAGCTTTTTTAGTGAGGTTGTTTTCTTCTGTGTTAGATCCAGCTACTGTTAGATACACTAGGAAAGAAGGAACTGAGTGAAAGGAACCTGTTTTTTTTTACAGGTGTGTTTTTAATCACTTTAATGGCAGCTGAGATTGATTTTCTTTCTTGGGCTGCTGTTGTGCAAACAGTTACAGGTGCATTTAAGCTTCCCACCATGAATAGATACTCAGATGCCAGATGAATGGACATATATGCTGCGGAATATATATATTATAAGCTCTGGAGATACTCATTTCATGCTTCTCATACAGACCAAGCATTCTCATAAATCATTCTGTAACTAGGTAAGCAGCAGCAATAGGCTACAGTGCTATCCATTGGTTCCTTAAAATGAATCAAACTTTTTATTTTAATGGACAGTAATTATTACTCATCTGTAATCAGTTGTAAAAGTTTTCTTGGGGGAAATATGTGTTAATGAAGTCCAGCATTCTGTAAGTACACAAGAATGCCCCACCTAATAAAAGAGAAATTATCAACAGCATTAAATAGCAAGGTGTTGGAAATAACTCTTGTGCATGGAGTCTGTTAATGGAAAGCTACTAAAGAAATCTTGTTTTGGAAAGCGCCTGTTGCATATCTTTTTTGTTAGTTTTGATGTTTTCCTTTGGTCTCTGACTTAAACAAACATCTCCTTGTCCTTCTCTGAAACTTTATCCCATTGATATGTTTTGCATTTTAGCTGAAGAAAAGACACAGCACCATCTGCTGCTGAATTAATTCTACTTTCATAATATCTGACTCGATCATCTGTTACTGATATTGCTTGGGGCAGGCTGAAATCTGTGATCTTGCTTTCTAGGAAATAAACTTCCCTTTTCAGCACTTGTGTTGTAAACATAAACTCATTCTTGGATGGAGGGAAAATAAATCCTACTTGGACCTTCCCCTTAATGCCACATATTCCTTGCCAAAAGATGGGTATCTTGAATTTAGGAAGAAGAAAAATCTAGGAGTGGTATACCTCAGCAGTCTGCTCATGCTTTTGGATGAATTATATTTTTAACTTGGCACTTCCCAAAGTTTGTAGAAGACTTGGGAGTTTACTTTGCTTTGAAAAACCATTGAGTTAGTACCTAATTTCCATTTAATGGTGTTTTCTTTACTACTTGTGATCTGTTGGCCTAGACATTCCTTTATTACTGAACTCAGGGCTTCAGATTTTCAGGTTTACTGTGTGACATCTGTACATTCTTCTGTAGTAGTTGAATGACCCTTGTGCATGGGATCAAGAGAGTCCTGCTCTCTTCCCGTGCTTTCCCTGCTATCCCTTGATTTGCTTTAAGCCTTTTATAGATTGCCCTTGCTGCCCACTCAGAGATGGCTGTTGGAATTCTTGCTTTCATGTTCTGTTGCCTGACTACTGCTGGTGAAATCAAGCAATTTTGGGTGTTTTGGTTTCTTTTTTTTTTATTTTAAGGAAAATACAGCAGAATACGAAAAATCTGTGGTGGCTAGAGAATTTTTTCTTACGCTAATATTGTTTCTATGTAAAACACTTTCAAGAAGTGTAATTTGAACTAGTGAAAAAGAAAGTTTAATTAGAAATCAAACCAGATCTGAACAAGTCTAGCAAGAGTAACTACATGAGCTATGCGTTTTATTGTGCTTTCTCTTGAATAGTTTTAAGTCTTCATTCATTTTCTTCCTATCCCTCCTTGTGGATTTTTTTTGCTTTGTTTTTGGTGGTCCTGTGTTAATTTCCACATTTCCCTAGTGAAATATATCTGCTCCAATGTAAGGGGAGAAATGCTGCCTTATTTTTCAAAAATGATCTTGTTTGATGTGTTAATTATAGCAACAAGATACAAATGGATTCTATTGAAAAGATAAGGTTAGTGTCACAGTGAATTTGATGCGAAGAGAAAACATTCAAAATGTATTCTAAAATGTGAAAATCTGCTGATTCGGAGCTTACAATTGATTAGCATAAAATATTTCATGAATAGAATCTGAATAGAAATAAAGAGTGAGGAGTGAGTACCATCTGTTCCTTTATACTAGTAGTATCCTCAGCAGATTTGGTAGAGTTGGCTACTGCTGGAATAATTATTTTTCTGTGTAAATAATTTTTTTTTCTTTAAATCAGCTGGCAAATGCTGGTTTGGGACAGTGCACCCTTTAAGCATCTTTACATCTGTAAGTCTTCCTAATAAAAGTGGATGGCTTATCCCTTGAGCCTGTTTGCTCTGGAGCTTCAACACAGAATGCTGAGAGCAGCAAGACCTTAGTAAAAGGTTATGATTGTTCTGCTATACACAGCAATTTATCTGCATTCAAATGGAATAGTTCACTTCCACTGTTGAATTTAAAAATGGACTAAAGGATTTGTTGTCTAGGTAATTTAGTGTCTCACTGGTGGCTCTTGCCTTTATGCTGCTATAGGAACTCTGCAGAGTTCAGGTGGTTAGCAAATAACTGTGTCTTTGCAGGACATTTTAGATTTAACCTAATCTTTCCACACTAGCTCTCAAACACTCCAGGTTTCTTGAAATGCTTCTTGTTGGATATTGTAGCCTTGAAAGATACTTAGTTTCCTTTTCCTTTATGTTCAGCATAACTGATCCTGTAAAAGCCTGAGTAAAGCAACATTTTCAAGGTGAGCAAGAATTAAAAGACTGTAGTATGCTATAGCATTACCAGTCCTACTACCAGAGCTGAGCACATGGGATATTTTCTATAATAGGACTAGACAGATAATGTTCCCTTTTGTGAGACTTCACAAAGGCTGACACTTTTCTGCCATTTCTCATTTGATAATGGAAGACTTTGATCAAACAGGCTTCTCTGATTACTGGGTCTAATCTCATCTGGGGCCCTAAAAAAAGGTATTCCACATCTTGAGTCAATTCTCCAACCTCTTGGTTATTATCTTTAAGCTGTATGTTTTTTCAATGAGCTGTTTTTTCCTTCCATTTCTAATTATGTTAATAATCCTTTGCCTAATACTGCTGAAACAAATTTAAGGTGAGATATTAAGCTGGAAAGCTGCATAGCTGTGAAGTACTAATGTCAGTCAAGAAACTATATTAAATACAGGACTTGTTAACAATGTTGTTTAAGAAGTTATGCAAATCATCAATATTAGGCTAAAGCACAAAAGAAGAGTTTATCCTCTAGAAATAAATTGCAAATTATGAAATACAGTCTCGTATAATTTTGGGGTAACTAGCAGGTTTGCTAGGAAACTTCTCATGTATAGTAAAACCTCTAATTTTGCATAAAATGTAGAAAATGGTGTATCTGAGTTCCTTTTAATATTTGGTACCATGTTGTGTGTGAGACTTCTTGGAATAAAGTGATAGAAAGGTAGACTGACTTAAGATGTGAGTGTATATATTTTATTCAAAATACTTACCTAATTAACTTTGTTTTTCAAAGTCAGTAATCTTTAGCATTCATTTAGTTGGACATTTTTTCCCTTAAGCATGGGACTAATTGGGAGATGAGTCCAGAGACCTTTTGTGTCGTTCTTACTAGGTCATTATCCCAAAGTCTTAGTGCTGCTAATCACTCTCTCAGTGGTATTGATTTACCAACTGCAGCAGTGCCCCTGTCTTGGTTTGTGCTTGCTTCTGTCATAGGACACTGTCCCTGTGTACCCATCTCCATCTGTGTGAGAATATGAGAGGGATATGAGTGTAGGTAGTAAGTTTTTGTCTTTTTAAATCTTTTCCTGCTTTTCCTTCCCCATGCTCCTAGGCACTTTGTTTATTGTCATCTTGGAATTATGTCATAAGATCCTCAGGCCAAAGATGTAGCTTCAAAGTAAGCACGATATAAATAATACATGATGTAATATCATGAGAAAACCAACTCTGCTAAAACACCTGAGTTAGTTATTACCTTCTATGAAAAGTCTTACCATTAAAGATTCTATATATGGCTTTCTTTCTCTCTCTCTCTTCTCATTCATTTCTGTGAAGAGTAGAAAAATTATGTCTGTACCAGACACTTTGATCTGGAGTAAGTAGCCGACTCCTCCATTTTTTTTACCTGCTAAGCAAATCATGCATTACTTCAGTTGTCATTCTGCATAAGTTGTCCAGGTAAGGTTTATTTCACTCCCTGGTCTCAAATACATTCTTTTTGAAGTCTAATCTTTAATTTTATGTGAAGTAATTTTTAGACTCTGTCTGTAATGTGAAGCCTTTGAGTTTTTCCCTAAAATGATTATCTATACACATTACTTTGCAGACTATAGATGTTGATAGCATCTAAACATCTGTATTTTCTTAGTTAAAATTATATCATGCATGTGATTTACTGGTATATTTGGGAAAGGCTGATGTGTTTATGACCAAGCTATTTGAAATGCATTAAAGACCAGAAAAATGTTTTTATATTGGGTTAAGGATGACCAAATGCATATTTTCTAGAGGTAATCAAAATGAGGATTCTATTTGTAAGTGTTTGAAGAGGCTGTAGATCAGAGGGAAGGCCACCTGTTCAATCTATATCACTTAGAGTGCAGCTTATGCTTCTGTCTAATCTGATCAGTCAGTCCATCACTCAGGAATAATAAAATTGCCATTCTGATCTTTACAAGCAGAATTCTGAGTTCAGCAAAGTGGATTGATGTTCAGTAAGCTCTAAAAAATGAGATGAGAGATAGGACTGAACTGGTATTTGCAAGTAAACTATTTGACAGTTAAAATTAGTATAATTAAGTGTTCTTTTTTCCTTTGTGTACTCTCAAAAGGGTTTTGTTTGAATTGGAGTTGAATTGAATTTGTTGTTGGGGGGTGTGTCTGTGGAGTTTTTTAATCTTTATTTGTTTGATTCATTGTTTCAGTTTTTTTGTTTTGTGCATGTCTCTTTTTTTTGTTTGCTCTCTTTGTCTTCCTCACACAGTTCAATGTGACCTGCTTTGTCTGGTCAACCCACTGTCTTGGCTCTGTGTTTTAAAATGTAGCTGTGCTTTTATTATGTGCTTTTATTGTTAGCAAAGCCTGTAGGAACAGACGGACTTTTCATTGTTCTCTAAGTGTCAACAAGTATAGCCCTGCTAGGCCCTGAAGAGGAATCATAGGCTTGTCAAGGTTGGAAAGGACCTCCAAGAAGCATTGTCCAGCTGAGAGCTTCAAATGAAAGTGCTTTGTTGTGCACTTGCAGAAGAATTTGTGCTTGCAGAAGCTTTGTTCTGTGCTTGCTGGCCCATGTTTCTGTTGATTTCGAACTCTCACGACTGCTGAGTGTGGAAATGCCTCTCTGGAAAGTGGGAGCTTGCATAGAATGTTGTTGAAGTATATCTTGGAAGATACTTGATTAAAAACAAAGGACTGATGCACTCTCTGCTGCTGCTGTAGACGAATGTTCAAGTAATGTACACATGTAATGTACATTCATAAGCATAGAATGGCAGTGTTGTATTGTAGCAAAAGAAGAAACTCGGTGTATGTAGAAACTGGAGTCTTTAGGAAGGTGCAAAGAAATCTGTTTTTTTGTTCAGTAGTGCTGATGTCTAGTGGTAAGTTTTGGGTCCTGCTGCTCATGGAAAATGTGTACTAAGAGGAATTGAACAGAGGAGGGAAAGGGCTCTTTTGTCTAGAAAACATGACCAGTTCCATGTGAGATACGAGTAGTGAAGATTTGCAAGAGACACATCCTAAAATACCAAGACTTAAGTACAGAGTGGAAAGGAATAAAATGTTCTTCATGCTCAAGGTGAAGTCACTATAACATAGTAGACTTAAATTTCAGTAAGGAAAGTAAAAGAGAGGAGAAAATATTTTTCCATTGTAAGGCTTGTGGAATGAACATACTAGGGAGAGAAATAAACCTGTGCTTTGTCTATGGAGATGTGAAATTGT
Source organism: Anthoscopus minutus (assembly GCA_013399455.1). Lineage (NCBI taxonomy): Eukaryota > Metazoa > Chordata > Aves > Passeriformes > Paridae > Anthoscopus > Anthoscopus minutus. The sequence continues at coordinate 183,472 of VWYI01003331.1, read as the reverse complement.
CCATACAGGAAAATCTTCAAGACAGTTCAGACTGGTAACTGCCAGGAAGATTTTGGGTTAATTGATAGTACTTTGGTCCAGAAAGGTAGAGTGGGTAAATAAACTGACATTCCCAGGTTTTTTCCACCCCAATTTTCTGTTAATTCTGTGAAGCTGCATGTAGGGCACCAGGACCTGCATTCAGCACGATTGAATGATCCCATTCAAATGTCAGAATGTGTTCGCAGAGGTGTGACAATGTCCACATGAACAGTAAAGCCTTACTGATTTGGAAGGGTAAGCTTAGATTAATCCAAGTTTGAAAGGACCTCAGGAGGTCATCTGATCCAGCCTCCCCCTCAAAGCAGTGTCAAAACTAAATTCAGGTGAGGTTTTGCAAGACTCTGTCTAAAATTAGGTCTACGAAGAACCTCTGAGGTGGAGATTCATCAGTTTCTCTGGGCAGCCAGTACTTGACTGTTCCAGTTTTTGATGGTCAGATTTCTTCCTTATGCCAAGTTGGGAAATCATTTTGTTTTATGACCAATGCCTCTTGTCTTCCCAATCTGCACCTGAGAAAGGAGCTTGGGCCTTTTGTATTTGTAACCTTCTCTTCTGCACTGAAGGAGAGGAGACAAGGCCTGGAAGCCAAGAAGATACTGAAGAGCTCTGTGCCTATGATGTGTTGGAAAGATGAGATGGGGACACCTTGAGCAAAGGAGGTGCAGCCTCTTCCCACTTGAGTTCTGAATGTGGTAGAGCAGATTCTTGGGGGACTGACTGGCATCCAGTGGTGCTGCTGGTAGGGCTGCTATTAGGAGATAATGTTGTAAGCATACACATGGTGAAGTACTGGAGGCTTTTGTTGTTTACCTGGTTTCTATACTCATCCTGTATAAAATCTATTCATTCTCCTCGTATGACCCACTCCTACCTGTTTTGAAGACTTTTTCATGATGTGATATTGCAGCTATGAAAGCATTTGGATTGTGATTCAGTTTGGGCTAACAGTCTATCTTTTTTTTTCCCAGCAGGAATATGTGGTGCTTACCTGTCTGCATTTTCTCTGCCACAGTTCAAGCTTACCCATTATTTTGACTGGGCTGACTGATGGGAATAATTACCCTCCGTCATTGTTTAAAATTTCTTTGCTTTTCAGATGTGCTTTCCTCAGCCATCTCATATAATAATCTCTTACCCTGTCCCGTGCTGTGACAGTTCATATTTCATTCTTCCAGTTCTTCTGGCTTGTTCAGACAGTGTCTTCTGTATGGCAGGAAGAAATGTGTACAATAGTCAGTGGTTTATCACATGAAGTATGTGATATTGTTGTGAATACAACCCAAAGCATTGATTGTCTTGGAGTGGTTTCTTATGGCTCTTTGGAAATTAATTATAATTTGTGCATTATCAGTTTTTGTCCTGTGTATGAAAAATGGATTTTTAAACTTTATTTATTTGCTTATTAATTTAGATTTAGGTATTCATAAAGTGCATGTGGAACGCTGGGCAAAGTTCGCATTCAGTTTGGTTTGTATTGCTGGATATCTGCCTAGTATGTGCAAGAGTTGTCTGGTTGAAGTTCAATCTGTTTAAAACAGAGGAATGTATTGGTAGACTGAATAAAATTCTTCAAAGCTCATATCTGTGTCTCTTGAATTTATATGCTTTTGATTTCTCAGATTCTAGCTAGGAAATTCTACTGTCAAGAAAATAAGACTAATTGTAGTCTAGCTGGGCAACTAACTGCTCCTTCTGTATGTGTATTCTATAATTTTTACATGCAGTTTTCACTGTAAGGAAACTTCCTTTGTTCAAGGCTATATATCTGTCCTGGGAACATCCAGTGGGACAGAATGCTTGTCATGTACTGCACTATTGTAATGATAGTTGCTCTCCTGTTTTGCCCCCTCCTTGGTGTAGAGGGGGATGGTCACTCCAGCACAGCAGATTTGTGTGAGGTCCTCTCCTTTGCTGCAAGTAACTTGAACTGGCATCATGTTATTTATCCATTCTGATAATAAAAAATAAAATGTAGGAGATACCTCTGTGTTCAAGGGTCTCTTTCTGCTGCAGCTGTTACCAGTCCTGGGAATCCTCAGGATATACTACTGGCTGTGTGTCAGGGTGGGTGATGCAGTAGACCTTTCATGGGTCCTTGCTTCTGTGTGCCAGGCTGAGCTAATGCATGGTTAGGGGACACTGGCCACTTCACTTCCAAGACTGGAAATAATTAAACGATCTGTGTGACTTGTTTTAGGTATTCTTCTTCAGAGCAGGGTTAAGATACACAGAGTTGGAGTTCCACTGCTGTTTATAGGGTCAGGTCTGGTGTTGGAATAGCAATGAACCCATCTTCTGAGTATTGATTCAGTGCTGAGGAGACTCCTATAGCTTATTTATCTAGGTGTGATTGGAGCACAAAGGTATGGTATATCTTCAATTAGTTTGGAAATAGCTGAGAGGTTTTGTTGCCAAAATAAATGGGACTTCAAAGCTCTCCCTCTAGTTCTCCACAGCTAGATAGGGATGCCAGGATGGTGTAGAGCCATGGACTTCCAGTTTCATTGTAAAGTGTGAAAGGTTCAAAGACAGCCAGAAATTGTTTCATCTAATGCGTGCACTCAAGGGCACATTTCTGGATGTCCTTGTTGTGTGCCATTGCATTTATCTCAGTTCAGTGTGCTTGTGACTGATGCAAAAATTAGAGAACTACAGATTACACAAGGAGCTTTCTTGTGGGGTGTAGGGCTTTTTCATTTAAAAAGGAAAAGCTATTTTTTGGCCTATTTTTTGCACTTGAGTCTTGGTCTAGATAAAGTTGTTAGCTTAAATTGTTATCTTAGTTTAAATTGTTAGCTAAGGTAGGTAACAAAGGACTAACTACACATATCAGATTTCATTGTGGTGAGGTTTTGTTTTGTTGGATTTTTTGTTTTGCTTTGTTTTTAAGTCCCAGCAAGAATTGCTAGAGGTACTGAAGTAGTTTCTACTTTGTCAGCAAGTTTTAGGTGGAGTGTCACTGTTGGACTGTTTTTCAGCTGCTATGTTTTGTCTTGCTCCATTTTTGCTGCTGTTGCAAGACCCCTCTGCCAACACCCCTTGGCCAACACCACTGCTGCAAATGAGAGATAAACAATTTAATGCATTGCAATGGCTGCCAGGGAACAGAGGGCTGAAGTATTGTTTCTCTAAACTGAAAACTCTGAGATTAGGATGGCAGTATTAGAAAGACACAAAAGATTGTGTAAATTTTTTGTCCATTCTGATGCTTAATGACATATTGTGTAACACCAATCAACTGGATTTGATTGAGAATCTAATTTTGTGTTCTTTTAAAAACATGATTGTATTTGAAGTAAAACCAGTCCTGACCTCAAATGCTGAGTCAGAGAAATCATCTCCTTTCATTTGTGCTAGGTAATCCTGCTTCCTGCCCTGAATCTTTCTCACAGTTTCAATTTATCTTGTTCCTATTCTTCAGCCACTGATCCTTAGTTCAGTGGTCTAGAAATGGTTAATGTTAAGTAGAGTTGAGAAATAAGCTATTTGTATTTTTCTATGCCTTGCTAATTATTCATGTGATAGAGCTTACGTAAGGGCTGCATTACAGTTGCACTTCATTTGATGACAGAGTTCTGTATTTCTGTGTAAACAAAAGTCAAGTGATAAGGTATGGGCAGTCAAAGTCTATAGTTGAAACCAGGGAGAAAACAAACTTTCCTGGGAGGATCTTAAGGTCGTAATATCTGCTGAGCTGTCATATTTCTTGAAAAAAACCCCTACAAACAAACAATAACAAAAAGCCTCCATAAAAACCCAATCCTGACAGTATTTTATTTAAAAAATTTTTAAAAACTGGAAGAGCTGCCTTTGCTATCTTTCTTGCCTTAGCCTTTCTTCAGATTCAATGGTGAAATCCCTTAAAACACAATTAACAGTTTGGATAGCATGATGTAGCAAAATATTAACATTTTAAACAGCACAGTTTTTTCTCTTTGACACAAATTGTAAAAGCAGACTGTCTTAGAAAAAAATACATGTTTTGGAGAAATCTGTAAATTCCAGGGAAAAAATATTGATCTACTGACACCCTCTTAAGACTTTTTTAATACTTGCTGACAATTTCTGTAGAACCTGTTAACAAGTTAGGTCTAAATATTCCATTTTTCTTTCTAAATATCTGGTACTGTAGCATATGCTGGAGCAAACATCTTTTTGCCTCTTTCCCCCATCCTTCAAATGCTGTCTGCAGTGCTAAGAAAAATTCTTTTAAGTGGAAACAAGGTTGGCCAAAACACTAAGAGCTTTTTATTCTGGAATGATGTTTTTTCCTTTTTCATTTTTTCCTTTTTCCTTATTTTTGGGTTTGCTGTAAAAGCAGGGGTAGTAAGTGGTTGAAGCTGAGTGCAGCCATGGAGTGGAAGTCAGAGGTGTGGGATGATTCATAGCAGTTGGCAATGCAGAGTTTGCAGCTTGAGCTAATATCCAGTCTTCTGGCTTCATGGTGCTGGTGAGGAAAACTATCTGAAACAGCTGTAAAGTTATGGATTATTATAGAGATATATCTGTCTGTAGCTTTTAATAAATGTGTGACCCATTAGGGAAGCTTTATATAAGCCTTAGTTTAATACCCTCCCTGGCCTTGAGGCACTACCACTATGCCATTAACACGCTATTTTGTATGAACTCATAGTTTTCCATTTCCTTGTGAAGTTCCTTCTTAGCTCCTGGAAGACCTTGTGAGCACTCCCTTCATGCACTGTCCTCTTATGTCTCATTTAAGCCAAAGCTGCCCTTCTGTTGTCTGATGTTACAGTGCTGAGAGGAATGAGATGCTGAGATGCTTGGTCACCAATTCTGTGGCAGGTCTGTAACCATCTCACTTGGTTTACAGGTCAGGACTACAGCAAGTTACCATAAACTTAAATTTCTAAGGCAATTTGAAACAGTTAATATATGAATACTTAATTTGAAAGCATTTGTGCTACCTCCAGTGTATGAGGGATTATGAAATCTTGGTGCAGACAAACCACAAGTGATTTGCATTGATGATTTCTGAGAGCAGCTGAGAAATGCCTGATTTAGAAGTATTAGTTGCCAAGAGGAGCTGATTTAATTGAGTCAAGGCAAAATAAATGGGTTTTGACCTTGAAGCAACTTGTTAGGACAGACTTTACCTTATGTCCCTAAGGAGCTGTGGCCAAGCATTCAGCAGACAGAAATGATCCCAGGATCAGGTGTTGCTGCTTTGTGTGCACTGGAGCTGAGGGAGACTGGCAGGGCAGTGCCAGGCCAGCAACTGCACACAGAAATGGAGTCAGAGCCTCCCAGGCCTGTGATATAAAATGGAGATAGCTGCTTTCAGTTTATGTGAGCTACCCTGCTGCATGATTTTTTTTTCCTGGTGGTTGTTTGTTTTGTTTGTTTTTGTGAAGTGACTTTGCATTAATAGTTTTGGATTTCTGGTTGGATTTGTAATCTTATCAGGGAACCTGAGCTGCAATGAAAAATTAAGCCTACAGCTAGGACATGAAGCAGAAAGTGCTTAGCCTTGCTATTAGGCCAGCATAGATAATGGTTGTATAAAGCAGGGATAAGTAACAAGGAAGTAGTTGGTTCTTTATAAACTTTATTCAGAGCTGTCAGCTCACATTTTGGTGCAGGACCAGGGTGCACTTGTTTCATGGATATGCTCTGTCCTGGAGCTAATATTTTGGTGATATCTACCAGTATTCATACTAGTGGTAATTACCAACTGTAAGCTTGCTAATGCAACAAGGTCTGCATGCCATAGCAATTAAACCAGGAGAATGACTGCATTTCCACAATGATTTCTGCACTGACTTTGTTTAACCTAGGCAACAAGAAGCTCCAACCTGCCCTAGTGTGGAAGCTAAAGAGTTACAAAATCACAGTCTTTTCTATTTTATATATTATCAAAAGTGAAGAATATGAAACCAGCCCATGCTTCCCTGATGAGGCAGAGAAGAATTCTCTTTCACTTTCTCTTAGGTTAAAATCTCCAGTGATAGATTGTAGTCACTATTTATATAGTGTCATATAAGCCCTTCTGGACTCAATGAAAGGCTCAGCATGTGAAATGGCAGCAGCTCAGATTGAAGTGCAAATGTTGTTGCAGAGGAAAGCTCTCTTTCTTCTAGCTTTGGGATGTGAGTTTTTGTGTGGAAACTGAATTTCCTGTGAGGTTCCCCATTCCAGTGGATTTCTTGCACAAGATGATGTTGAATGAGGCCCTGATATAGCTGTACCAACTCCAAACTTACTTCACCAGTCAACTGTGATAAATCCCATTCTTTTGACTTCTTGTGTTGCTTAAGCTCCAATTATATATATATATATATCAGCTTTCTGTTGGTATTCCATATAAATGCTAAATACTCTCACTAACATTTTTTTTCCTGTCCCCTCTCTACCACATCTGAAAGTCAGCCTGCATTTAGCTGAACAAAAGATTATGGCCTGTAGATAACCCAAGTTTTGCACCTGGTAGAAACTTCATAGAGAGTGTTGTTTAGAATCAGTAGCGAGAGACTTGCAAATTTCTCAGCTTTGGTGGGTCTTGAATAAGAGAGGAACTCTCCCTTGAAAAGAGGGAGAGTTTCAGGATTGACAGTTTTTATTTGCCTGAAATGCTTTCAGAAAAAGAGTATCCAGCATTGTACTGAGAAATCCGTTTGAAGCATGGCTTAGTGTGGGGAAAGTGCTACCTACTGGATTTTTAGTGTGGTTTCCTATATTGTCCTGATTTTAGCTAAATTTTTCAAGCCAAGTAAGAGCAGCAACGTAGTCACATTTAGAATGCAGCTTATTATAGTGTAATTGCATAGGAGCAGAAGAATGGAAGAAGCATCTCTGATGTTGCTGCTGAGTGAATTCTTTTGCAGCCTTGCAAATAGAATGAATAGACATGAAGAGAAGAAGTAAATTTGACGATTGACGTTCAGACATAAAACAATGCGTAGCTGAAACAGTGTGACTGGAGAAGGTGGATAACATTGTTTCTTTCTGTATTGCAATTTTGAAAACAGACAATACTAAATAAAGCAAGTGAGTTATTTTTCCTTACTCCAGAGTTAGGATTTACCAGCTCAGAGCTTTCAGTCACTGCTTGAACAGTCTACCTTCTGTTTTGGAACAGAGCAACTTCTGTTCATTAGAAACAGTCAACAATAAATATGAAGAAATTTTCTGCAGTTTGCTTTGGAACTTGGTGTATCGGGTGTTATGGATACAACGTGGTTTTCTGTGTTGGTTTTTTTTTTTTTGAAGGCGTGGCAGAAAAGTCATACAGTGGTTTTTGTTCCAGGAATGTTGCTTTGAAAGTTAATAGTGAAGGCACTATTCAGCACAGATTATTGAAACACTGTTTTTAGCCATCCATTGTGAAGTCTCTGCTTATTTTAGTAGTGTCAGCTAAGCAGTCATTTTAGTAATGATTAATGACAACTTGTAATTTTTTTTACTGACTTGACCCTCCTGTTCTTTTGTTATTTTTATTATTTAACTGTAATTGCTTATGAAGTGGCTTGTAGCTTTACCTATAGGTATGCTGGTAACTTTGTGTTTGTTTTGAGTTGGTGAAGTGTAATTACTGGACTTGTGGCTCAGAGGTGTAAAGCAACCAACTGCCCTAAACTTGAGAATATACAGCTGAGAAGACAATGTTTCTGTGTGGAGGGGAAAGAAATGAAAACAATTTTAAGAGCTACAATAATCTTGCCATGAACATGTAGTGATTTGTGTACTATAGCTGTAAGAGCTGGGAGTACAAGTGAATATGTGTGGGTGTTTAAAAATGAAAGGGAAATCTGGGTGAGAGAGGCAATTAAGAGTTCTTCTTTGCTGCAGACATAGAAAACCCTTTTAACTTTGTTTAAAAATAACAGAGTACCTATTTTTAAAAACTAGGCTGCTTGGAGGAAGTAGTGAACTTCTAGAAGAGACATACATTTAACTGAAGAAGAAGAAATTGAATGAAGCCTAGTGTTGACATGACAATTTTTTGGTCATCTGGATAGCCTTGCATTACATCAGTTCTTTGGTCTATTCAAAACATTTTTTTTTCTGTAGTGAAGAAACATTTTTTTGCTTGCTTATTTCTGAATATGTTTGTGGTACTTATTGATGCCTTTAAAAAATAGAGGCATCAATAGAGGCCATAGAAATAGAAATAGAGGCAAGAGAGTTGTAATGTGAGGAAGTTCCTGAATGCACATACTTATTTTTGAAGTATTTCATTTGATTTCATTAAATAATTATATTTTCAAGTAATTTATTGGACTTTGGAGATAAATCTTTTTGTATGTGAGGGTGTGCAAAAGTAATGCTATTGCTCTGCAAGAAGGAGTTTCCAGCTTTTGAACCAGCAATCTGCTGTCACTTCTGTGCCTTTATGTGGCCATTATTGGGTCATTTGTTGATGTAATGATGCTGCTGGCAATGTTTTTGAGACCAGCTGCCTCACAAAACTGTGCTTGTAGTTGATTCCAGTAGTTAAACATTAGTTACAAGTGTGCTTTCTAAAAAGAGTTGACACCAACCACATTATTGTTGACTGATGTACTTTTTACAGGCTTAGTGTATTTGGATATGCTGGGCTGATGGATTGCTGGCATACAAGAGGTACCCAAATTATCTCAAAATCCCTGAGTTGTAAATGTGACTGAATTTAGGTTTGGAGATACTCAGGCAGTGGTTTTGTGGTTTGTTGGTGTTGTGGATGTTTGTTGGCTTGTTTTGGCTTTGTTTAGCTTTTTGTTTGTTTTGTTTTTAATTCTTTCTCCCTTTCCCCCATGTTAAATAAATGTTATTCTGTAGCTTGGTAAAGCAGCAGTGACTACAGTGTTTTGGGTGGCTGGATAGCCTGTATTCCCCACATTACTTTTGACAGTACATTACTCTGTCAGCTGAATTCTGATGCTAGAATTTCTGGAAGCAAATTTTCTCTAAGATACTGGCAGCACTTGTTATGCTAGCTCAGGGATACTAGGCTGCTGGGCTGTGCACTCTTCAAAAAGGCTTCCTTAAACTTTTTTTTAAAATTTTTTTCATCTGAACTTACTTATAGTGATATTTGTTTAGCACATGTAAGCTCTGTTAAGCATTCAGTCATACTGCAGAAAGTGTGTTCCTTTTCCTGATGCTGCCCTTGTTACATAATTAGTACTGGGCTCTGGTAAGCTTTACCCCAGCAGTGACACTCAGCCACTCCTTACAGCTGTGAGCCCCAGAGCAGGAATGATGAAGGCTGCTGAGTTTCATGCTAAAGCTATATTTTGGAAGAAAAAAACCTCCATACTTTGCAAAAGAAATACATGGTGTCATTCTCTTTCTTTTGTATGTAGAGTTGCTTTCTTCATGAGTCCTTACCCTCAGAAGGATTTACTGGCTGGCTTAATTGGCCTCTTTGTGTCCATGAGAGTCATAGTTGTAGACACTGATCTGGGGACACATGAAAATACCTTTCTTTTCTCTTGAATTTTTGACCTCTATGCTCTTGAAGTGTTGTAATCATCAGGTACTATTGCCATAAATTTTTTATAATAGTAATCTATACTAATCTTCATTATTGTTAGTGCTAGTGATTGATGTGAGATACCACCAGTGAAATGGTGTTTCATACTTCTGTGCATGAGCTTAATTGTCATAAAAGCTAAAATACATATTTCAATAGAAACCTTTCACTTAGAAGAATCAGGTGCAGTAAGTGGGACAGATTTAATATACAGTTTTAAGGCAGTAGTGTCCTTAATTTGCTTTGTAGATGTTTGACTTGGTATCTAAGTATATGTGGAGAACAACCATCAAATTGCAGACTGTCAAGCCTCTGGTAAACTACAGTTTTAGTGATATGGAGCAGCCATCCAAACCCATAGCCACAGATGGTTCTGCTTCCTTGGGGAAGATATTTTGGTTACAATTTCCCTTGATTATGTATTTCTTGTGTTGGTTCAGAAGACATTTCCAAATGAAGGCCTTTTGGAATTTTTAGACTCCCAGACTCCCTGGGGAAGAAACCTGTTGTTCATGTCTGAACCAAGTGTTTGGGATGTCTGCTGTTCTGCCAACTGTGGGATGATGTCCACAAGTGCAATGTAAGACAAAAAGCTGAAAGTGTACACAGGGCTTTTGAAGACTGGAAGCTATCTCTCAAATAAAAACTGAAATGACCTAACACCTTCTGGAGTTCCTTTTTTTTCTCTTCTTTTAAAGGTGATTCCAAGGGATCATATTTTCAGAGTTAATCCTTAAAGGAGAAGGTAGCTAGTGAGTGACCTGTTTATTTCAGTGTATGTCCACATGTTCTATACAGCATGGTGTCCAGACCTTGAGCTAATGCCAAGCACACTTTAGTACAGCTGAGTGCTGTGTTTCATTGGGCAGCAGAAATACTTACTTTTGCTGCTTTCTCTCGAGAATGACTTGTTCATGCTCCCTGATGGGGAGAGGCAGTTGCTTCGGGCTAATCAGCTACGTGGAGATCAGGTGACTGTAGTCTCTTTCAGCACCAGAGTGCTTTTGACCCTTTCAGCACCGCAGCATGTTTGACCCCTGATTGCTGTGACCGAGGTCTCTATTCTGCCACTTCATTCTGTCACTTCATGCAGGTGTGCCTGCATTCCTGTATGGTATGAAATTAATTTAGAGTTTTACTTTTAGGAAGGTCTGACTCCTTTCATTTCTTGCTCACAAACCATAAATACTTCGAGTCTTAGTTCATAAGTTATACTTTGCTGCATTTACTTAGCTCTCATTTTATCTAAGATACTGTGTTATTATCTCTCTGCCTTTCTGAGAGGAATGACGCATATAACAATAGATGTTAAGAAGATCAAGGCAAGTAGCACAGTAGAACAATTTTTAAAAATCTGTTTGCCTTTGGAAAAGGCACTTCTGTTTAGTTCTACCCAAATTGAACTTGGATCTGGAGGTGTGCCAGTCCTGTGCTTGGCAGACGTGGAAGCTTATAGTGGTGCAGCCTTTCCATCAGAGATGACCTTGTCTTGAACTAGAAATAACCAAGGCCAGTACCAACCCTGAAATACAGTTCTCCTTTCTCTCTCTCTCTAAAGTAAAATTTTTCTCAAAAGCTGTGGATCTTTGCTCACTGTAGAGTAAAGTAGTTCACAGTAAAAACACATCAAGAAGATTTGTGTGAATACATTTATTCATGTTATCAAGAGAGATGTTGGAGGTCTTATGGATTTTCTGGAGGATGTTCTGGGCCTCCTATGGGGGTGGTGTGAGGAAGGAAGCATGTGGAGCAGTAGGAATTATGTGAGAGCAGGCCTGGGTGTCTCCCCTCTGCATTTTCTTTTTGTAGCAAAAGTGCAGGGCTGTGCCTGCCAGTGTGAGGATGCCATCTGTGTTGCACAGCCTGCTAGGCTGTTACAGAATTGCTCAAGAATGAATCTGAAATCACGCTGCTCAACAGTGTCCTGGCTGTGGCGGCTGCCCGGAGCTACAGCTATTGTACAGCTCCTCAGGAACAGAGGCAGAGCAGCAGCCTGTGAACTGCTCAGCCTGGCACTGCCAATGTCATCTCCAGCATGAACAGCTAATGGGTATGGGAGCTGACCAGACCCAAGCTACTGAAAAGGGTAATTGTTTCATGAAATTAAATTTGTGGGTAAAAATAAATTTAAAACCAAAAAAACATCGAAGAGGTAGGATTTGGACAAATCTAATTATGGCAGTGGTATGTTTCCTTAATTTAATTTTGTTCTAGTTTACCATTTGTTGCTTTCTTATTAAATGCAAACTGGAAGTGACAGCCTGCAGTGCTGGAACAAAATATTTTCTGTGTATGTTTCTGAATAGGATTTTTTGTTGTTGTTTGCATTACAGTAAGTTAGCAGTGGAAAATGTAATACCTCAGAGCCCATTTGGTAATTTAGTGCCTGTTTTTGCTGAATATTTTAAGTTAAGCCTTAATGGTCAATGGTCACATGGTTTGAAGGGATGCTAATACCTTTTTTTCACTATCTTAATAGGACTTTGGAGTAAAATCTGGGCCATATAGATCCTTAAGCTTTTGCCATGGTCCTTACTGCATTCATTTATTTATTTTTTAATATCCAAGATGTTTCAGGAAGCTTTATTCTCTGGTATTGTCAAACTTGTATCAAAATGCCTTAAGACACCAAGACATTTTCAGGTACATCAAGTGTTAGACATGTGCAAAACATCTGCCTCACTTGTGCTTGGCAGGAGGTGTAAGTTTAGGCTGAGTACTACCTGGGCTGTGCCTGTCTTCTGGGGGCTCTGGGCACACACACCTGCTGGCAGCACTGGGCTCAGTCTGGGCTGTGGCAGCTTTAGAGAAGCAGGGATGGGAGCGGTGCCCAAATGTTCCGTGTGTGACGGAGCTCAGTGGCAGCAGGGAAGTGCTCCTTGCCCTGGCTGGGGGCTGCTGTGTGCCTGGACCCTGGCACGGGGTGAAGCAGGTCCTTGGTGTGGGAGCTGACCCACAGGGGGAAGGACTTGGCCGTGTGCTGGGTGGCTCATCTGCTGAGCAGTGTCTCCTCTTGTGTTCACTGTAATTTTTATGTCTGTTTTTCCCTCTTGATACCGGTATGTGTAATACTGGTGATTGATACCATTAATATGGAGTTAAACCATTAGTGATGCCACCACTCAGAAGCTCTCTGTAGGTGATGGTTGCTGCTATGAGTTTAAAGATTTGTTCCTGCACCCTTTTTGCAGTGTTAACAGGAGATAAAACTGGAGTTTCTTATATACCAGATCTTTTAGTATCCTTAAAGCTCGTTGAGAGGTGTAGTTCTGGTGAATGCATTCAGACATTATAGTTGTGGTCTCATTTGAAAGTGTTGCTAATTGCAGAGCAAGATTCCAGTGTGTGCAAGCAAAAATATTGAAAAGTTTATGCAAGCCTAAGTGTCAGGTGTCTTTGAGATGAAACCTGCTTAGCTTTCTTTACTCCCTGCTTGCTCTGAAGGGAGTTTAACAGGAGTGATTTGATGAGTGTAAATTTAAGGGAGTGGTAAGGTGAGATAATTCTGATGCTGAAGAGTTGGAAGCTTTTTTTTTCAGGTTTTAGCCAATTTTTGTCTGTTTCCCAGTTCATATTGCTTCCTGTGCTTTACTAAGTATTTTATCAGGTGTTTCTGGATTTAATATTTTGTATACCCAATGTGAAAGTCAATTGTGTGAAATTTAATATGCTTAGTGTAGTAAGAGAAGTATTAGAGAGCCTTAGGGTTTACAGGTTACCTTGTTTCCTGCTCAGCATAGCACATGGTTTGAATTTGTATTTTCTGAGCAAGGTAAAAACAGCCCTTTCCCCACAGAGCCTTTTTAATGAAAAATAACTTTACATGGGGCTTCAGAGTCATCTTTTTTTTCCCAACACACAGCTTCTGGATAGTCATTGCAGTCTGAAAGATTAAGCTATGATTATTTATTTCTGCAAAACAAGAATAATTTGATTCTTTGCCCTTTTTAGATCACTCTTAGAAGTTCTTGTGTGCTTATTGCTATTCTGTAGAGGTGCCGAGAAAGCAAATGGTGAACTCTTTGATTATTACCCTTTGTTGGAGTTCACAGTTCTTCTCATGGAAATGCAAATTTAAAAAATCACTGGTCTTGTTTAGTATATGAAATGAGATTAAGGTCATGATCATAGATGGTTAGAAATTGCTAGGGTAAATTTAAATAATGGAGAGTCTTTTAAATAAAGAGGCGCAGAGGTAAAACTGTTTAGTAGCTGAAAAGGGATGTGTATGTATATATACATAGTTATATTTTCATGTAGTTATTTATGTAAATAATATATATTTAGATCACTGGGACGATTTTTCATCCCTTGAAGTAAACTTAGGATGCTTTTCAAAAAGATATTAGGATACTATCTAGAAGCAGGAATCAATTCTATCTGATTCTGTCTTATGTAAAGTCTGATGTCTTGCAGAACACAGGGTATTGGCCTGATGATACCTGTAGCCCCTGAATTGTATTATCTGAGCCTGTTCTAGCTGACAATACTTTTAGCAGAGACATTTTGCCCCTGTTCTACTGAGGGATTAGTTCCAGTACAATACAGTGCATTACTGTGCAACCACTGGCTGGTTTAGCACTCCCTAATTTGACAACTTGTCCCAGTGTGCTGAGGCAGGAGAGATTTAGGGGATTAAGTTTCATGTGTGTGGCCCGGAGGTGCTGCAAAGTACACGTAAACAAGAATTGGGTGTGTTCATGCTTTGGAGAGGAGGAGAGGGAAGGATGTAAAGCAAAATATTGTTTGGGAAGTTGCCACATCTAAGGAGATGTGATTGGAAATAGGTAGAAAACACCCAATTGTCTGCAATTAAGAGAGTAGCCTGAAAAACAGGTGGGGCCATGTAGAAGACAAAATGGCTGAAGTCAAATTAGTCCTAGAGAAAAATCTCAGTGGCAGACTGCCAGACCACAGGCTGGGCAAGGAGAGATGACCAGAATGAACTCTTTCACATTTTTAAAGTGTGGGTGCTGCGTGCTTTGCTGACAGAAGTGACCACATTAAGACATGAGAGTGGAAGATGTTTGGCTATAAACAGAAAGGAAAAAATCACTTTCCCAATTCATGTGTGGAATGGAGAAGGAGGAGATGTTCCTGTAGGTAATGCTGGAGCAGAATCTGCCTTGCACGAGGACTTCAGTTTGCCACACCACACCTTCAGTGCAAATAGTGAGACTGAATCTTGAGGTTTGGGTGCTGCACTCACAGTGGCCAGAAGTTGGGTTGAAGGAGAGATATCTCTTGCTTACCCATTGGGCAAACGTTCTGAGTGAGCTGTATTGGTTTCAGAGCATGAAGTCACCCTTGAGAGCTCAAGTTGGGTGATGAAGGTTTCTCGTCTGCCCGTCTCTTTTGGGGGATGATGTCATTCGAGCCGGATGCAGTCACGATCTGTCTCTGTTACCTCTCAACCCCATAGCACAGTGGTCACTGTGTAGAACTGGTGACAGAATGAGAAGGGAGTCTGTCTTTGGCATGAAGCTTCCCTGTTGTGCTGAGTCTTGCTTTGTTTTTCCTTTGTGTTGCCTAAGTGCTGGTGAAATGATGCTTTTTCTTCTAGCACTGCTAGCTAAGTTGGGGAGGAAGGACACCATCATTGCTGCTGGATCTCTGAATGTTGTGTTACAGCCCAGGGGAAGTGACTGAGCTGGTAAGAAGCTGCTAGCAGTGGCAGAGATACGTCTCAGCTGGTCCCTGGTGTGGTGTTGCTGTGGGCTGTTATGCTGTGAGTGGGCTTGCTGTTGAGCAGCCCAGCTCTGGGAGCTGCTGCCTGGCTGCAGGGCATGGGAAGTCTCTGCCAGGTGACGTCAAAACTGCTCACTTTACAGTCCTGTTATCACTGTAATAATTACCATGCAAATCATTGATGTTTTAGGCATGCTGTTCCTTTTCATGGTCACTCAGCCTTTACTTAGTAGTAGAAAGGAGAAATGTATTTGGCACTGTCATGATTGCATCAGCTCATCAGTGTAGAAAATTTTTTCAAGCATAGAATAAAAACATGAAGAAATATTTTTTTTTAAAACTTGTCAACTTCATTCTGCAAGTTGATGTTAAAAGCCTTTCAGAACTGGGGGGAAGTCATGTTTTTGGGATGCGCTAAAGGTTGCTTGATGTTGAAAATATGTTTTCTATCTAGATTTCTAGATGCAATCTTCCTAGGCATTTTTGCTCTGGAAGGCAATGAGACACACCTCTGGAGCTTTACAAGCCCTCAGAGTTCTTTCTTGTAAGGACAATTGATGGCCTCTGTACCGAGTGCTCTGGATTAGTGAAAGAATAAGAGTGCTTAGTCTGAAAAAGGAGCTTGCCTTCTGACTGCCTTCACAGTAGTAGAAGGTGGCAGCAGAATAACCTACTGAGTAGGCATTTTCTAAATATTGTTTTAGACAGCAAGGTGCAGTGTTTTATTTGCTCAACCTTCCAGTTGAGTAGAATGCTTTTAGAGAAGGCATATGATTAATTTTTCTTTGAAGACTTTCTCTGCCTACAAATAAAAGCTATTTTATTACCAAAATTTCTTAAATTTAGAAGGAAGTAAATGTATTACAAGCTTCTGTACATATTTATCAGATTCTGTGTTTAGTCAACACAAGTACAAGTGGATCAAGTTGTTTGTTAGTGAAGGAGTTATGTAAATCCTGTATTACTTTTAGCATTCTTATTTCATTTAAAGAAAAAAAAATCTCCTTATGATGTTATTAGAGAGAAAATGTGACCTATATTACACACTTTGTGTCCTTAAATGCAAATACTAGTTGTAGAATATTTATGCCTATTTTGCACATCATATAATCATTTCTTTAATGATATTTTTCAAAGGTTTACTTAATTTTCACTTTATACTAGAAGGTAAGCTGACAAGGGTGGTTCCCTCTGATCATTAATGAAGTTTCCATACTGGAATTAATGTGCAGAAAAACCTTACAGATAAATTAAGGTTAATCTCTAGTGTCATGCATGGGGATATAGTGAAACACTCAGAATGAAAAATCTGAAAAATACTCTTGACGCCAATGCACATCCCTGGATGAAAAGTTAAGAATATGAAATAAAAAGTAGATACATCATACTCTGTGAGATTTTTTTTTATATATATATTTTTCAAGCAGGATATTTCTAACTACATCTAACGTGTACATAATTAGTCTGCAGCAGTCCACTCAGTTGTGGGAGACAAGCTCTCTCTGTATCAGCAGGTGTTGGCAGTCACAGTAGATCAGCAGGTAGCTCTGGGCCCTTATGCTCCCATTAGATTTTGGAACAAGTTTTGTGTGTTTGGATTTGAGCATTTTGGCTTAGTTTCCACTTAGGGGACGTAAATTGTGCACACTGAAACTGCTCTGTGGTCCAAACCAACATGGGATACCTGAAGATGTTGGGGAATTTCAAGGCAGAGCAGCTACTCTAAACAGAGCATCAATGTGCATGTGGCCCTTAAAGCATGGAATATGAGGTGAATATGTGCCTTGAAGTATACTCTGTGCATGCAGATCTTTGACACTGTGTAACTGAAAGTTGCCACACTGAAGCTTTATATAATTGGAGGATCTACATAAAATATTCCATGATTCTGTTTTGTGTAGCTGTACTGCTGCTATTTTACCATTCTTTTTAGCCTTCCTTGTCACATCTTTTGAGCTGCACACTGCACATATTTTGCTGTGGGTTTTGTTTGGGTTTCATTTGGATTTTTGGTTTGGGTTGTTTTTCTGGTGCTGCTTTGGGAACTTGGAAATATTTTTTAAAACGTTAGCTTTGTAAATAAATTATTAGTTACTTACAGCTAGAACATGTTTTAAGTGGGACAGAGTTTTTCTTCTTGAGAGTTAATCATTAAACCAATTGAATCACGAGCTTCTGCAGTCATTATTAGTTGTGAGGCCAGTACATGAATTCAATTTTGATAAGGCTGCAAGAGTGTTAAGAATGCAGAGGAATTAATGAAATGATAGAATATAAGAAGTTCAAGCTATATTCTTCAAGTTATTTTGTAAAATAAGAAACTGAACAAACTGAAATAAAAGCTGAAATTTGCTTTAGAGAGGAAATAATGAGGAATGAGACATTTTTACCTTTAGAACTTGTTAAATATTGTTCTCCTGTTGTCTGAAGGTACACTTCTTCACTGAAACGAAACATTTCACAGAAGTGTTCTGACTGTACAAAGTTCTGACAAAAGGAAAGAAGAAATGCAAGCCTTTTCCTCACTGTCATTGCTCTCACAGCAAGGAGGCTTTCATTTAAGATGATATCAGAGAATATTCTAAGTAGGGACCCATAAGAATCTTCAAGTCCTGCTCTTGAGTGAATGGCCCATACAGAACTGAACCCACAATCTTGGCATCACTAGCACCACACTGTGACCAACTGAGCTAGGTGTTGGGTGGGTCCTTGCTCCCAAATTGCTATTTAAACTATCCTGTATTTTTTTTTCACATTTAACTTGCTTCTTAAAAAAAATGTCAAATTACTGTTTTTACAATGAAAGCATGCAGAAGTTTCATCAAACTGGAAAGCTTGATTTCCAAGTCTGAAACAACATATGAAAGTGACTCTTCAGTAGGGCATAATACACATACAGAAACATTCAGAGTTCTAGGCAGGTCATCAGCTTTAAGTAGGTGAACCTTCAGAAGAGATGGTGTAATTTGCATGAGGAGTTTTATGGCTAGGGTTCTGATACAAGTCAGTACTGTGGCTCAGACAGCCAAAAACCTTCTGGCTTGGTGAAGAAAAATTCTGACTTCTCAGTCATTAAGGAATTCTCAGATCCCTTATTTATATTGTATATTCCTCCTCTTTTTGATGATGAGAATTTCTAATTGTTCTTTTTATCTCTTCCAAAACAGAATTAGACCACAGTTAGCCAAAGAGAAGATTGAAGGATGCCATGTTTGTACATCTGTCACACCTGGTGAACCTCAAGTGTTCTTGGGAAAAGATAAGGCCTTCACTTTTGATTATGTCTTTAACATTGACTCACAGCAAGAAGAGATCTATGTACAGTGCATAGAAAAGCTGATTGAAGGTTGCTTTGAAGGCTATAATGCCACTGTCTTTGCTTATGGCCAAGTAAGCTTCTCAATTTTATTTTAAATTGTTTATTTTGGAATAAACAGTCTTTTGCAACTGATTTTTCTCTTAAATTTCTGAATGCATTAATCTGGTTTTTAGCATCTTTGGTTTATTTTCAATGGGTTACTCTGTAAGAGAATGTTGAGTTTATATAGATTCTCTTTAGACTGGCTGTTGAAACACAGGCTGCAGGTATGAATTTAATAGTAATACTGGAAATAGTATCAGTCCATACAAATCCTGAATTCACCTCAGTGCAGCAATACAAGTTGTTGACTTAATCACTTGAACTATAGAGGCAGGTTGTACTGAGATTCTCTTCTGAGAATCTTTTCAACCCACTGCACTTTTAGACTTTTGGGAATAGGAGCTTTTTAAAAGTAGATCCTGGGGAACTTCAGGCCGCATTGTTTGCGTGTGGGCAAAATGCAGAGATCAGATTCCAAAGGCAGAACTTTTCATAGAGAACACTCCCTCTTAGTACACTGGACACACTTGAAGCTGAGCACAATGTAGAGAGTCAGTTACTGTCTTCTGAATATTCCCTTACGAATTGATTGCATAAAATGTGGTCTTGGATGCTGAATTTCACCACTGTTAGGTGTTGCATCTCAAGTTAGCCAGGTGAAGTCTATTCCTAGTCAAACAAAGCAGTTTGCCAATCCTGTTTAGCAGATTATGTTCAGCTGTGTGATTCTATCTTTGTCTTAGACTTGACCCACTAATTAAGTGAAAACACTACACTGCCTTGTCTTCTATTGGACTTCACATTTAATTAGATTATCTTCCTAGTGAAGATGGAGCTTGTATACTTTAGTATAAAGTGAGGACAATGGGAATATAATACCTGAAATATTCAGACATCTTAATTAAGGGAGTAATTTGATCTACTTCAGCAAAGAATTGCAAATGCTGCTTTTACCTCCAAAAGACACACTTTAATTAACAGCCTTGGTTAACTACCTAGTGGTGATAGCTCAAGGCTGATGCGAGCTGGTTAGAGAAGGTTTCTAGGGGAAGGGTTGTGAAAGATTTAACTGCTCTCTGCCTTCTTGTGTGTGATCTCTGGATAAACACTAGAGTTTGTCCAAATTCTGCTGTTTATCCATTTTTCAAAGTGACCTGTTGTTGTGTGTGTTACTATTGTAAAGACAGCAGATTGATGTGAACACTAGTATTTGTGTGATGACTTGGTACTATTAACATGTTCTAGTTAACATGTTCTAGTGACTCGTTTTTCAAATTAGACAGGTGCTGGCAAAACATACACCATGGGCACTGGATTTGATGTCAACATAACAGAAGAGGAACAAGGCATTATATCACGTGCTGTTAAGCACCTTTTCAGATGCATTGAAGAAAAAAAACAAGGTGCTATTAAACAAGGACTTCCACCTCCAGATTTTAAAGTGAATGCACAGTTCTTAGAGGTAAATATGATCCACATTTGTGGGTGTAGCTTTATATGAGATTTTGGTTGGTGTTTTTTTTAGAAAACCAATTAAATATTCTTTCTGGTTTCTTCTAAATTTTCTTTTCCCCCAAGATGTTTTGAATTAATGTTCAAGATTTCAAAAAGAAAATTTATGGGATTTACTTCAGCTCTTCAATTTATGAGAAAGTCTTTTTATCTTATTCTTACAATTTTACTACTTCCCTTCATAGTGTTATTTTGAAGAACAGAAATAGTTATGTTCGTTATCATTTATCCCTTTCTTTTTGTAGAGCCTGTTGTTCTTGCCTGTTGGTAATTCTTGACAAAACTTCAAAACAAAAAATTTTTTTAAAAAGCCCTTATTGTACTTTATGGCTTCAAGTAGTGAACATGGTTTGCCTGCCTTTGTCACTTTGCCATAGATTTCTTTAGCTTTCAAAATCTGTTCAGATGACTTTCTTTCACCAAAGAAGAAACCTAGCATAAAAATACTTCTTTTTGAAATTCCCACTTGTTTTGGATTGGGCTTCATTGTCACTGTTCCCTTCTTTCTCAGACCCAGAGAAAAAAAAAAAAACCTGGTCAATATTGTGGCAAAACTGCACCCTTGTGTCTTCTTGTAGACACAGTTACTGGTGAAGGGGCCATAACATCTGTGATCTTTCCGACCTGCAGCAGCTGTTGCTTTACACCCTGTAGGTTTTATACTGCATCTCCTGACTGTGGAACTGCTTTTTAGATTGATTGACTTGGGTGTAATTTATTTACATTTATTACCAACCTGCAAAATCTGATACTTCAGGCACACAGAGAGGCAGAATTGATTTTAGGAAGAGATGGTATAAATTTTTGCTTACTTCAGTATGTACAACTTTATCTACTTTGGGAGTGGAAACCCCCCCAGTTTATATTATCCATGAGAAAAGCTGTTGATTTTATTACTGCTGAAGTAAACTAAGTCCTTTAGTCATAGATTCCTGTTTTAAAGATTAATAAGCTGGCATTAGTTTTGCATTGGTCTAGGTTTGTTGCTGTTACCCTTATGCAGAACTTTTTATTGCTCTGGCTAATATTTGCCTAGAGAGAGTTGGCTTGAGCATGTGCTGTGGGAATGCTCTGCCCCTGTGTACCAGGGAGCCTTGCTTAGGCAGCTGCAACATGAGTAGCAAAAGGTGCAGTAACCAGTATGGTTCCTGAATTTATTGTGTTTTTTGACATAACATTACAAATATGACTGAGACCCAAAATACAGGGCAGTGATTAAATGTTAACAGTGAGAATGGTATGAAGCACTGCAGCCATTACAATGTATTTCAGCTGAACTGTACATACTGAAACCTGTCTTGTTTATCTAATTTAGAGACAGGTTAAATGATGTATATAGTAATTTCTCCCTTAACAAAATGTCATTTTTGTTGGTAGATTTTTTTCTTTCCTGAGGCTTTCCCAGAAACAGCTTTTTCCGATTAGTGTCATATTATACATGATTCTTGTATCAAAAAGTATCCTCTTCCTCCCAACCTATCTACCATTACAGCTAAATTGCATAAACAATAATTTAGTCCTTGAGCAAGTTGAAGCAAGATTGTATTTCTGGAATGACTTTGAAGTCTTACAGCTGGATAACTGTTGGGAACAGTGACTTTGCTACTTTCTTGCCTTTCTTTAGTTGGCTGCAGTCTGCCTCCTTTAACTCCTTGTTCTCCTGCTATTTCAAAAGACAGGCATATGCAGTCCCATCCAATTGCAGGTGCATTATCAGGATCTGCTCTAAATTGTGGCATCAGTTTGTTTGAACTTATGAAGGTAAAACATTAGTAAGAAGATTTCGACACAGAATATCTATGCCTAATTATTAAATATAATTCATTTTTTAATGTGGAAAGGATTAAAAGCATCACATTCACAAAAGCACAAAAGCTTTTTCTTCTCAGGGATGACTTTTTGCTTTTGAGAGGAGAAAGCCACATTCAGTGTTATGAGAAAGTACCTTGTGTGAATACAGATCTGTTGTGGTAGTTCTTTGACTGTTACCTAGGGATTTTGATCAGGAATTGAATTAGTCTGGGCTGAGCTTCACTGACATGAATTACTATAACTGAATTAAAGACACTTAACATGTTCCAGTGTACACAGGCAGAGACTTGAGCCATGAGATTTCCAGTGGGATAGTTTTTTTCCTGAGCGAGTGTCTTGGCTTTTTCCCCCTGATATCTTCAATTGGATCTTAACACTTTGCATGAAGCTCAGAACATTCTTAGGAAGTACAAAAGCCCCGCTCAAGAAACCATGCCACAGTATCTTTGGTGATGTCTTGGTGTCTTTAAGAAGCAGCTTGCACAAAAACTGTTATTATATGTCAAATTCCTTCCTAGGCAGGAAGAATTTATCTAAATGAGAGCCATGGAATTGTGAAGGTGTGAGAGAAGAGATGACAAAAGGTGTAATGGCAGGGAGAGCAGTTGTAGTGAGTTGGAAGTGTTTGGAGCAGCTAAATCCACAAAAGAAAAGCCCAAGGTTAAATCTGAAGACAGCAGGTGCCTGACACTGAAACCACTCTTGCTCTGTTGGCACCAAATTCCTCCTCTTCCCTGGTCCCACCAAAGAATTTTATATTTGGAGCAACTAAATCCACAAAAGAAAAGCCCAAGGTTAAATCTGAAGACAGCAGGTGCCTGACACTGAAACCACTCTTGCTCTGTTGGCACCAAATTCCTCCTCTTCCCTGGTCCCACCAAAGAATTTTATCTCAGATCTGATGATGTGGAGGATGTTACCACATCTTGAGGTCGCATAATAAGAAGTTGTGCAGGTCACTTAATTTGCAGCTGCTTGGTTACCTACTGTCCTTGGAAGTTTGGATGTTTCACATCTATTGGGAGCTGAGACATTTTGATTTTTAGAACTTTTGGTATGTGCCATGCACAAATTTGTTAGTCATAGTAGGAATTCCTTCCAAAAATGATACATTTTTTGTCTTTTTCTTCTCCTCAGCTTTACAATGAAGAAATTCTTGATCTGTTTGATACCACACGTGATATTGATGCAAAGAATAAAAAATCAAATATTAAAATACATGAAGATTCAGCAGGAGGAATTTATACCGTGGGTGTTACAACCCGAACTGTGAATGGAGAATCTGAGGTGACAATTGGAAATAAATTATATTGTAACATGCCAAGTAGATTCTACAAATGTCTTTATGCTTTGATGAATGGTTTAAAAATAGAGGTCATGCTATCTAATATCTGTTCCCTGGGCAATTTAAGTGTAGAAGATAGCTAAAATTTTTATTTTCTTAAATGTCTTAAATTTTCTTATTTGTGGCCTTAAATCTGATATGTTTGATACTAAATGCATGTCACTTTATTTAAAGCTAGCAACAGACTTTTGTTCATAATATAGTTCTGCTGGGAGAATTTTGGCATGTATGTAAATCTGATCTCCCAAGTCTTATTTATATTATTTTTCCTTTGAGAGGAAAGCTTTGCATTATGGCTGATGTGAAATAAACTGCTATTCATGTGCACTGAAAATCTGTATGCAAATGTTATTGTACTCTTTTTTCAGTACAAAAAGGACAAAAATCATAATTTTTTGGCCAAAGGTGAATGAAGATATCTGTGTTACTACTAGGGTGCAATAAAGAGAGGAATACAAAGATTTAAATATTTTCTTACAGAAATCACAAAAAATACTTTTAGTTTGTTTATTTAAGGATCTTTTAGTTTGTTTATTTAAGGATCTTTGGTTTTTTTTTTCTTTTTTTTGCATTTAGGAACTGAATTTGTAGCAAAGAGAGAAAAAACAGTAAGTGTTATAGGAACATTTTTCCTTTAACCAGCAAGGGATGCAATGTGCTTCTTGCCTGTTTTCTAGATGATGCAGTGCTTGAAGCTGGGAGCCTTGTCTCGAACCACTGCCAGCACTCAGATGAACGTTCAGAGCTCACGGTCGCACGCAATCTTCACCATTCACTTGTGCCAGACCAGAGTCTGTCCTGCCTTTAATGCTGTATGTATTTTCACTGTTGGTAAACTTCTCTTTAGTAGCCCCCATTTTTCAAAAGGGGGATGGTTTTGGCAGCCACTGCTATTTGAATTGAATTTAGTAAGGATGCTGTAGTCATCATAATGCTTGATGAATTTGCTAAGCATTATAATAATTTGATTTAATCTGTGCATACGTAACCATCCTCTAGCCAGAGGCAACCATAAATTGCAGACTCTTACAGGAACCTACCTATTCTCCTTTAGTGTTTTCTTCAGTATTTTGTTGCGACACACACAAGTGAGAAAGTTAAAAAATAATTTGTCTTTAATTGGGAAAGCACATTTAAGTGTCTTAGAAGTTAGTGGGTTTAAACTTGCAGTCAGTTAACTGAAATTGCTTGGATATTTCTGATTAATTGCTGATATCTAATAAGGTGCATGTAGAAAAGTATTAAATTCTGAGTCTCAGTGTATTTATTTTAAATAGCTATGTATTCGGGGTGAAGGTATTTTATTAAATCTATGCACCTGAAATTCAGACTATGGATGAACACGGAGCTGTTCTGTAGAGTATTCTGTGTGTGACTGTTCAGTTGCTAGTTGCTGTCAGGTGTGTCTTGTAAAGGGGAGAGTTCTGAATAAATCCACATTACTGATAACTATAGTACCTTCAGGGGGACTTGACTGTTCTAAAGGTCTTTTTCATACATCTTTAATTATTAAATACTATTTGGCTAGCATCCTACCCATAGATGTCAAATTTTTAAGTATGTGGAAGAGTGAATTGGATATGCAGTGCTTTTTGAGTGTTGCGCTTCTTTTGGTTTTTTGTTTGTTTTAGTTTTTTTTAATACTGCAAATAATCATTTACAGGCAAAATGAGTATTCCTTCCTGGTCCTTTGTGGTATGTAGACCTGCTTTATACACCTGCTAAGAACACTTCCTTCTGCTTTCCATGCTGAAACTGTGGATTTGATGGAGTAGTCAGCTGTCTTCACTTGGGAGGGATTGGCATCACACTCTAAGCCCACATAGAGCACCTCAGTCACTGCGTGGTGGCACTGTCTGCTTGGAAATTTTTGTTGCAAACTGTTCACTGGAGAGTGAGAAGTCACCTGGGAGCCTGTTTCTTGCAGGCTGTTGGCACAGCAGTCCCCCTGTGCTGGTGCACTTGCAGCCTTCCCCAGCAGCTGAGCTGCCCCAGGGGATTGTTGCCTGGCTCTGCTTGTGTTTTTACAGAGACTTGTGTTAGAGGAAGAGGTGGCCATCTTCTGCCTTAGGTCAAACTGTTTTGTTTCTGCTTTTCTTGGGAGATACATGCAAGATAATCTGACTGTGGAGCTGGGCATTTCTAAATCTTTAATTTGTTAAGACAACACCCTCTTCCTTCCCTGTGGCATTTAGGAGACTGGACATTGTCCTCTGAACACTCCTGGAATCTAAATTAATGCAAGCTATTATTGAGTGGCCAGGAGGGATGTAGCTCAAGTTTCTGTAGACAGCAGTTTTGGGAGACCTTTGTTACTAGGGCAACGCAGTTTCTCCTTCTCGGGTGACAGCTTTGGCCGTGCCCCTCTGTGCGCGGTCGCCAGTGCCCAGGGCTGGCAGGCAGCCAGGGCTGCAGTGCCCAGACTGCTCCTGGGGCTCTGTACACACCATCCACGCAGCTTGGAAGTTTCTGGATGTACATTTCACTTGCTAAATGAAGGAGAGTGAAAGGATGCATTAATCATGACTTTGAGGGCTGGGAATGAGTGTGGCCCCCAGAGTGTAAACATCAAAATAACAGCAATAATGATTTCTGGTCTTGTGGAAGTGGCACAGTTCCCGTTCTCCTCTGTTACTGCTACAAAAGGATGCATGAAATATTTAACTGCCATGAGAATGGTTTGATCTACAGAGACCTGCATTACCCCTCACAGTAACAAAGGGAGCTGTAGGCTAGCTGGCCAAGGACATAAAGGTCACCACAGAATACCTGAGGGTCTTTGTTTGTTGGTTTTGGTGGTTTTGGTTTATTTGTTTTGTTTTAAGGTTTTTCTGGGCTTTCTATGCTTAACATGATTAGAAATTTCTAATAAAGCTTGTAGTTTGGGCTGTGAGAGTTTGTTTTGAATCCAGTATACACTCAATATATGCGTATTATCTGACACCATGCCAAGTTAGTAGAAATTGCCCTGTAATGGGTATCTTACCAGGAAGGTCAGTAAGTGAGCGATTTAGAGATTTTTCTCATTGTGTTATTTTCCTGACAATAAATCTAACTATACTATGAGTAAAATAAAAGTCTACAGTGAATGGTAGAGCTAAACTAATCAACAGAAAAAAAGTTTGGTATTATCTAATGAGAAAAGATAATTTTCCTGCTGTACTTTGGGATGTGAAGTGGAAAGAGGCTGAGGCTGTGGTACCTGTCCCAGTGCAGTGTGTTCCTGGGCGGACTCCCCATACTGATAGAGGTTTGTGGCAAATGCCAGTCATTATCTGGGGGAGGAAGGTGGAAGGGGAAAAGGAACTTCTTGATTTTCCCCTGTTTCCTCTATTGGTCTTATCTTCTGGGGAAGTCAGAAGTGCTAGTGGAGTACTGACTGCTAGGAGAAATGGCTTCCAACAATAATTCCTAAAGTAAGTTGAAAAATCCTCCCACGGGGATGCTGGTGATGTGGCTTAGAGATGTATAAAATCAAATCAAAATATCATTCAGCTATTTTCCAGGTTTATGAACTAGGTGGTTTTGGTGATTTTGTGGGGTAAAAATGTAATTGAAGTTTTCTTCTTTTAAATCAGTTTCCTTTAACAATCAATTCAAGAGTGCATTCTAGGAGAGATACAAATTTGTTGCTCACCTTGCCAGAGACTTGTATATTTTAATAGATGTGTCCCCTCATTTCTTCAAGAAGCAATGGTAGCTCGTACTTAAAGTGCTTTGTATTCATATGCATCTAGAACTGGGTCTTCAAGAATATGTTAGTACATATGATTAAAATGGAGATAGTATGAATCAAAATACTGTTGTTATAAAAGAATGAATATGGAGGTGGTCATGGTAAAGGGGTAGTTTAATAAATAATCTTTGATTGAACTTTGCAAATGTTAATGTGAAAATCTCACCAAAATGTTAATGTGAAAGATCTCACCAGGCCTTGTGGATTCTTCTTTGATCCAGGATAATGCCACTGATAACAGGATAATATCTGAATCTTCCGAGATGAATGAATATGAAACTCTTACAGCCAAGTTTCATTTTGTTGATCTGGCGGGATCTGAAAGATTAAAGCGGACAGGAGCGACAGGAGAAAGGGCAAAAGAAGGCATTTCTATCAACTGTGGACTAGTAAGACCGTACAACTATACAATATCATGTGAAAAAAAACCCATGCAAAAAAATTAGAAGTGAAATCTATAACTTGTAGCTTATATTTTTTGTCTGTATACCGGCTTGCTATGTAATTTTTTAATTAACTTTATTAAATATTTTACTTAACACTAAACTGCACTGAAAAGTAGAGCTGGTGATTATCAGTGGAGATTGTACTTTCATGGCTTTTTTTTTGTGCTACATGGCCATGTGGAGGCTCTGAGCAACCCTATAAAATAAGACACAAAAGTACATGTCTGTTCTATACGTGAAAGCATATCTTTTTTATTTTCTGGGCTCTTGAGCAGTACCAGTTTTCTAGGATATTGCACAATTAGAGTTTTCTCAGTGATTCTCTTGCCACCGTGACATTGGTTATTTTCTGTAGTTCTTCTGGTTATAGTATATGGAAAAGAAAGAATATGCAGTTCAATTTCATCATTGACATAAGCAACAAGCCAGCAGGATTTGGGGGATCTAGATGACATAGTTGTCATCAGTAACAAAGAGCACATAAAATGCATGAAGGTGAATATCAGTGTGATGTGACTAATATAAGATCACAAAACTTTAATTTACATTGAAGTCCAGCCCTTGGTTTTGTGAAACCGATTGAAAGTGCTTCAAATCCTTCAAAGCAAGCAGGCACAGCATGGGGTGTGTGCTGTTCTCCATCTGCTGGTGGCAGCTGCACCATTTCCAAAGCAAGAACTTGCAGTACAGGGCACCACCTAAAGCAAAATCCTTCAGTTTGACTGAAGTGTGTGCAGTTCCACGTAAAAATAATTTCACAGCCAAATATTCAATTGTCTGTAAACAAGCATTAGACCCTTTTAATAATGAAACAGGATAGCCATGGACTTCAATCTTTGATTTCAAGTCTTAAATGCTCAAATCATCATCAGACTTTTTTGCTTTATAGCTAGACATACTAAATTTGGAGGTTTTTTCCTTCAGTTAAATGCCCTGTATTTTATTCTAAATGTAGCATAAAGGAGATTGATAAAATGAATTTGAAAGAAATTACAGCTACTGTTAGGGATCAACTTTAGTTGTCATCCAAAGCAAATGTTAGATTAAGTAGTACTAACTTTACTTTGTGACTGACATGAGATACTAATAGGCAGTGCATATGAATTGTGCTAAGCTCTTCAGCACTTCCAGGTACCAGGCTGTTAATTCATCTGATGCACTGGTAATAACACAAAAATTTCTAAATGTAAAATATAGAAATCTTCAGAAATATTTTCATGCTGACTTTCATGAGTATATTCATTGTCTCACAATATACTGACTCCAGTTTATAGATGTTTTAAAATAAAACTACACAGGAGCTGATTCTGACGTGTGTATTATGTGATTTGGTGTTTTATAGCTGGCACTTGGCAATGTAATAAGTGCACTGGGAGATAAAAGTAAGAAAGCAACTCATGTACCATACAGAGATTCAAAGCTTACAAGGCTACTTCAAGACTCTCTTGGGGGAAACAGGTATGAAAATTGGAACATTTAATATATTTCATTGTGAATGAGTACGGATGAGAACATAATCTGCAGAAGGTAGAATGAACATTAAATGACAATAAAAATCTTGTTGGAGGAAAGTTCTGGAGATAAATTGTTGTGAAAATAATGCTGTCAATGGAAGGAAAAGATTTTAAAGAGGATTTTTGCTTTGTTCTTTTCAGTGCTATTGTTATTTTACTAGACATGAAGCTTCAGGTTACTTAAAAGTTACCATTTTCAGGCAAGTTCTTCCCATGAAACTATCTATAGATTGTAGATAGTACAAATGGTAGGCTTTGTTTACAGCATATTTTAAACCTGTGATGAGTTTGTCCTTTAGAGGTTTGTTTGTTTTTTAATGTCAGTGAATTGTTTGCTCTGACTGCTATGCACAAGAGTTTGGAGTCAGTTTACCACAGTCACTTCCATCATTTTAGAGATTATATATCTCAGCCTATGATGCACCTGTTCAGTTACCTGCTCTTGGATTGCAGCCTAATACAAACAGGGTTGTTTGTATGAATCCATTTGTATACATTCTGCATATACAATGAAAGGATGCTTTGACCTCTGAAGGCTTTATATAAGGAAACATTAACAAATTTATTAAAATACTACAGATTTTATATTTGTAATGCTAATGTACAAATATAAGAGGGACCACAGCTGAGTATATTTTAGTAAGGTAATACTCTGGTTCTTTTATGTGATCCAATATGCTTGGATCCTGTGTTTAGGAGTCAGAAGTTTTTGCACAAAAGAGTAGGGAGAAGTGGGAGAAAAATTCTCAAACTGTTGCTATGCTCTTCAGTGAGATAACTTTAGTAACAAATTGATGCACTGCAGTGTGAGGGAAAGAAGAGCCAGAAAAAACCAAGTAAAATAAGGGTTGGAAACTTTCAAAAGTGCAAAAGGGAGGAAGAAACTCCAGTATTACAAAAAAAACCCTAGCAGAAATCAAAGAGATTAGGTCTTCTAAGCTCTTTCTGTAAATAAATGCAAAAAGCACGTCATTAAATTTTTTATCAAATACACCAGCTAGTGAGCATGTTTTTTTCAAACTCCTCTAAAATCGACCTTTTGTAGAAATACTACTTCCATTCTAAAATATTTTCGCATCTCACAGCTCCCCCCCGTGTTCTTCAGGAGCAATCACGGAGCTCAGCGTGCGATGGGGTCGGGGCAGCTCCGCGCAGGAGGGAGGGAATCACAAAGGTACCAGCGAGAAAAGGCAGGGTTTGACATAAGGACGCTTTATTAGGTAAAGCAAAAGCAGAGCCAAAGAAATCATTCAGCATGGGCAGGCAGGTGTTCAGCCTTTCCCAGGAAAGCAGAGCTTCATTATGCCTTAGGGTGACTTGGGAAGACAAATGCCGTCACTCTGAATATCCCCGCCCTCTTCCTTCTCATTGCCTCAGCTTTACATGCTGAGCATGATCCCATATGGGATGGAATATCCCTTGGGTCAGCTGGGCTGGGCTGTGTCCCCTCACACTCCTTGTGCACTGTGCTGGTGCAGCAGTCGGGAGCAGAAAAGGCCCTGACTCTGTGTAAGCCCTGCTCAGCACCAACTCAAACATAGCTGCATTGTGAACCCATAGTAGGTGTTTCTAGCAATAATCCAAAACAGTCCAAAACAGCTGCTGTGAAGAAAATTAACTCTGTCCTGGACAAACCCAGTATAAAAGTACAGATAGCAAATGCTGCCCCAGAATTTTTTTAATGATACTTGCCTTTTTCTAGTTGAGTATTGTGTAGATGCTTCCCCAGTTTTTCGTATGTGAGACACAAATCAGCACTTTGCTATTAAGGAAGATTTTTTCATATATATTTATATTAAAAACTCTTATATTTTTAATGGCTTCGTATCTGGGCTTTGGTGATCAAAATGCATGGAAAAGCTAAATTTTAACAAATGTGCAGTTTTATCTTTGGGAAAATCAGATTGAGATTTCTTTAAGCCTGTTCTCTGTTGGAAGCAGCCTTCCAACTTCCACCCTAGGTATAACCGTCCACATTATTGTTTCTCTCTTAACAAATACTTAACAGAAATTTACTAGTAATGATTTGGGTTAGTTTGTAGTAAATCCTGAATTAACAGTGATGAAAACTATCACTATACTATTCTTACAATAATCCTTATTTTAAGTATAATGCTGTAAGAGTTCTAAAGCAGCACTTAATGTTTCTTGAATTATTCCAAGAAAAATATGGAGCATTTGTATTTTAAAAGGAATGTTATAATGTTTAATAAGGAAAATGAAAACCTTCCTAACTTCAGGAGCGGGGGGAGCAATTTAAAGAAATGCTGACATAAAGGAAGTAGAACAGTGTCAAAAAATCCTAGTCCATTTTACAATTCAGATAGGAAAGTGGAGTTCAACTTCTTCAGTTTTCAAGATGGACTCACAGCAGAACCAGTCCTCTGAGATTTAGAAAACTTAAGCGCATTCTCAATATCAGAATCAAAAAATTTGTTCCTAATCTTGCATGACCTTATCTTGAGGACTGAAAGAGTTTGGAGAACTGACACAAAGGTATGGGTGAGAACTGAGGAAGAGTTGCTGAAATGGAAGGTTCTTTGTTGCCCCAGGCTAGTTACTATTTCTAGGTTAGTCTTCCAGCGTGTATGGTGAATATAATTCTTTGCCTCACAGGGTGTTGGAGGGATTAATTTGTTTGTTTCAGTCTGAAATTATAGAAAGTGAAGATCAGAATCCAGCCTGGCTGAGGCAGATGTTGCTCCTTTGCCCCAGAGACAGTTCACTACCCAAGCTGTGACATACAGTGGAGAAGCAAATTCCTTTAAAATTTGGCAGAGTGTACTCAGTCAATCAAATACTGATGTTTTGCTCTTTCTGTTGATAATTTAGGCAATGTATGCACCTTAAGAGTGATCTGCAGCTGGAATTGAGGTTCTGACTCTCTAGACTGTTCTTACCTGATTTGAAAGGAGTATGCTTCAGGGAATGAGGGGAGGAACCAGTTGTATTATGAAAGCACTTGGTTGGAGTGAAAATTGTTTTGGTTTTTTTTCTGCTTTTGTCCTGCTGGTTCCTGATGGTCTATCTGCTTTATCTTTCATTTGGAGCAGGAATATGTTCTCATCCCACAACAATATCCTGTGATGAGAAGGCTAGGGGATGTTGTAGGAAACTGAAAGGAGGATAGTTGTTCATAGGCCTCTTGGGCCATGAGCTTAGGGCCTGCCACTTTTTGTTGCAGAAAGGTGTTCTAAGCAGTGGTGTTATGGAATGTGGTATAAATGAAGTTATAGACATAGAGTGCTAAGGATAAGTCCCAGTTTTGGGCTTCTGTTTGGAGGAGATAATTTGCTGTGGAGAATTCAGCCGGTTTGGAACCTAAGGTAAAGAACAGGCACATTAGGCATGTATGGACAGGTAAGATGAGAATTTGGGCATCTTTCTGATGAAGTAGGTAAGCAACTCAGGAATTACAGTAGACAGTCCTGGTGGCTGCATGATCCAAATCACTGTCTAGGAATTTAGGTTCCTTAATCTCAGTTTAATCTCAGCTTATGTATGATTAGGGAAACTGAATGTAATTTGAAAAATGTTTCTGGAAACCCATTCATTACTTCTACAATTTCATGTGTGGAATAAATAATAATCTTGTATCCCCTATGCTATGCTAGGGAGATGCAAAACATGGCACCTGCTGACCTTTGTGGTGCACAGTCTGCAGTGAGCGAGATGCAGAAATATTTTCACAAATACTGCAAAGTTGCTATTCTCATTTCACCTTCTGCCTGAGGACCTGTTAGCTTCTCCCTGCTCTTTTTGTTCTTGGTGTGTAATGCTGACCTGTGTTTCTGACTTCCAGTCAAACGCTCATGATAGCGTGTGTGAGCCCTTCAGATCGGGACTTCATGGAAACTTTGAACACACTGAAGTACGCCAATCGGGCACGGAACATCAAGAACAAGGTGATGGTCAATCAGGATAGGGCCAGTCAACAAATAAATGCTTTGCGCAGTGAGATTGCACGGCTACAGATGGAACTCATGGAATACAAAACTGTAAGTTTATCCTCTTAGGATTTCTTCTGCTTTAAAATGCTTGTAATTCCACAGACTTTTTTTTTTCCTGTTGACTATTTCCACTTCATGTGCTAAAAACATTGGAATAGCAACCCTAATGTAAACAACACTTAATTCCAGTGATTGCCAGATTTTTTTTTAAAATGTAGTGTTTTTTTCCAAAGAAAAGAGATGTCAGCAAATGTCAGTAAGGATGCATGCTATTTGCTTTTTGAAAGGCAATTAAAAAGTAATTTCCAAAGCAAAAATGACCAAACCACAACTTAAATTGATGCATTAGTGAATGTGTACAGTTACTATGTATTGCATTTGAAAACTTACTAGACAGCTAAAACAGTTTGTGTTTTAAAAATCTAATCTCAAGTATATAAGGCAAATACTCATACCCAATTATTCCTTAAGTTTATTCAGTGTTTTTGGCAATAAAGGTCGTTACCAAATAGGATCACCTTTTGCTCTTCTTGAGACAGTATTCTGATTTGATAGTTATTATCTTCTCTTTCTTTAACCTCTTCAAGAACTTGTATTTCAGACTAAAGTGGAATTACACAAAACCCAGATGCTAAGATGTTGATCCAGACATTTTATTTTGAAATAATATATACATATATTATACATATATATACATATATTACATATAATGCAGACATAGTATTTTGAAAACTATCCCTTTATCATTGTTTTAAACTCACTGAGAGATTATCTTGTGCTATGTGTCTGCTTGGAATTCCAAGTCATCTGTGGATTGTATTTACTAAGTTAGAATTTTTTTAAAGTGTAGGTTGGCCTTGACTAGTAATAAAATATTTTTACTTTCCTAAAGGGTAAAAGGATTATAGATGAAGAAGGTGTTGAAAGCATCAATGACATGTTCCATGAAAATGCGATGCTTCAAACAGAGAACAACAACCTGCGTGTTAGAATTAAAGCAATGCAAGAGACTATTGATGCTCTTAGAGCCAGAATAACGCAGCTGATGAGTGATCAGGCCAACCAAGTGCTAGCCAGGACAGGTATATTGTGAATGTGCATAACCTGCTTTGTGAGTTCGTGAGCTTAATTGTATGTTCTTGCTTCATTGATTGCTTGGAATGAAATGATGCCTTTTTATTAACAATGTAGAACCTCCTTTGGCAGAGATAGGCCCCGATATGATTATTTCTTCTGTTTCTGGAATATTTTTTTAATAATAGAAATTGTTTGGTACCTTGATTTAACCATCCATTTAGAAATGTGAACAGGAAACAGGAAATAATGTTTTTATATAGGAATCATTTGTATGCTTAGCCCCTGTGGCGGTTTAACAACCAGATAATAACCAGTTAACAACCAGTAAAATAAATTGTACTCCAATTAAACTCCAGATGAGTAATTTTGATTTAAGCATTGTTAAAATGCACTAATATGGAAAAAAGTTACTGGCAGTTACATCATGATCACATGAGAGAGGAAAAAAAGTATAATTCAGTTTAAGAAGGAAAGCTGCTTTACAAATAAGTTAATATTTACATGTGTAGTCCCTGTGACTGTTTCCCTTTGCTGGTACCATGTGCCTAGTAGCTATATTCAGATATTTGTATTGTTACTGCCCTTTTTTTATGTTTCTCTTCTCTCATTCCCCTTTTCTCCCTGTCCTTCAAAGGGGAAGGAAATGAAGAAATTAGCAACATGATTCATAATTATATCAAGGAAATTGAAGATCTCAGGTATTTTCATAATATATATTTGGACAATTTTTATTTTAAAAAAGTAGAAGTGTTAGCAACACATCAGCTGTTTTCCTGGGTGGGAATTATGTTAGGAGAGTGGTCCTTCAGCTCTAAGACCGTCAGGTGTTGCTCTTGGACACAAAAATATAAAATGTTAGTGATCAAACTGACAACAGAACTGAGAATAAGATGTTGTCTAAATTATGGTGACCACTTAATATTGTTGCACCAAGGACAGTAAAAGTTAGAACAATTCTTTTATAACTTTGTAACCTCCTATAAAAATTATAGTACTGAAAAATTACTTGTTTAAAAAACATGCTTTTTAAAAAAATACTTCCTTTTAAAATTCAAAAGCTCTTAAATATTTTAGATATTTTTATTTATTCATGTTTTGGACATATACCATGTAAAAATTATCTGAGCCTATCCTCAGCTAATGTTAGAGCTTTTGTGTAGTTTTCATATACTATGTTTATTCATAAAGCATATTCAGGTATGTATCTCTGTATATAAATATATCTGTGTGTATGTTCATACAGACATATTCTCGTGTATTCTGTCTAGGTTATATGATATATGTACACTATATATAACCATTATGTAAAATGGTATTTTAAAGGAATTTACTATGTTGTATTTTTTCAGACTTTTGGTTTGCAGTTTCTTTCTAGACTAAATGTAATGAGTTGAAGTTACAGAGGCAAAAGAGTATGCAGCTCATGTACAGGCACTACATGTAATTCATGGTCTACATTTACTCTTTCTTTTGTTTTTTATTAAGAGCAAAATTATTAGAAAGTGAAGCAGTGAATGAAAATCTTCGACGCAACTTGTCAAGAGCTTCATCAAGAGCCACATACTTTGGTGGACCATCAGCATTTTCTGCTTCTATGCTTTCCTCAGAGAAAGAGACAATGGAAATTCTAGATATAGCCAAGAAAGATCTAGAAAAGCTGAAAAAAAAAGAAAGGAAAAAGAAAAAGAGGTGGTGTATGAATTATAATGCTATTTTTGTTTTCTTTTTCATAGTAAAAAGGCCTATTTTCTTGACTACTGAGACTTTAAAAGGCTGTATTGTGGGTTTGGACCCTAAATTGCTGTTCCTTCAAACCTTTTTACACGATGAAGTTACAGTTTTTATTTTGCATCTTTTCTTCCAGTGAAGTGTGCAGTATTTGTAGAATGAATGCCTCCTTTGTAATGAACTTTTCTATGTAATTATGCACAATGATAAAAGCACGTATTATCTCTCTAAATTTTGATATTTAAAAAAAATTCTTCTAAAATGTACCTGAAATGTAACAAAAGTTTTAAAAAAACAAAAACCAAATTTTTTAAACTCTATATCAAAACTGAAACAGCTTTCTGAAGAAAAGATACTCTGAGTAGCTGGGGATTCTTTGGTAGCTGTTAGAATGGCTTCTTTTGCTTTTTTTTTGCTTCTCTGAATGTTATTTAATTTGAGGTTTCCTAATTCTCTGCAACATCATGCTTTGCTGGTTTTTTTTGCTGTCCAACTTCTCATCTACTAAAATCCTCATAGACATTGACATAAATGCCTGCTTAGATAGCAGTTAGTGCAGCAAGGCTTTGTGTACTCGGAGACTTTGGGTCCATTAGAAATCTCTCCGTTTTAGCTGAAATTTTCCATGCTTCTAATCTGTTACTCTTTTTAATAAAGGTCCTTCAGACTTCTTCAAGTTTAGAGTAAAACCATAACAGCTTGAAATAGTCAAAGTATAAAGAAGATGAGGATCAGTCATATATTTAGTTTTAGTTTTTATATTTATCTATCAATCCTTTCACCACACAAATGTCTGACACTTTTAGAGAACACTCATTTTAAGAACAATTAGATTCTTTATATATAATTTTTCAGGAAACTCTTAGACTTTTATGGGGATTTTGATAGATTTTGTCTGATTTTTGTAGGAACTTGAGGGCAAGATGGAAGTATTAAAGTCAGCAGAATGTTCTATCCTCTTTTTAGCCAAGCACTTCAGTATGTCCTTCAACTGTAAATGCAGGAACAAAGAGATATGATTTTGTATTTTTTAACACATTTTAAAATCAAGCATGCATTTAACTACATGCTTAGATAGAACCTCAGTTGTTAGGTTGTGTTTTTACTGTTTGTTTTTGAAAGCCAGTCATGTTTTCTCAAACCAGGAAAATAATACTGTGATGAGATGGCCAAGCACTCTCATCCAAAAGTAGGGACTACTTGCCATAAATTATTTTTGAGATCATGAGCATTATAGAATTAGAGAGCTATAGAAAAAAATAAAGTTGGAAGAGACTTCTGATGTCTCTATCTTAAGGTGGGCTTTGTGTTCTATAAAATGAGGTCATACTCTTCAAAGTGCTGCTAAGGTTTGAATTTATCTACTGGCCTGTCTGCAGACTGCTTTGTATTAAATATTTAGAAATTTCTGAGGTGCATATGTTGAGAGGGCAATTCATTAGATGCTAAGAAATGTTAGAATTTGAGAGATTGTACGCTGTCATGCTTGTTATCTGCAGAGTGCTTTTTATCCAGTTAGTGAAAAGTCTATGTTAAGGTTATATCACTGTGAATTTTTATTCTATTGAAATTCAAGGAATTGGCAGTATTTACATTAATGTAATGCACAGACATTTTGCATTACAGCAAAATTGCATTTTGCAGTAGTTTGATGGGAATTCTTAGTTTTAATTCTGTCTTCTACAAGCATTTAGTTACATTTACTCTACTATTTCTTTTCAGTGTTGCTGTTCTTTTAAAGTTGTCTAACTAGCATTTTTCTACTAAAATGGGATTAGTAAGCCTAGCTAGTAGTTCTGCTCTGTCTGCTGCCTTTCTTGGTCTTTTGTTTCCTGGTTATGACAAAAGGTGTGTAGTTTTAAATACTTACTACTTATTTAAATTGTTGTGAGGTAGCATGAAGGCCTAAGAGCAAGGTTCTGAATGAGCAGTAGGTATGTGCTGCTCTGTATCTGTAGCCTTTAAGAAGCATCTGTAATAAAGTTTATTGGAAACAGTTTACACAGCAGTAATATTTTGCCTGCTGAAAAACTGACATGATTGGAGTGTCCCACAGTGTGACTTAGTGTGACTTACCCACTAGAAGGCCCCAAGCAAATCTTCCACATTCCTTGCAGTTGTTAGTCAGCCTTATATACGTGGTAACCATTTTTGACTGTTTTCTTTTGACTCCCCTAACCTTTATTAAACTAAATTATTGATGGAAGTTACATGGGGTTCAGTGTGCTAGCTCCTAGCTGATACCAAAGGAAAATGGTAGGCAGTTTAAGGTGAAAAGGTAGCAAAAGTTCTTGCTCTAAGCTTTTTCATAATGGGAAATGAGGAATTTCAGTAGTTGATGAATTTTAAGCCATCTTTTTGCTTACATATATCGTGCAGACTTTTTTTACTGATAAGTCCACATTTATTCAAGAAGAAAACATATAGGCAGAAATACTAACATTTTGTCCATCTCATTGCTTCTGGTGCATGTTTTTTGTTAATTTATTAAAAAATAACAATACATGATTGACATGTACTTTTTGAATCCCAGAAAAATAAGCTACATTTTTTTACTTTTTATGTAAAAACAAACAGCAAAATCCAAACAAAAACATGAATGCAGTTTGATAAATTTTTGTATTTATTATATTCAGAATACATTATTCAGAATATTAATAGTAAAATTTTCTTATTCCTACTTTATATTAGAATATGTTATCAGCATATATAAAACTAGTGCATTGGTTTTTTTCCTGATATGTTCTGAGAATATATAACTTTGGGTCAGTGGTAGTACTTGCAATTTTCAGTATTTTACCTGCCAGTTTTAAGTGGGGAAAGAGAAAGCTTTTTCTAGAACTGAGATATTTTCTTAATCCATTATTAGAAATAATTCACAAAGTTAAATACATAGTCT
>VWYI01003331.1:39057-144852 GCA_013399455.1 Anthoscopus minutus | reverse complement strand
AATACATAGTTTAAAATTTCTTTCTTAGTGTAACTTGAATTTGCACTTGTTACCAGTGGCAGATTAGTAAACCTACATATGCTTCTTTGTTTTCTATTTACTTTCCAACTGTCCAGGATGTA
Organism: Anthoscopus minutus; assembly: GCA_013399455.1. Classification (NCBI taxonomy): domain Eukaryota; kingdom Metazoa; phylum Chordata; class Aves; order Passeriformes; family Paridae; genus Anthoscopus; species Anthoscopus minutus. The sequence goes on along the minus strand of VWYI01003331.1, from coordinate 144,730 downwards.
TTGCCTTTTTACTACTTGTTGTCTCTTGATGGTATCTTTTAAAATTTCATTTTAAACTCCGCAAGCTCATATATATCATTTTTTTTACCTTCTTATCACTTTTGCTTTTCACTGTCTGGTTTGTCCTTCATTGGCTTGGCCTTCCAATACTGTACCTCGTGCTTTTGAAGGCTACAGAAACTTGAGGAAAGCAGTCAAGAAGAAAGAAGGTTGGAATATTTCCCACGTTTTTAATTACCTGTCATTTCAATTAACTGGTTGTCATACATGAAAAGAAGTTGGGCAAATTCTTAGGTACTTCAGGAGTAGTTAATTTTAAGAATCCTTTCCTGGGTTTTCATTTTCAACCAGTGTTTCAACTGGAAGAAACCTCTCTTGTGGAATGGAGGATGACTCTGGAGTTACACAGTATAACACAGCAAGCTTGCACAGTTTACACAGCAAGCTTTTGTGGGGAGGTGGCAATTTGGGCTTTCCTGTTGTTAATTGTTTTCCTTCTTGCATGGCCTAAGTGAAATGAAAGGCAGGAGGAAGGTGCAGTAGCACTTGCAGTATGAAATGTCTGACATATAGTATGAAATGACAATAATAATTTTGGCATGTGAGGTCACGTGTGTCTTGGACTATCACGCCTCTGTCAAGTCTGCTTTGGTTTCTGAAAGCATGTGACTGAAACCTTGATCATTCCTCCCACTGTGTTTCAGCCAAGCCAGTAGATGAATAGTCATTCATAGAGAGCAGTTAAGTCGCAGGCTCTAAAAAGAGAACTATATTATGGTTAAAAGTTAAACTAAAGAAGTTTTTATTTTTGTGCTGTCTACTTTGATCCAAAAAATCCACCCATTAATTGATGCAGATGATGGGAATCCACAGACCAATAGCATACACATTAAGCAACACAGTTCTGCCTGAGATAGCTGCTGGCTCTCCTTCCTTCTGTCTCTCCCCTTTCTTAAGTAGAACACAAATTCCCTGTAGTGGTTAGTTCTGTACTGACTGCAGCTGGAAGGGAAGCTGGGGGTTTGCCTCAATCTGCATAAGGATTGCAGCTAAGATCCATTATCTTTTATGCTTAATAACCAACATAAACCAGAACATGTTCTGGTTTGAGGGAGATGAGAATCTGTGGAAATGAGATTGTATGAGATAGTGTTCCCTGTTAGGCATTTTTCTGTGTACAAATCTGGTTAGATTTCATAATTCCAGCATCCCCAGCTACTGCATGGATTCAGATGGTCCAAAGAAATCTTTCTGCCTTGTACATGGTCAGCTCGTAACTGATAATGACCAGAATGATGGGGCAGAAGGGAATCACTTAGCATTGAACAGATTAAAAAATAATGTAACAGAAAATCATGGGTACACAGAAGCACTGTGTTACTCAACAGCCACTTTTTAGATCTGAGCTCTGTTTTAAAGGTGTCACCAGTCTCTAGTGTCTCGAATGTGCTGTATGTTTCTTGTCACTGCACGGAGCATTGGATTTGCCCAAGAGTTTGATCTTGAATCTGAGCTTCTTTTGGTATCAGTGGAGGAAGATGTGCATTTCTAGTCTCTGTGCCTGATCAGTGACAGCCCAACTTGACAAACTTAGGCAGCTGAAGTTAGTTGAGGTGGATTCCACATTATGCAATCCCGACCACATTTTTTCATTATTACCGCCTATGGTGTCTAGCTCTATTCTGTAACAATTTTCCATCCACTGGAGCTTTGTTTTGTACGTGTAGTACTGGAGGGACTGATACCTGATCTGTAACAATTTGCAGAGAGCCAATGATGTTTTATATTTGCATGTGATGTCTTAAATGTGCACTTAAAAATGTTAAAACTTGCCATAATGGGTATTAGAACAAAACCAAAAAACCCTGAGGTAAAGCCTTTTTTTTGTTGCATCGGTGCCTATTTTGAACATTTCCTTAATATCAAAGTAGGTAACTAATCAAAAGAACAGTTATAGTATGATAAATTAGGATATTGTTTAAAGTTTATACATAAATAATTAAATTTTAAGAATATTCTAAGTACAGTAAGCTGTGTTATAGCTTGAAAGTGCACGTACTGTAATGTTGTACTTGCACACAATGTTCTTTTATTATTTTGTAAAAGCTACTCTGGGTACACTGCAACTTCCATGCAAAATGAGTACTGCTGTAGTATATGGAGATGTGTATTCTGGTTGTCCCAGTTGTGCAGTATGCTGGAACAATGTGCTAATCATTACTATTACCTTGCAAACCAAGTTTTAGAGTAATTGGGCATTATTTTATTATCTGCAGAGGTTTGGAAGTTGTGTTTTACCCATTCCCAACACCTGTACATTTTTCTAACTACACTTTGTTTTTCATCTTTTATTTGGAATTACAACTTACTGGTTGGGGGATGGGAAACATCTGCCATTTCAGTTTGTGAATAATTTGTGTCTGCCTCTTCTACTAGTGTTAAAGAGGATAACACAGACAATGAACAAGAGAAGAGAGATGAAAAAGGCACTTCAGAGAGAGAGAATAATGAATTGGAGGGTGTAAGTATTTATAAGTGTTTGGTTCATTTGTTCATTGTCTGCTTAAAGATTTACAAGGTTACAGAAAGAAAGTTAGGAATGGACTATGTGAATATTGCAACTTCACAGTGATAGTCACAAATGACTGAGGCATGGAAAAATGTGGGGATGCTTCAATGTCTACATTTTGCAGGAGGAGATTCAGGAAGTCAGTGATCATGATGATGAAGAAGAGGAAGATGATGAGGATGAGGATGATATGGAAGTTGTTGAAAGCTCAGATGAATCAGATTCTGACTCTGATGAAAAAGGTGATGTCAGTGCAATATTCTGTAGTTTTACAAATAATACCTGTCAAACCTCGGATCTTGGTAGGCAAGAAAGTTGTCAACCCTCTGTCTGTAATTCTCTGTGAAGAGTATGTCCAGTGAATTATATTTTTGGTCATGGTGCTAAAATATGTAAGAGACAGCTGATCAAGTGTTGGGTTTTGAAATCAACCAGAGGCCATCCAGTGTCTGGTGATGTGTTTCTTCCTTGGTAAAGATATCCAAAGTGTAAGGTTTAAGTACTGGTTTATTTTGATGTCTGTAGACTAATAACAGACATTAGGTGATAGCTCCTATCAGCTCATTTGGAAATGGTCGAATTTAATTTTGAAAGGCTGGAAGTCTCTCAGCCTTCCTAATTTTTATATGGCGAGAGTCAGAAACAGCATCACCAGCAATTCTCTCATGTGGGTTGGGCCAAATGGTCAAACCAAGTCTTTTAGTTTCTTCTTGTTTAAGAGTCACACAAACCATTAGCAGGAATCCAAAAAATAATAATCTTCAACTGATATATTTATTCCGAAGCACATAATCCTAAAATTAAAAAATACCTAATTGGCTGAAGAAGTTAAACTTCCATGAGTTTATCATGCAGATTAGTACTTTTTCCTCCTGCTTTTTCCCCTTGACCATTTCATTTCCATAACTGAGATAGCTCCTCTCTTCTGAGAATTCTGACCATGTCTTTCTAAGAGTTTGAGAAGGAAAAGTCTCTGTTTGGAGTCTGCCAGGAGTCAATTTTTCCTTGCTGGGTTTATGGATGACAGTTACTCTTCAGCCCTGAGATGTGGCTGAAATCTTAAAGCCTTTTGGATGGGAAAAGTCAGATTGCTGATACTGCAATTTAAATGTGAGTAGTTACAACATAGGAGCAGCTCTGATCCAGTGTGACATCTTTCCCTACCTCTTTCCCAGTTCTAGGATTGAGAGTGTTTAAGGAGACTTTAAGAGGGTTTAAGAGGGTTGTGTGGTGCATTGTGATTTGTGTGGAATCCTCCTGTGAACAATTTATATTTACAGTGACCCTAAGACTGCAAGGAGTATCTGTTTTTATGTGGTCCTTGCTGTTACCTTAACAGAAATCTTTCTGTTTTAGAAAATTATCAAGCTGACTTGGCAAATATCACCTGTGAAATAGCCATTAAGCAGAAACTGATAGATGAGCTAGAAAACAGCCAGCGAAGGTTGCAAACACTGAAAAAACAGTATGAAGAGAAACTAATGATGCTACAACATAAAATTCGAGACACTCAGCTTGAAAGAGATCAGGTTCTTCAAAACTTGGGTAAGAAGTACAAAATCACTGATCTTGTATCAGCTGTTCAAGTTGAACTGTTTCCTATTCCTGTCATTTTCTTTTTCAAATTTGATGAGAATTTGCAGAAAACAGAAATATGGTTTGTACCCATAATACCAGTGAATCATTCTTTATTCATTGTAATTTCTGTCAGAATTGAGAGAAAAATGTTTTGAAATATATTGCTACTGACAGGTATTTGATTTAGGTGAGTAAGCACTTTCAGTTTTCTGAGAGCTCTCATAATCCTGAAGATAGTTCCTGAATTAAAAGTTTTCATGTTCTTTCCTCCCCACTTTATTTAAATAAAAAATAAAAACAAGGGTCAGTGACCTTTCAGAGGTGTTCTACTGACCAAACCTTTTTGAATATGCATTAGTGTTGAGATGACTCAGGAGTCCCAAGCCACAAATAACTGCACTTTGGGAGTGCTGTGGAAAGTATTTTGTTTGTTTTGCTTTTTTAAACATACACTATATATGCTTTGTGGTTATACACTGTCCAAACTTCTGCTGTTCCCCTTTTATTCCATAAACCTTCCCCACTGATCAGTGTCAGAAGAGGAATACCGGGCTTGATGGCTTTTAGGACTGTTGTTATAGTCCTGTGTACATGTGTGAATGTGTGTATTTGTGCTTTCAGGTGCTCAGATTTGTTGCATAGAAGTCAGAGGAAAGTGTTAATACTTGATCTCTTATCCCAGAATGTATATGAGATGGAAAATTCAGTGCAGGTGGAAGAACTAGAGACAAATTAGGTTTTAAAGGTATTGCAGATAATGCTAGAGCAGAGGAAGCAGTTACCTGCAGTGGCTGGCAAAGTAAAAGTACCCTGAACAAAAGCAGATAAAGAATTCCCTTTTGCTCTAGGTTCTGTAGAGACCTATTCAGAAGAAAAGGCAAAAAAAATCAAGTCAGAATATGAAAAGAAACTCCAAGCCATGAATAAAGAACTGCAGCGACTTCAAACAGCGCAAAAGGAACATGCACGATTGCTTAAAAACCAGTCTCAATATGAGAAGCAGCTGAAAAAACTGCAGCAGGAGGTGACAGAGATGAAAAAAACCAAGGTATATTTCAGTAAATTGAAGTGTTCCACAATGAATGTTTACTGAAAATTGGGTTGAAATCTCCTGTACATCCATCTACCTGATAACTCTCTTCTTGCTGTTACCTGCTTAAAGTCTGCAAATAGAAGAGATGTGAACACTAGGCTGCTCCTGGGGGAGATAGCTTTTAGGTTTAATGAACAAAAATTAAGGTATCAGACATGCATAAGATAGCACAGCTTATTAGCTGTTATTCAGCACTGAGTGAAGAAGACATTAGATGGAAAGGTAAATGGCTAAAAGCATGTAATATACTGGAAAGTGGCAATTTGAAGAGAAAACTGTTGTTGGGGGCAGGGAACAGCATTTCAATGTGAACAGCTTTGCTAAGTGATGACATCTTTCCAGGTTCGCTTGATGAAACAAATGAAAGAAGAGCAGGAGAAAGCTAGAATGACTGAATCCAGAAGAAACAGAGAGATTGCACAGCTTAAAAAGGAGCAACGCAAACGAGAGGTGATCTGACAGATAAAAAACTTTTATTTGGAATAAGAATCTGTCATTATGATGTGCCTCTGCTTGCAGGCGCACACCATGTATATGCATTCACTGAGGCAGGCATGCACCTGTATATTTTCACCAGTGAAAATAAACAAAATTTGGTTGTACTTCCATGCATACACAGTTCCTAGCCTCAGGTGATAAGCCTTCTATTTCCTGTTGTGCTTATTGAGTATGTATATCAATATTATCAGTGAATTAGTGATTAGTGAATCTTCACAAAGTTGTTGCTACCACCTTGCTTGCATGGAATTATTCTTTCTGATAGAATTGATACAGTGAAACACTTACTCTTCTGCACTGGAAGGTCAAGAAACAATCATGACTTGAGTCTTCATGTCACAGCAATTTTGCAGATTTGTATTAGTGTGTAGAGGTCTTTTTTTTTGTTTATACACTGCAGTCCTTGTGAGAGATAATAGAAAAAATATCATGTGCTGCTTCTATTTTTTCACAGCATCAGCTCAAGCTTTTGGAAGCTCAGAAAAGAAACCAAGAAGTTATCTTACGTCGCAAAACTGAAGAGGTACTGTGGTAAAAGAGCAGTGATTCTTGGAAAACAGAATGATGCTGTATTGCTGTAACTTAGGACTCAGTTTTGGGAGAGTTAATCGTGGCTTTGCACCGTTTCAGGTCACAGCCCTTCGTCGGCAAGTAAGGCCTCTGTCTGATAAAGTGGCAGGAAAAGGGAGTCGGAAGCTGAGTCTGCCTGAGCATTCCAGCCAGGAAGCAAGTTCTAGTTTGTCAGGCGAGCATGATGGCTCCAGAACAACAGCACAGCAGAAGATGAGAATTCCTGTTGCAAGGGTTCAAGCATTATCTGTAACTGCAACAAATGGAACAGGGTAAGGGTTAAAACTTCTTAGGACTCTCTTACAAGAACTGAAATTTGTGTAGACTTTTTAGCAGATACTGTTGTGATGATACATGTTGCAGGAGCTTTTATTTGTTAAGTATTGTCAATTTACTGTTACCATGTAATGCTCATAAAATGAGCATTTTACCATTATCAAATGCACTTCAGTTTTCTGGGTTTCAGACAATAATATAATAATATAAAATGTCATTAAAGGGCAAGTCACATAAACTGGATTTTGAAATATTAAGGGTTTTAAAATCTGCTCTTCAAGAGCAATTACCTTAGTGATCCAATGCCAGCCATGTTAAATTCACAGAAAAACTTGTTGGAAAATGCAGTTCACTGTATCAGGTTTATTTGTGCTTTTTCATAGTGGCTTGAAGCAGATCTCCTTGTTAAATAGGAAACAACACCTCTGTGGCATTTGAACTCAACAGTGTGTCACAAAAGATGCTGCAGTGTTTGATACCTGTTTTTCAACATGTTAGAGTGCAGTAGAGTTCAGGGCTGGGTAAAGGCAGCTGTCTGATGCAGCGAAAACCTGCAAGAAGTTCTGCATTAAATTTTTAAGTCATTTGTGAAAAATATTCCAGCCTGATCATTTCCACATTCAGATTTGTATCTGGACTACTTTAGACTTGGCTTTGTATTTCTCTTGAATGTATCACAGGAAGAAGTACCAGCGGAAAGCAGTGACAAGCAGAGTTTACTCCTCGAGGGCAGCCAGGATGAAGTGGCAGCTACTGGAACGCAGAGTGACCGACATTATTATGCAGAGGATGACAATTTCCAACATGGAGGCAGACATGAACAGGTTGCTCACGGTGGGTGATCTGCTGTGCATTGTTGGCTGTATATCATTTTATTAAATAGGGAGCACTGGCAGGAAAAGGTAAATCAATTGTGGTTACATGTGGTTACATGTGGCAGCATTGGCAAAGGGGGTGGAATCTCCTGCAGTCAGTGAAGACACTTTTGACTCCAGTAAGCGTTTGAACCATGGGGCTGCTGTGCTTAGTAAGAACTAAGAAGCACATTAATGGCCTCATGTGCAAATAGTTTATTGTATTCATCTGTGTAAGTTCTTCCCGTAGAAATCATGGTATGTTAGTTAAACTAGCAGATGAAGGAAAACAAAAAGGCATTTCAATGTTCTAAGGGCTTACTAATTACATTTTTTCTGTAATGTTATGTCTTTGTGGAAAACAGCAACGTGAAGAACTCACCAAAAGAAGAGATAAGCTTTCAAAGAAAAGGGAGAAGCTTATCAAGGGTGGGAGTGGCAGTGAAGCAGATAGAAATGTCCAAAACATAAATGAGGAGATGGAATCAGTAACTGCAAATATAGACTACATTAACGATAGCATTTCTGACTGCCAAGCAAACATTATGCAAATGGAAGAAGCAAAGGTAGGTCAAATATTATTGCAAGAATGGTAAAATGGGGACAAGAAAATACAACTGTGTTAGCCTTGAAAATGTTCTCATTTAGAAATGAAATTTTTGTTTGTCTCTGTAATTATTGAGCCAGGAAGTGAAAATTGGTGAAAACTTTTATGTGAAGTTTGAGATGAAGACTTATACAATTTTAGCTTCAATAGTGTAATGGAAGCTAAGACTGCAAAGCATTTAAATGTCAAAGTGGATGCTTTCTTGTATGCTGGCAGTAAATGAATATAATTTCACAATCTGACTGGGCTTGTTCTTGCACACATAGGAAGAAGGAGAGACCTTGGATGTAACAGCAGTGATTAATGCTTGCACTTTGACAGAGGCTCGATATTTGCTTGATCACTTTCTTATGATGGGTATCAATAAGGTAAGTGAAGTATGTGTGTGCCAGGACTATGGCATGTGCCAGGAGTACCTATGTTGTGCTGACATAAAGATGTGACTAATGTCTACTAAACAAAGCAAAGGTCAACCTTACTGAGTCATGCTGATTCTCAGGTTTGAAGGCCCTTGAGATCTGCCATCCTCTTCAACTTCGTGCCTTGTTTTTCAGCCCCTAGTAGAGCCTACTTCACTGTGTTAATTAGCTCATGTTGTTCATATAAGAGCACTAGCCTTTTGTAATCAAATAAATCTCTATGTTTTTCAACAAACTCCTAAAGAGAACTCAAGATCCTTTCTTAAAAGACTGGCTCAGCCACCTTTGTACAAATATGAACCTCAAAAAAATTGTTTTAATTTAGATGTTGATGCACGACATGCTTCAGTCTGAGTGGAGCCACAGGGATTCTTCTGAAAGTCTTGGGGACATATGGTTTTTTCATATTTTCAAAATAAGTATTTGGCAGTTTATAACCCTGTGCACACATGTATCATGTGTGCTCTTGCTGTTACTTTCTGTCTGGAGGACAGTACTAAAGTCTCACTGAGTCAAATGAAAGACTTCAATGATACTGAAACTGTCTTTGGGTCAGCCTCCCTGACCAATTCTCTGGGGTTTCTTTTGCATTCTTGATACATCACTATGCAGATAATCCAAAAAGTTTGTGGAGAAATAGATGGATAAAGAAAATTCCCACAGTCACATTGACTTCTGGGAATTTCAATCTTTTAATAGTTTTTCAGTCTTTGGATGTGTTGGAATGTATCTTGCAACAGAGTTAATGTGAGAAAACTGCCTCTGACTCACTCTGTTAACAATTTCTTTTTATGATGATAAAAAGCTCCATTATGTGAAGGATTCTATAATCTTTTTGTTCAGTAATTATCACATAGAAAAGCTGAAGGGATATTTTTTTGCAAAACTGGTCATGCCTACTGTCTATTCTGTTGTTGATTTTTATCTGCAAATTGTGACTATTGATATGTTACTTTAGTTCAGAGTGTAGTGTGTCAATTCATAAGGCTACACTTGTCACTCAAGCACTAGCACTGCAAGTCTGCTGTTGCCCTACAAGTCTTTGAGAAGATGTGTTGTACCTTCTTTTTTCCATACTGTTTCTTCTGGAATATGGAAATCTATTTGGAAACTATTCCCTGTAAATTTCTTTGGCTGTATTTTCTACAACTAAAAAATCCCCACCAATCCATGCATTGAGGGAAGTTCACTTAGAATGAATTCTGTCATAAGTAAGGCTGAAAGATCTTTCTTTAGAAGCTGAAAGTTCGCTGAGAGATTGTGTAGGAAAGATTACAGTTCTGGGTGCCACCCTGTCCCACTTTCACCTCCCCCCTGTTCTTTAACATAGAGTATCATAGGTAATATTTTTTTTTTTAAGTAGTTATTTGTTAAAAGTGGAGGTGTTGTTCTTTCAGGTGCTTGTTACTCTTAAAAAAATTCACTCTGAATTGCACGTGGGAGTCACATCCCACTTAGCCACTAGATACATATTTGCAAGACAGTCTGAGGAATGCAAGTTAAATGAATACTTAATGAGTCTCTTTAAAAGGTGAAGAAAAGAAAAAGACTCTTTGTTGACACCTAATCTTCAGGATGTGAGAAGGTGGCTGCAATGTACACAGTTTGTGTTTGTAGTTTTTTAAAAATTTGACAACTTTCATTTTGTAAAACAAAGGTTGTGATAAAACCTTTTTCATCTTTGTTTCTCCTAGGGTCTCCAGGCAGCTCAGAAAGAAGCTCAGATCAAAGTTCTTGAGGGACGCCTTAAGCAGACAGAAATTACTAGTGCTACTCAAAACCAACTGCTGTTTCATATGCTAAAAGAAAAAGCTGAATTAAATCCTGAACTTGATGCTTTCCTGGGTCATGCTTTGCAAGGTAGTTTTTTCATCTTGTTTTCTGAATAGTCAGTTGCATGATTGCCTTTTATGCATGCTGTACTGGGCATTCTAGACTATTTCTTTTCTGAATAGATGCTGTATTTTAATATCTTACAGTTCACAATTGAGATGCATGTATGACCTCTTTAAATAGACCCTCTTGCAGTAAAATCTAGGAAACAAAGTTTTTTTATTATTGAGATTTTTAAAAATTCAAATAATCTGCTTGCTGTTTTTACAATTTGGAATTAACTTCTGAATGTGAAATTTGAAAATTCAATCCTGTTCTGCCATCATACACTAGGGATTTTGGATTGGCATTTTATGTCGTTACGGCATCTATTCTACTTCTCATGAGACGATACTAAGAGAAATTTAGAATACATTTGGGTACTTTTGTTTTATTTCTTTTTATAAATGGATATGTTTTGATTGGAATGTTGCTTTTTTTTCCTTGTTGCTGTATTTACACAGACCTAGATAGCATACCACTGGGTAAGTATGTTTAGCTTTCTGTGTACTGTACAGCTGCATGAGTTACTAACTCATTCATGTTCACTAACTGGTGCATCTTAGAATTTGTGAGTGTGTGAAGTTTGCATGAACAATTCTGTAAATGTACTCATTATCATGAGCTTAAAGTACATTTCTTCCTTTCTGAAACAACCCCTAGCTCTCATGGTAGTAGCCCTTGTGGTAGTCAAAAGTACTGACAGTAAGCAGAGCTGTATTTCAAATTTATAACTTGGTGCTTGTGAACCCAAAGTATGTTCAGACTACATAGTACTATTTTGTGCTATACTACTGTTGTGACAAATTCTGCTCATCTTTTTAGGTTTGAAAAAAAGGAAATTCTTGACTTGCAGGTCATTTTTAACCTTTTGCAAATAGCTCACTTTGTAATGTAAACATTTTACAGAATGCAGGATTATATCTCACTTTTCAATTGGGTTTAAGTTACTGACTTCACTGATTTTGAGATAAGTCTCTTGTTGCTATTGCTTTCAAGTTATTTCCAAATGAATTAAGCTTATTTTCTTCCCTCCAAAACATTGACTATATTTGGAACTTGAGAAAAATATTCCTGTTACCCGTGATAATTCCTTTTTTGTTGTCTTGTGCTATTTTTAATCACATTATGGTGTCCTGTGCTAGTTTGCACAGCATTTCAAAAGCACCAAACTACATGGAAATGTATAGATCATAATCTAGAGATGGTGAGAATTTTGCCAGCTTCCTGTACTGTGGCACCTGAAGATCTGTGTCTGGGGATCTTGCTACATGCAGCCAGTTATTTATTCTGAAAATCTCAGTGGTTTGTAGTTTCATAGGGTCCATGTAACAGGCCTTTAAGATGTGTGCATGTTCACCTGCTGGAGCGTTGTTTCTCCTGACAGCACTGCATTTTCCTTAGCTCTGGACAGGCTTTTACTTATTAACAACATTTGAAGCAATGAAAAGCCACTTGCTAAATGTATTGAAAGAGCAGCTCTGTCATCAAATTTTTTGTAGGGTGTTTTCTCATTAGAGAAGCTTTTTAACTTTGCAAGCATGACCTGAGGCTTTTAGAGTATCTAAGCTACTCAGGACACTGCTAACACTTTACAGGAAGGAAATGCAGCTGAATATGCTGCACTAACCTAGGTCCAAGTTGAAATCCCAGCTGTTGGTAATCCCATGGTTACATGTGGTTACATGTTGACCAAACCTTCTGGTCACTAGTGACCAAAGCTTTTGAGCTGCAGGAAGTTCAGACACCACTGTAGTGAGGCTTTGATGATGGAATTACCAGCTGGTTTGCAGGGACTCAGTTCCCTTAGGTAGAAGTGTGGGTGGCAGCAGATCCTGAGGTCAGTCTCACCAGGATATATGACATCTCAGTGGCAGAGCGCAGACAGCCCTATTCCAGAGAAAAGGGATTTCACTTACAGATGTTTGTAATTCGCCCTCTTGATGCCTGCTTTCAGATGCAGTATCTTCAAAAGTTCTTAGCCACTTTCATACACTTGGCTCTGAAAAGCCTGAACATTCCCCAGTGTAGTTGTGCACTTGCATTCAAGTCTAGACAAGAAGAAGTTTCAGTCTGCAGAAAAGTAAATCACAGGCTCAGATTTTGACTTGAATGGATTGACTTGGTGAATGAACTAGCTGCCATTCACTATCCCATCTGTCCTTGTGAAGAGTTAAAATGACCATGAAATTGAGTTTTGAATGTTGCTGAAGTGATTCCACTTTGAGGAGCTGTGGGAGCTGCTTTTCCTTCCCGCATTTGGACATCCATGGATATGACTTTCGACCTTAAATGTGCAGATTTTGAGAGGGCTGATCCAATGCCATTTCCTCTGGGTGAACTGTGCTGGTGTTTGGCATTTTTCTGGTACCATCCAGTTGCCACTGCATGAAGATGAAGACAAATAATCAGAAAGTTCTCCACCTGTTCTGCAATCACTGGTTTACTAGCAGCTATTCCTGCAAACATTACTATCTTTACTAACTTTATTTCTCCTTCCATCTCTTCTCAGTCTTGCAGAATCTTACTCTTTCTACCTTTTTGTTGATTCTCTGCTCTGATTTCTGTCTTGGGGCTTTGGGCAGTCTTCCTTTGTTGAATTGCAGGCAAACTGAAGAAACTCATCAGCTTACATGAGAGTGAGCTTGCAAATAAAATCCCATCTTTTGTGGTGATTTCACACATTCTACTCAGTTACCTGTAAAAAGATATCACAAGTTCTTTATGAGGAGGGGATGAAGTAACATAATACTAATAGGAATCCTATATTTTTTTAGAAGTGTGTTTATTTTAGGGATGCTGCTTTTGTCTTACTGAAAGGAGCAGTGCTCTAAATCCCTACTTTTGCAGAAGGCATATAATAATAGTAGCGATAATAACAACACTAATAATAATAATAATTAGTATTGAAAAGTTTTAATGTGGCCTCAAATCCAGGATGGAACCAAAAAACCTGAAAATTTAGATAGCTATTCCCGTGGCCCTGCTTTCTTTATAATATTTTTGTATTTCTGATAATTAAGATTACATTGTTAATATAGCAGCTGAGTAACTCTGAAGGGCATTGTTGGGGTTGTTTCTAGGTGGATGGTTTTAACTTTTTTAGGAAACATGTTTAGATACAGTATGCACAAAAGGCGATATTTTCCTTCTCTTTTTTCTTTTCCTTCTCTTTTTTCTATTCCTTCTCAAAATTCAATTGAAAGCTGCATATCTTTCCTCCCTTTCTCCAAAGCATGAACTTGCACTTAATACAACAAATATATTGGTTCTATGCATTGCAAATGTATCTGTTTTTTGACAGAAATTAAATAAAGAAACTCAGTGTCTCTGCTAGTAAAAAGGAGGTGTAATGTAATGTCACTACATGGTTACTTAATCCTTAATATTTCATGAGTATGTTTAAAAATAAGGGGCTTTGCTTGCAAAAATTTGTTACCTATGTCCTTGATCTGTGTCTAAAATGTATTATTAGAATAACATGCAAGTTAGGGGATTTGCTTTCCCAGCAGTTTGGAACTGATTGTACATGTGCTCTTGACTCAATGTCTCAGCTTAATGTTTTGCACTGTTTGCATGCAGATGTTAATTGGATGTTTGACAGTGTTAGTGTGTGGCATGCATGCTGCCTTTGTCTTCTGTGGACAGGTTTGTGTACCCATTTTTGCTTCAGGAACACTTCTACTGAACAGCTTCCTTTAGAAATTAATCTCTTTTTAGGAAGCTGTTCATGTTCACATAGTATTAAGTGGTAGCATCTTCCTCCTTTGAAACGAGTAATAAAGTGCTTGCTCCTATTCAACTCAAATGGAGGAGACTGAGCCTCAGCTCACTAGCTAGTCAAAAATATAATTTTCTTTTTCATTATAGCCATGTTGATTCTGTCTTGGAGCAAGAAGATGGAAGAAAAGAGGAGAAAGAGACATTCTTACTGTCCAATGATTTCATATTTTCCATGTCTTGCAGATAATTTTCTTTGCTTTATCTGCTTTCTTAAGTATTTCCTTCTAGAATTTCTGTTTTACTATCATCTTTGTTGCTCTGCTGCAGTAGATAGAGGACCATATTTGGCACAGTATGCCTAGATGTATGATGTATTTAGATTGTGTGAAAAAAAATTGTTTAGGTGTCAGGAAAATTAAGTGGGAGCCGGAGATAAAACAGCCGAGACATTTTGAAAATCCCTGTCTTTTGTGCTCTGTTCATCTACATTCAACATTGTCTGAGTTGTTTTGTATAGAACTTAAAGCCTTCACATTCTGTTGTAGAGGGACAGACTAATACTATTATTTTGGAAATTTTCTAGAAAATTTGGAAGATAGTACTGATGAGGATGCCCCATTGCATAGTCCTGGAACAGAAGGAAGGTGAGCAAATCTTTGTTACTACCAATTCTAGAAGAATTACTGTAATTTCTTCCTTTGTAATGCAAAGTCATGTATCCTTTAGAAAATATCTCTAACGTTTTTTCATTATACCTTGCCCACAATTTCAGTAGAAAGAAGAATAAAATAAAAATACACATCTGCAAAAATATGGCTTTCTAACTGTGATGCAATTTTACTTTTAGTTCATTGTCTTCAGATCTCTTGAAGCTTTGTGGTGAAGTCAAACCCAAAAGCAAGGTAGGATGTGCGATGGTGATGATGATGATGATAATTCTTCCACATGTATTTTAAGTGATTGTATGATTCTGTAGTAATTCATAATTTAATAATACCTTCTGAAGAATGCTCTTGCTTTGCCCAAGAGACTTCAGCAAATTAAGACACGCAAAAGGTGAACTGATGTATTTTTCATGTGATTTGTGTGCAATATGATTTTGTGTGACAGTCCTCTCTAAGAAGCAATGATAAAAATAACTTCTTCAGTATTTTGAGGTTATTGTCATTCCAGAAAGAGATGTGTTCTTCCAGTTACTTGCACTCCAGACTGGTGTAGTTTTGCAGATTAGTATTAGTTAGGCTACAGTTCAATGCTGCTGCCAGTCGGAACTGTGGACATGCTTATTGTTTGAAATTTGTCAGAGAAATCTCGAGGAAGTTTATGAAACAAGCAGAAGTTTGGCCTCCAGGATCTTAAATACAGTTGAAATTAGAGTAATATATCTAGGCTGACTATAGTTTAATATTAATGACAGTGGGAACTGAAAATGTGCACTGATGGCAATTTTGCTTCTGTGCTCACAGGAGCATAAGCCAAGTTTGCAAAGTAAATAGAAGCTTAGCCTTCACTTTTCCAGCTGCAGTTGGCTTTGGAAGAAAATATCTGTGTTGACTGTTGCATTATTAGGTAATATTCCTTGGTATGCAGCTATTTGGGCTCTTTAACTAAATGAGTTTGGTCTGAAAATGCGATGAAATAAACATGTCATTTTTATAATGGCTCTTTTCAGACTGGATCTTTGTCTTCCCTATTGGTCTTTCTTTCCCTGAGGAATAGATCTTAATTTCATAGTAAAATCACACTTAACATGTATGATCCATTCTTTACAAATTACTGTGATGCACAAAGCTTAGCTCCTTTGTGAGTTTTTCTGTTGTTTTCAAATTGTTGAAATGCTGAATGAATCTTAATTTATGTGGACTTTTGAGATTATTTAAACTAAGTAAGGAGCAGAGTTTGTATATGAGAGGAAGTGTTGATGTTAGAGGTCACACCAGTACAATTGTAGCTATTTACATTTACACTTTGCATTATTCCTCTCTGCTTATAACATTTCATTTGCATAAACTGTAGGTAATATTGTTCTCATGTAGTATTGACAGGCAGGTGGTTGAAAGGGTATCCTTGAAAACCAGTTGTCAAATCAGTGTTTCATACCATTGAATTTGAATTGCCTCCTCTTGAAGTCATTGCCCAAAAGCAGAGGTGAGCTTCTTGATTATTTCCAAAGGCTGTTGCCAAGTGTTTGAGGGGGATGCTAATTGCCAGCTAATGACAAGCTGGAGTGTAGGACTCTTGACACATAGCAATGCATGTTTAAGGGGCAGTTTGTTTTTTTTCTGGCTGCAGGCCCGCAGGAGGACCACCACACAGATGGAATTGCTGTATGCAGCCAGCAGCGACCTGGCTTCCGACAGCAGCGCTGCAGACTCTGCCTCGGCTGGCTCCACCGCATCAGTTGCAGAAACCCAAGAAAGTGGGGTGGCTGCTGACACACACGATACTTCTGCTAGGGACAGAGAGTTTATACCCCCACCATCTGGCTTACCTTCTAAAATAGGCAGCATGTAAGTTTGGCCATGCTGTACTAATTATCCTTTGCTTTTAAAAAATGCATGTGGCCAATTTCTTGTAATCTATTATTTTAACTTTACAAACGACGTTGATACTCTTGATGCTTACTAAATAATACTGACAAAGCTCCTTTCTTTCTACCATCACCACTCTAGAAAGTATAAATGCAGTGTTGTAACTTCTGTGGTTCTTATTGAAGATGGAGGTTCTGTTATGTTGCTTTGTTATAGTGAAGTCATTGTAATTGTGTTCTACATAGAGGGAAAGCCCCTCTCATACATTGGATAGTTGCTGCATTACTGCCATTATATTTAGGGAATGCATTTTCTAGGGAGGTAGTGAGAATCTGCTTAGAACAGCAGAGAGATTAAAAAAACCCAACAAAACACAACCCAAAAGCTTTATATAATATGGTATTTGTATATGGTCCTAAAATCTTTCTGTGAGTTGTCTTGTATGGACCACGCTTAAAATGAATAAGTCGGCAACAATAGAGTATGCAAGTAAAAAAGTTGAAAGGAAAATGTTAGATATTATGAATCCTCAAAATCCTTTCTGTTTGCAGGTTGCAGTTACCTGCAGAACAGTTTTACTAACTGTGAAAGTATCTCTTGATTCTAAATAGAGCTAAAAATATTTTTGCTTTTTACTTTGAGACCAGCAGATGTCTCTCACACACTCTTTTTTTCTTTTCACTTGCTCTTGCTGATCTTTTTATATCTACCAATACCACTGCTGGTTATTAGCCATTAGCATGGTCACTGCTAGAGACCCTTTTTGTGGCTTTTTAGGTACTAGCTCCTATGTTGTGCAAGCTCATGTGTAAATTGAATGCACTTCCCACATTCGGTGATGTGGAAATCAGTGTCCCATAGCTATCTTCATGTTACAGGTTCTGGAGTTAAGCATCTTTTAATATTCATCTGTCCTATTTGCATAATATTTTTACAGCAGTCTCTACTTAATGTACATTTGCAATTTGTATTTTTTACTATGTATTTCTGGCATGTGCTTGAGGTGGCAATCATGAACAGTAAAACACTGCTGACAGCAATTATTAACCCATGCTGATGGCTTCAGTGCAAATAGAATCTGCTTGGAAAGAATGCTCTTGAGGGTGAGCATAGGTGGAGAAAACCCACGTTTCAGCAGTTAGCCTGAGATGAGTAGACACTTTTGAAGCTTCAAGATCTAATACATCAAGTGTTATGACCTGACATCCAAGACTCAGGTAATACCAACTTTTGCCTTGCTCCATCTTCTAGAATGTATCCATTTATGAAAGTGAGCCAGGAAAAAGGCACAATAGGATTTTCCCAAAACTGTGTTCTTCAAGCATTTGAAAGTTACATACTGTCAAAAAATCAATTCAGTTAACAGTAGGCTTCACACATTCAATTGTAATTGATCATGTTTTAGTAGATAAGTGATCAAAAATTCCAACAATCAATTTGCAGTGACTTTCTCACTGCAAGTATATATGTTTTTTTCAAAACTAGAACTCTTGCTGGTTTATCTGGTCAAAGTTGAAGAAAGCTTGTCTTTATGAGTCATCTAGCCTTCCTTTTGGGCCTGTGGTGCCAGCATCTCTTGTGAATAAAATATATTATTCAGGAGCAGATCAGAAGCAGATCTTATCTCCAATAAATGTTTCCTCCCTTGTACCACTTATTTAAGTGACATTCGGGGATGTAGAGGCCATAAGAGTAATCCAAAATATGAATTCTTAAAATGTCAGAAACTAATTATGTGTTTAGGTGCAAATTGAGGTGCATATGTACAAACTGCTCCACTCTGGAACCCCCCTCAGTTTTGTTAGGTGTTTGTTGATTCCTGGTCCTTGGAGAGGGACTTTTTACAAGGGTATGATAGGATAAGGGGCAATGGCTTCAAACTGAAAGCTTGTAGGTGTGCATGAGATATTGGAAGAAATTCTTTACTGCAAGAGTCAAACACTGGAGCAGGTAACCTGGAGGAGTTGTGGATGCTCCATTCCTGGCAGTGTTCAAGGCCAGGTTGGATGGGGCTTAGAGCAGCCTGGTCTAGTGGAATGTGTTCCTGCCTAAGGGAGGAGGGTTGGAACTATATGATCTTTAAGTCCCTTCCAATCCAGACCATTGTGTGACTCTGTTACTTTGGGAGGTACCTAAATACATATAGCCAGCAGTTAATTTAGTTGGAATTTTGTTTACAAAGTTGGTTAGTGCCGTTGTCCTTTGATATGCTCAACTCATCTACAGCAACTTTTTCAGAGTATAGTTGTCTTCTGGGCTTGTGTCAACTCTGTTCAGATGTCTGATGTCCTGGCAAATGTAAAAGGGCTCTAGAAAACTGGAAGTAGGTATGTGTCCTGCTCCTTTTCTGTTAGGTCACTGACATCATGAACATGTTTTTAACACCTGTGTGTTTAGGAAGTTCATCCCAGCAAGACAGCTGTATTTTTATAATACCTGCATTCCCAGGATTTTAAAAAGAATTCAGGAAATGTTAATATTTACACCCTTTTCTGAGGATGTTCCACTGTATAGTCAAAGGTGGAAGACTAAAGGGCAGGTAGAGAGTGAACAAGTGAAAGTTGCCTCTGTGTCAGAGTATGCAGGATGCCAGTGTGAGGCAGAGGAGCTTGGGTTCCACTTTCTGGTTTGGTTGATTTGATTGAGGAGCTGCTCAGCAGACACTTAAGCAACCATGGCGCTAGACACTATAGTCTGTTTGTCATCCTTGCTGGAAGACCTGTAAGCCTCATCCATAGAATTTGCCTTGTGACCTCAGGACTTTTGCATTTCTAAATGCATACTGGTCCAACATAAAGAGAGGGAAGAGAGTGTGTCTTGTTCCACCTTTCTTTGTGTCCTTTCACAGTATGCCTAGAGGTAAAGGAGCCCTACACAGAAATGGCTGCTCTGGCCTTGAGGGAATCGGACCCACTTTCTCCCCTTTTCTTATAACTTAACTGCTAGAGTTCTGTGCAAAACCAGTCAGGTTATTGCTTATCCTCCTTTTCCTGTCTCTTGAAGACCCCAGGGGGCTCTAGGGTTGACAAGCAGCTCTTGGCAGTAGGTCCTACAGGTCTCACACACTGCAGATAGGGTTTGTGAGCACTTGTGACTGTCCCATCTGCTTGAGTCAAGGAGCTATTTGTGGTTGTGCTGTCCATGTTAAATCATGTTATTCTGCATTCTGGTCTCCAGGTGGATTTTATATAGCACAGACTTCCTGTCAAGGGAAACATGTAGAGGAGTTGGAGCTATGCATATTCAGAACCTGTAGAGCTCTGAGATTGATGGTAGTAGCCATGTCAAGCAGCTGGCCTGCCAGATGAACTTTATCTTGCTTAATGGAGCTGCATGGAGCAAGACCACTTCTAGAATCTGCTTTCTTACTTTTAATGAGTGTTTTATATTCATAGAAAAAATCCCTCTAAATACAAAGAAACAGGAAAAACCAAAACAAGTACTGCTTTTGTTATTGCTCGCCTAGTGAGAAATGGAAGTCCAGAACAGAGACCACTCAGATTCCTTTCTTTTTTCTTTTGTGTGACTGTTGTGAAATGATGATAACGTTTGTTATCTTTAACAAGATGTCAGCTTTAATATTCTTCTCTTGATATTTTTGCTAATTTTGATGGGAAATAAAAGGTTGGGAGAAAGACCACAGTGACTTTGAATTGGAATTGTTTCAGAGCAAGAACTGGAGAGACAATTGAGGGATGGAAAACAAGGGAGAAGGGAAGTGGGGGACAAGGAGAAGCCATGTTATTATGGTCAGGTTGTCAATGGGAAGTACCTTTTCTCACTTCCTAATTAACATGAATATGTTACTGCAAAGTTTCATTTAAGTAAAAGAATCATTGTGACTTCTCTGTTTTTCATGTCTGTAAATGGTCTGTTGGCCAGATGCAAATGTGCAATCTGAAATTTAAGAATTTCCATGACCTTAATTTGGGATGCATGCTCCACTGTATTTCTTTTAGTGAGTCTCTTTTAATGCTGAATTAGTAAATCTCCTTTAACTATTCAGTGTTTGACACCAATGTTGATCAGCTTTGAACATTAATAACTTGGTATATTTTTCTATTCAAGTTTGAGAATAAGTTTATCATTCTTAAATTAAACAGAGAAAATAATAGATTAAGTGTGTTCTAAAATTTGAAATCACACACAGAGAATGACAGGTAATGTAAGAAAAGCAAGTTCTGTGAAGGGCCTTAGAGTGAGATAATGATTGCTCTTGTTTTAGTTCGAGACAACCATCTCTTCCAGAGAAGAAGATACCTGAGCCTTCACCTTTAGCAAAGAGAAAAGCCTATGAGAAAACAATGGAGAAGACGAAGACAAAAGAACAAAAACTGTAAGATTCTTTTAAATTTATTTCCTCTGACATAATTTAAACTATGAATTTTCTTGAAAAATAAATCTGTATTTTTCTGTTTCTTTTCTTCCAGGACAGATTGTATTGTTGTTAGTGCTGATATTCATTGCTCAGCTTTTGTGTGGTTGTTTGGGGTTTTTTCCAGGTTGTTTTTCTGTACAAAATAACTCAGGAGCAGACACCTGAGAAAATGTCCTTTGGAGCATTTGCAAATTACTTTTTTATTTTTTGAAGACATCAATATCTCTAAGAGCCTTCAATTTTATAAGATTTTCTTCGTTTTACATGTGCGTTTTCTGCCTGTAGCTTTCACTTTTACCACTTAATCTTTGAAAATTGTGCCATCTTGCACTCTGCAGCCTTAAGCTTTTTGCTTTCTCTGAGAAATATCTGTAGGTAGTATTACAGTCTTAATTATTTGCTTAAGAAAAGAGCATCTAACATTTGAGGCATGTTGCATTTAACTTTTCTAACCATTCGTAACCTGTTAAAGAAGATGTTCTTTTTTTTTTGTAGCTCAGATTCTGGAGCCCCCGAGGCTAGTCTGTCACCTCCTACTTCCCCACCAAGCCGGCCCCGTAATGAAATGAATGTTTTTAGTCGTCTTACTGTTTCTCAGGGAAACACATCAGTTCAGCAGGATAAGTAAGTCACAAAGGGAAGCCTCAGCCCCCAACCAGGGAAATATAAAGTGTGCTCAAGTTTTCAGTGTAGTAGAAATTTTCAGTCTGGTAGAAATGTTGTCCTTCTGCAAGACAGGAGGATATATTTCTTATGTTTTTGTGTAGTTTTCCAATAAAATATTTTAAACTACCATGGAACCACTGTAAAAATTTGAGAAAAGAAATTTCCTGCTGAACCTTGTTTCCTGTTTTCTAGGCTATGTCTGGTATTTGTAGTTTTAAACTCAAAATAGAAAAGAATGGTAGAATTCTTAGATATTTGTGTATTTGTGTGTGTGTTTACACTCAAAAATAGATTTTAGGTGATAATTTAGGAAATAGTGCTTTTGACAATTACTCAAGTCACTCCAGTGTTGCTCAGAGTGCTCTCACAACAGCACCTCAGAGGCCAGGACATTGAAATGGCTAGAACACAGCTATTTAGAGATTATCCAAATTATTGCACAGACTGACTTCAGGAAGTGATCTGCAGGAGTAGATGACATTCATATCTTTTTTAGAAGAAGTAGAACAGAATTTTCTCACATTAGGCATCTGTTTAGGAGCCTTACTCCAAATGGTAGTGGATTGACTAGAATCTCAATCTTTGCTTGACTGGAATCTCTATTGCAGGTTTCAGTACTGATACAAATACCATGCAGTGCTTATGAACTGCAACTCAGATTTAAAATAAACCTTTATTTCTAACTCTAGCAAGATAGGGAATTGCTGTTGTCTGTTTACACTATTTATTTTTAATTAAATGTTTTTTTCAGAGGTCTACAGCCACCACATACCAAGCAGTGGCTTGCAAGGCTTTCAGTAACTGTGCTTGTGACTTCTTTATCTTAGCTTACCTTTCTTATTGCTAACTCCCACCAAACCCTTTTCGTTTTCTTTGAAATGACTTTGAAGTCAAATAGAAACTGCTGAATCTGTTTGAGTTGAAAATAAAGGACATCTTAAGATGTACTGAAAATCATCATGTCTTGAGGAAATACTGTCATGTATGTTTTCTTAGTTTTTATTTTTAGACATTTTTCAAAATGAGGAGTGAAGCATTTTGAACTTGGGATGGCTTGCAAGTTGCTGTATTTATTTGATGGGCTATCATATTTAACATTTCTGTCTCTATGACTAATATTTTGCATGTCTCTTCTACACTGAGCAGGCATTGATGTTCAGAGTATTTTTTTTTTGCTTTTGATATTCTCAACAAGCACCATCTTATTATCTTATGGAGGTTAACTTGTGCATCTATCTTCTTTTAATTTTTTGCCTTCTCTAAGAAAATGTTGGGATATGAGAAATGGCTCAGCTGCTGTTACTCATCTTCTGGAGCTGAAAGAGTCTACTGTAACTTACTTCTAAGAGTGATATTTTAAGATTATTATTCTTTCCTCCCTACCCCCCATATCATCATGGGTTTGAGAGATACCTTGAGCAATTCTGCATAATGTATGTGGATTTGCATTGCTTTTCTGAGTTGGCCATGCTGTTGTTTGTTCTCATATGGAGGCGTTCCTTTGCTGATACCTATATTCTTTCTCCTCACAATTCCACCACTGTTGATTGTAGGTCTGATGAAAGTGATTCCTCTCTGTCGGAGGTACAAAGGTACTCTCTCTTTCTCTTTTCTCTTTTCTTGGCATCTCTCACCAAAGTTATTCCAGTTCTTAAGACATTTCATTTTGCTGCATGATTTGTCCTGATAACTGTGCATTGTTTCTCTTGTTTTTGCCACAGCATTAAATATCTGAGATTTTGGTCAAGCATGTCTCCCCATCTCCTTTTTTAGGGTGTTTTTTTATCATTGTTGAGCATGTCAGGTATTTTAATTATAACTGAAGTAGGATATAAACATTTTGTTAGACACAGTGTTTCTCTGTTTTCTTAAAAAAAAATAGAGGCAAACATTTTCTTATCTGCTTCTCTCCTTATTTTTTTCTTTTTCCATTGTATGTTTTGATCACTAAAAACTAAATCCTAGTGTAAATAAAAATGAGTAGTTTTTTATTATGTCTTTCTGAGAGAATGCAGAGTTGGTTTAAGAGATGAAAGAAATGTCACCACTCGTGTCCCTGTGGGTTAGGACTTTGGTACCCAGCGGAAAATTAGTTTATCTAGAGAAGGGCAGTCAGCTGATAATGATGTGATGGTGGCTTTGTCTGGTCATTGTAGCGGTTGTAGTGTCTTTTTGTCTGTAGATTTTGTAACACATTTTGTGCACATAGGTAGATAAATAGCTCCAGGACATGTATTTTACATGGCTTGTCACAGAAGTCAGTGGGTGAGAACAGCAGGAGGAATAACTCAGTTCAGAGGCAGCATGATCTACTAGGGAATACTACATAGAAAATCATGTTGGTTTAGCGTGGTGCTAGAAAACAAAAGCATAGAGACCTAAATTAATGAAAAAGCAAATTGTTCCTGTTTTCTTGAAAATATAAAACAGTGCAGATGAAAGATGCATACCTTTCCAAAATGAGGAAGATAATGTTACACAATTAAAGGAGCTATTAATACTAGTAAAATATATAGGATTGCTGAGGAATATAATGAATTATATTCGTGAAGAAGTCCTCAGCTGTAAAAATGTTTAAAATCATAATTTTAATGTACTAGATGAACTAAACAGTTGTCACAAAGTTAGCTTGTATAATAAAGGACTTTTTCCTTTCTATAGCAAACTTCTGGACAATACTAAAAACTTTTACATTGTCCTAAAGCATCTGATACTTTTGTTTTGTTTTGATGAGATAGGGCTATGGTTTAATTCCTTTTCCTCACAGTTATGTGTTTAATTCCCAAAAGAGAAAAGTCTTAACTGCAAGCTAGTCAGGTCACAGGTATGTTGCATGTTTTGGGCATAACCTTGAGGCTTTTCTACACTTCACAGAAATAAAGGGGAGGTCTGTGTGTGTGCAGTCGTATGCATGGCATTTTAGACTGCTAGTAATTTTTGTTTGGAAATGAATGGTGAGGTGTTTTTTACAGGCAAGTTAGTCATTTGGCATTGCCACAGAATTAGCTGAAAGGGTCCAGAAAGATTTCTCTGGGGGGTCAGCATTCCACTCATCCTCCCTTTTGGCCATCTGAGCATGAACATGTTGTTGGGTACAGGGTGCAGCGGGAACCTTCTTCAGGCACAGAAGTTAACAGCAGTTCTCTGTGTCTGCTCATAGAATGCAGATGGCGTGAAATGCACGCTGAGTTTGGAATTAGCAGTGCACATTACATTTGCTCCATTTTTCAGATTGTGCTGTTTAGACTAAGATGTCTTATGGTTGATCTTGGGCATACAGAAGCTTTGAGTGTCCTGGTTTGTTCAGCATTATGCAGACTGCCATGTACCCGGCATTTAGCACCTTGTTGTCTTTTGTTTGTGGATGTGATTTCCTTTAACTGACAGTCCAGAGCTGACATGTGTTGAGGCTGAATAGTAAAAATCCTTTCACAGTTTATGAAAGGCATTCAGCTGTTCTGCCCTCACATGTAAGAGCACTAGGTTTTTTTTTTTCCCCCATCTGCAAGTGAATTAATTTTATCTGTATCTATTGCTATGCCCAACTCACATTCCTTTTTTTTCTTTAGAGGGATAATTAACCCATTTCCTGCTTCAAAATGCATCCGATCGTCCCCACTTCAGTGTATCTATACAGCCGAGGGACACACCAAGGCTGTGCTTTGCGTTGATGCAACTGATGATCTTCTCTTCACTGGATCTAAAGGTTGGGCAAGCTCTGTGCACCTCTGCTGCCTACAGAGGCTAATTTGACAGCTGGGGATGTTGTGAAATTATCAGTTTGTGCTTAGTGCTATAAACACTGTGTAAAATTCTAAGGGTCTGTTTCTCAACATAAGCTGAAGAAGGATTTACAGTAATTATCTGAAGGTTTCTAACTCTAATGTGTAGTATTTGGCTGCTAATTGCAGTGGAAAGCCACAAAAAGCAGTAACATTAACATTTGTTGAGTGATATGATGGAAGCAGTCAGGGTAGCATGTACACACATGATATGCAATGCAAAGTAATAGCTTCAGGGTAAGGGTGGAGATGGGAATTGGCACATTTGGCTCTACTGTACAGAGTTTGGATGCTCTTCATGCCATAGCTGGTTATTGAGTTATCCTCTTCATCTGAGGGTGTCTTCTGCTCCCTCGGTGCATCTTGTTGCCTGTCCTTTATTGTTACAAGAACTGTATAGCAGTTGTGGGAGGGCCTGGAATTTAAGTTCCTTACTGGATGGTGAAGTCATTCTATAACTTCTCAAACTGATAGAAGCACTGTTTTGAAGAAACATTTTCCTCCTGGCTGTAGTGAATTTCCATTGTCATTTCTAAGTTTGGCTTGAAGATACCACCAGAGGCCACCAGAGCTCAGTGGTTACTTTTCACAAACACTTATTTTAATATTGCTCAAAAAGTGATTTTTGTATGTTATGCTTTTTCTCTGGGCTTTTTCACATAAAGCACTTATGGTAAAGGACTTGCTATATTCTTAGTTGTGCAGCTGAAACTATGGCAGACTCTCTTTTTCTGAAAGTATCAAGGCTAAGATAAACTAGAATGGCTGGGAAGAAGTTAACACCTGTTGACAGGGAAACTCTCTTTCACAGTTCATATAATGAATAAACCTTGAAATTTCAGGACATCCCTTTTATCCCCGTATTAGCATATTAGCACAGTTGACAACCCCATCAGATGCAGGTCTTCCAGTGCTAATATTCAGGTATGGTTTCTGTAGCTGTTCTACTAGCTGGCTGTTAAAAATACTAAATCTCACACTTAGAATGAGTTGGCAGACTTTTGATCATGCAAGTTTTAAGCCAACATTTCAGTGTTTTGCAAGTATATGCAATTGCAAAAAATTACATTTATTTAGATTTTGGAAATAATACTTAGATGATTTCTGTTGAGATTTGTAATTTTGTGGCTATGTGAGGAAAAGGAGGGCATGTTTTAAAATTTTATTTTACATCTAGATTTGTATTCTGAATGTCTGGTAATTTTTTTTAATGGATGATTGCAGATGTTGCAAATATTTGCCTTTTTGAAGTCATATCCTAGCTTAAACATATAGGAGAATTTTTCCTGTATATATTTTTTGAGGCAAGTTTGCTAATTGTGCTTTTACTCAAGAGTGTAGACAGCTGTTTAACTAAATAAGGTTAAATCTTTTGGAAATTGTTGCTGAAGCAGAAAGTCTTGGCTCACTGACATCAGATAATACTTGCAGGCAAATTCAGAACTGCCAGTAAGCTCTCATGTGTATTGCAGATCTTTGATCATGGTAGCTTGTGTTTTAAAGTGGCAGACAGGGTTTTGCTATACTTACCTTCATGCTATCACAACCAGAGTCTATACATGAAGCTTTCTCTTCATCCTTCCAGTACTTATCTCAGTATAAATGTGTGTCTGAAATACATGGAGTGACACAGATATGGTGCAGCAAGGAGAGTTAGTTGCCTGTTCCTGCCAATAGTGTTGTAGATTTCTTGGAAACTTCCATGCATTTGGGATTTTAACACATAAAGGTTGCAGTATTTAAATTACTTTGCTACACAATCAGAACAGTGACTGAAGCACTCTCTGCTGGGATTTTCAGAGGCCTCCAATACACTGAAGAATTTGGATCCCTTCTCACCTTTGCAGCTCTGTTGTGGCAGTCAGAACTTGGCTATAAGCCTCAAAACTCATCCTGAGCTATGTTTTTGAATGAGTTTTTGAATTAAAAGTTAGATTATTCTCTTCATCTATCATCATCCACACGTTAGAGCCTCTAGTCTGTATTTTCTCTTCTCTGAAGATTTTTATCCTTTTAAAATGCTTTGGGAGCTAATATGCAGATCTTGAATGCACATTTAATGATTAACCTTGCTTAGTTTTGATGATGATGATAGGTAGATACCTATATGTATTTTTTAAGGCCTACTTAATTTTGCTGATTTTCTGTGGTATCTACAGAAATGGAGGGCAATGTATGAGTGCAAATGAATGTGTGTACTTTTTTCTAAAGTAGCTGAGTTTAGGAAAAACATGAGATTTTTCAGGGTTTTTTTTAAATATTGTTAATATTTTCCCTGTTTTTGTTTATTTATTTAGATCGTACCTGTAAAGTCTGGAATCTGGTAACTGGACAAGAGATTATGTCTTTAGGGGGTCATCCAAATAATGTAGTTTCTATTAAGTATTGCAACTACACTAGCCTGGTCTTCACAGTTTCAACCTCCTATATCAAGGTGTGGGACATCAGAGATTCTGCAAAGTGCATTCGGACATTGACGTGAGTATGCTGAACCTCAGCTGCCAAGCATTCAAATGAGTCTTAGTTTGAGATACATTTTATTATATTTAATTCAATATTGCAGTACAGTGTAATATAAGTACACTGTTGTGAATGGAAGCTTTCTTTACCTGTTAAGGCTAAGTCAGTATGGGGCACCAGTAATATATGGGAACACAAAACAATTTGCATATAGAGTTTTATCAGCTGTTCAGTGTTCATAATTGGCTTATAGCCTTTTTTGCTCAGTGAAATAGGTTTGTTTTTAGAGAGTATACAAAGTATTGTGAGCAAAATGCAGAATTTGGGGTTTTTTTCTATTTTTTTTTTCTTTTTCTCCTCCTCCTCTGTACTCAGGTCTTCAGGCCAAGCTATGCCTGCTGATGTGTGTTCAGGAAGTACTAACAGAACAGTTGCTATCCCAGCTGGAGAGAACCAGATCAATCAAATTGCACTAAATCCAACCGGCACATTCCTCTATGCAGCTGCTGGAAACTCAGTGAGGATGTGGGACCTGAAAAGGTGCTGAACACCAGCTGAAGAGAATGTTCTTTAGTGATTACGTGTGCATGGGCAGAAAAGTTGTGCACATGACAGTCAGTGAAATGTTTCTTCTATATGGTAGTGTCTATACCTGGGGAAAATATGGTATCAGTTACAGATCAGCTAATCCATGGTGGTTTCTGAGATAATGATTTTCTCATGTGTTAAGGTTGTGGTGAATCATTTCAGTAAAAATGACTGGAAAAACACAAGATTTTGTTTGACAGATGCTACAAAACATACTCTTGTAAGTTGAGTTTGGGAATCCTGACTAGTAATTGTTGATGAGATGATGGGAGCCAATGGAAGTAATGTAATAAATTATGAGATTATTATAGCTGCACTATAATTACACTTCTCCTAACAGAACCTGCTCCCAAAGAGTGCATTCAAAATACAGAAAATACATATGAGGGGACTGATTTATCTTTAAAATGTTTTAATTCTTACTTTGCACAAATAGAGAGGTTTTGTTGTATTTAACATAGATTTAATATTTATCCATGGATATGAGCAATATAATATAGGTAAACCAGAGGATGAGTACTGAAGACATAGGGAAAATAAAAAGATCTATTCTGTCGGAAACTGTGCTATGGACTGTACTGAATATATGAATGAGTGAATCCTAATTTCTTCCCTTATCCCTAAAGATTTCAGTCTACAGGAAAGCTAACTGGTCACCAGGGTCCTGTTATGTGCCTTACTGTCGATCAGATTTCCAATGGACAAGATCTTATTGTCACTGGTTCAAAGGATCATTATATAAAGGTAAACCACTAGTATTTGCTTATTTTAACTTGGCACATCATCATGGGATGCAGGCTTCAGCAGAAATGGCTTACATCTGCACATTCAAAATGTGATAGCCAAGAGGAAAATTACTTCACTAGTCATGGATCATGAATAATATCCAGTCATAATAAACACTTACCACTTTAGTGCCTTTTTTGTTTCACGAAGGAAGACGGATGCATGGTTGCCTCTAATTAGGTTTTTTCTTAATCCTCATTTAATTCGATGTTGGGTGTACAAAGTCTTGGGAAATATTCATAACACCTACTTTTAGACACCATTTAGCTCTTTAAAGTGTCTTAAGTCAGTGCCTCTGTTTCAGAGTGCAGACCTAATTGTTTCATCAGAGACACTCTGTGTGTTCCTCACGTAAGAGAGTCCAGGGTTTAGCCCAGGCTCTTTCTGAAATGTTACCTGTTTTCTGAAGTGGGGAAGACAGCAAGGTCAGCGCTTCTCAGCCAAGGTGGCCAGTATAGTGTTCTGCTTTTTAGAATTGTGATTAATTCCCTCAAGGATTTGGAATCTGGTTTTTGGGAGGAGAGTGTGGTGGGTTTTTTTGGGGGGTTTGGGGGTTTTTGGGGTGTTTTTTTTTGATGGGCTTTTTTGGGTTTTTTGTGGGGTTTTGGTGGTTTTGTTTGTTTTTGTTGCTGTTGTGTTGTTTTGTTTTGGCTCACCTCAGCCAGTGGCTATTTGAACCCACAAGCTCCTGGTTCTCAGGGCTACACCCAAATTACCAGACTTGGGGAATTGTAGATCATCCATGAAGCTGACCCTCACATTGCAAAGAATGTGTGCATGAGGCCAGAGAGAGAGGAAAGGAGCAAGAAACTCTGGCTTGTTATGAGGGAATACCCTTTGTTCTTCTCACATACTGGAAAAATTATATGAACACAGCTGGGGATGGAATAGGATCTAGAACCTGTGAGAGCTTTCTCACTGAGCTGGGTTTTCTTTTTCTCATATTATTCTACAATGCTTGGATGTTTGGCTGTGCACTGTGCCAGATGCAAAAAACTGAGAGGCTGGTGCATAGTTGGACCGTTTGGGCTGTGGATTTGAATCCTATTAGCATGTCCCTGTGGTTAGATGCCAGGGGATTCTTAGGCAATGGAGAGACAGAGGTAGACACTGAGAATTTCTTCTCTGCACTGTTCAGAATATTGGGTTAGTTATGAGCTGCCATCCTGGCATAGTAATGAGTGAAGAACCTCAGTGGGAAGAACAGGGTGTGATCATGTAATGCCAGTTTGTCACGCTGTGAATTCATGTGACAAGCAAGGAGGTGGGAGGGCTTTTGAAAAACAAAGCTGTCAACAGTCAGAGTTTATCTGTCCTTTTTGTGTGTTCCTTTTCTGTGGCCAGGAAGTGAATGCCTCCAGAACACTCAAGCCATTTTGGATAGTATAAATGATCTGTATCTGCATAGTCAGTGCAGCTGTCTACGAATTCTTGATGCTTCCATTCAGCCTGGAAAAGAGAAGGTTATGTGGAGATCTCATAACTTTCCAGTATGAGAAAGGGGCTTACAGGGAAGCCAGAGAGGGACTCTTCATCAGGAACTGTAGTGATAGGACAAGGAGTAATGGGTACAGATTGAAAAAGGTGAAATTTAGGTTATGATATTAGAATGAAATTTTTCACTGTGAAGATGGTGAGACACTGAAACAGGTTGCCCAAAGAGGTTGTGGATGCCCCAATG
The DNA here is from genome assembly GCA_013399455.1 of Anthoscopus minutus. Classification (NCBI taxonomy): domain Eukaryota; kingdom Metazoa; phylum Chordata; class Aves; order Passeriformes; family Paridae; genus Anthoscopus; species Anthoscopus minutus. Next base: position 113,799 of record VWYI01003331.1, on the reverse strand, counting down.
CTGACAGTATTCAAATCCAGGCTGGATAAGGCCTTGAGCAGCCTGGTATAGTGGGAGGTGTCCCTGCTACCAAAGATTGTGTGGGTCTAGATGATCTTTAAGCTCCATTTTAATCCCTTAACAATCTGTGGTTCTCTGAATGGGTAGGTCTGTTGGGCTACCAGCTCAGGTAACAGAGGAAACTACTGTCTTTTCTACTGAGTCAGTAATATTAGTCACCTCTAGGTACCTGATTTTTCTGGTTTTATCATTGAATTTTTTGTTACAATCAGAACTCTACTGCATGTTAATTGAATGCGGGTAACTTTTAAAATACCTTTAGCTCGCAAGGTATTATTTAAAACTACCAAGCTCTCCCTTTTCTACTGTCAAGCTTATTCATTCTAAAAGGCAAATAAAAAGCAAATAATAGAGGATGAAGTTTGACATTTGCTTGTGAAACAGAGCTGGTGGTTTAAAAAGTTACAGCTCATCTGTTCTTTAAGCTCAGTCTCACTGGGTGAGTTCTGGCTCCCTACAATGCAAAATGAATCAGGATTGCTTACGCTGCAGCTCTAGGAACAAAGACCTGATGGGATTGATTATGGCTTAAATTGTTAAAACAACCTTACTTAAAGAGTCTGTTTTAACACCCCATTCTTAGAGTACAGGCAAGGAGAGAGGTGTGTCTGGTCCATGAAAAGCATCAGTGTGTAATAATACCCTTACCAAAACAACTTATCCAGAAAAATATAGTAATGCCTCTTTCTGAAGCTACTTACCTGTGCAATTCTCCCAGTGTGAGTTCTGTTTCCCAAACTCACTTGTGGGCTTTGTTCCTCTACCCTACCACACAGAGTATATATGGGCCCTTCCTGTGAAGCTACTGTGTATATGATATTCAAGTAGTAGTACTTCTCCCCAGAGCAGTCTTCTCTGAAGGCAGTGGAGTATCCCCCCTTCAGGCAAGAGGTTGAAGAGGAGAAATGACTGGTTCTGGTAGATAAATTCTGTCAAATATACATCCCGATATGGTGGCCTGTAATAAGACTTACTAAGTTTTTCCCTTATTTGCTGCATGACTTTCAAGCAGGTTAGATGGCAGAAAATTTCACATAACGTATTTTATTATTTATTTTAGATGTTTGATGTGACTGAAGGGGCTCTTGGAAGTGTAAGTCCTACACACAATTTTGAACCTCCTCATTATGATGGCATTGAAGCACTTGCTATTATGGGAGATAACCTTTTTAGTGGATCGAGAGATAATGGAATTAAGAAATGGGATTTGTCTCAAAAAGACCTCCTTCAGGTAATGAAAAAAATCATGAGCTGATGTGACAGTCACGCTGTAGAACTGTTTTCAGGCTGTATAAGTGTTCAGGCTCATATGATGACTATTCACATAGACTCTGGTGCTTTTAATAGGGAAGGCATAGAGCACTGACTAAGAAAGAAATCAATAATGTACTTGATCTTTACATGCAGTTCTCTTCTGTGCATGTAGAGTCAGGAAATTCTGATGAAGTAGTTATCCTGTTTTAGCTCTGAGTACGTGGGGTTTGTTTTTCTGCTTTAGAATAAAAGCAGCACTTGCCTCATCTGTGACTGGAATCATTGGATACTTGCCTTTGACAAGTTAGTAAATTTTGGATTTGAAACTCATTCATGACAAACAATACTTTAGATCAGGCTATAGAATATTTTCTTGTGAAGAGGTTTTACAGCCTATCTCACTCCACCCAGTCTTAGATTCATCTCTTTATACAGTGCATGTGCTATATAATGTATACTACACAGTCAAAATAATGCTTGCTGTCAGAACACATTTGCTGTATGTTTTTTCTTTACATAAAAAGGAAAAACAAAAGGGAGTAGGTGTAAAAGGACCTCAAATTCAGGTAATTTTCAAATTGTTTGGCATGAAGGACTTTGATTTTTGCCTACCTGCTAGAAGCTGATCTGTTCTTCTAGGTCTTAGGAGAGGTTCTTGAGGTATAGAGACTGAGGAAGAGCTGGAAGGCAGAAAAACAAATACCAGAAGAGAGTGTTTTTTGCAATAATTTTTAGGGAAAGGAGGAGCATGCATTTAATATGTAGACTGATAGCAAAGAAACAAATAGAATTTTAAAGTATTGAGACATGAGAAAATAATGGACTGGCTACTTTAAAAACAAAATTTCTATATGTGCACACTTAATATTCCAGACATATATAAACTTTCTTGATCTTTATTCAAAATCATCCAGTTTGGTGCCAATTCCTTTTCAGAATACTACGAAGACTTCACAGTTAAAATAAGGATTCATAAATTTAGCTTCTTACAGAAAATCTTCACTTGGGCATATTGGGACATTTGCCATCACATCTGTCTGTACAGAAAAATGTACAAAGCAGCTTGTACCAAAATCATAGGCACTAGAAAGATTTTGTACTCTCAGAGTGACTTCATTAAAGTTGTAAGAAGTGTCTTCACTCTTACATTTTAGGCTCATTAAAATATTATGCAGTATGCATTTTTGCTATTGCAATTAATTTAACATCAGAAAGAGTACAGGATCAGGGGTGAAGAAGTATGTAAATTGGACTAGTTATATCACTTCTCTTGTTTTCCTTTTGGTATATGTGCATTTCATAACTTCTCTACTTTGCCTTCCCCTGTTGTTTTTAAAAGTAGAACTTGATAAGTATAATCTCATGCTTTCTTCTTTCTTTTTATATCTATTTTCTGTAAAATGCTGTATGTTTTCCAAGGAGGTGAGACTGAAGTGTTTGGCACAATATAAATAATTTTTATTCATTGCCTTTTTAAGAGAATGAGAAGTGCTGTTACTTTGCTAATCAGGGATAATTTAAGGTGGAAGGGCCCACTGGAGGTCACGCAATGTGAAGTTGTCCTGCTGGTCCAAACAAGGCCAGTTCTGTAGTAGATCTGGTTTCTCAAGGCCTTACCCGACTGAGTTTTCAAAATCTACAAGGCTGCAGATTGAACAGTTGCTCTCCTTTATCTACCCAGCAGCCAAAACCTGAAACAGAGCCAGGCTGCTTTACAGCATAAATGTTGCGTCAGAGGTCCTGGTTTACCATACACATGTTGACCAGGTCTGATCCTCTATAACTGAAAATCTGCTAACAAGTATGCTATTCTAAAGGATTTGGAGATAATCTACTTCACTTGGAGTTACACATCCCAAGTCACAAAACCCTGCTGTGACAAAACTGGGATTTATAAGAACCACAACCACACCTCCTCCCAGTTTTATGGAGTGCTGCAGGACCAGACTACCAGTGCCATGTGTGTTATAGATAAAATAGCAAGGTGGTCCTAGAAAGCTGAATGTACTCCATTATGAGCAATGCAGCAAATAAAGCAGTTCTTACCAAACTGAACTGGCAAAAAGCCACTTTTGATATCCACAAAAGACAGCAAATGTGGGCTATTATTTCCCCATATTTTTATTTTTCTCATGTATTTATTTGTGAGAACAAATGAATTTGTTCAGATAAATTGGAGAACAACAAAGGAATGTTTTTCTCAGGTGGTCTGTGCAGAATTTTACTTTCTGAATTAGAACTAAAATGCTAGTGCCCTTCCTCAAAAAATTGTGTTTCAGTGAAGTCCAACATGACAAAATCAGTTTATAATGTGTAGTGGAAAAAGAAGAAAGAAGGCAAATGCAGAAACAATTTCTGTCTTCCTGGTGTATTTTTGTGCAGTGTTTTGGATTTTTTAATGTGTTTTATAGTAGTTTTAGAGACTAGAAACATATACAGAGACCATATGTTCAAAAATGCATTCAAATATGATTTTAAAAACATGCAGACTCTGCAGTATCCTAAACTGATTTCTGTTCCACATTAGGTCAGTTGTGCATATTAGATTTTCTTCTTGTTTTGCAGTACCATTTCACAAAAATAAACACTCTCGGAAGTTAGCACTCTCCTAAAGGTGCAGAAGCCACCCAAAGCCACGTAGCAAAGCTGCTGCAGGACAGGAATCAGGCTTACACCTTGGGATTTTTCCACTTCTGTTCTTGTTCCTCTGGAATTTTTTGCAGCCCTGTGAGACTTGTCTGCCTTCTCTTTCAGCAAGTTCCTAATGCTCATAAGGACTGGGTTTGTGCTCTTGGCCTGGTGCCTGGTGTGCCAGTTCTGCTCAGTGCCTGCAGGGGAGGCACCCTCAAGCTCTGGAACATGGATCCCTTTGCACCCATTGGGGAGATGAAGGGACATGACAGCCCTATAAATGCCATCTGCACCAACTCCAGCCAGATTTTTACAGCAGCAGAGTGAGTTCTTCTCCATGAATCTTTCTTTCCTGTGTCCCCTGCTAGAATTCTGTCGATATAAATGCTTTTAAAACATGTCTAAGTCACTTCACAGAAAGCATCAGGAGACCTTGTCCTGTCCATGCCCCTCAGTGCTAGTATCTACCACAGAAATCTTCAAAGTGGGGTGCTTCCACCCCAGGGAATGCACAACATGACCCAGTGGAATAAATTATTAGAATTCAGTGGTATGTGCAGGAATAAGTTATTAGAATTCAGTGGTATATATATATAATTAATAAATATTCACAGCAGTGTGGGCTTAAAAAAATTTTAGTGGTGGAGGTGCATGATCAGGAAAAGTTTGGAGACCACTGATCTGCAGGATGGCAGGGAGAATTTGGCAGTACTTGAGAACTTTATAAGCTTCTCTCTCTCTCTCTCAGTTGAACTGTTTCCTGGTAGGACTCATTCCTGACCTCTGCAAATTCTCCTAAAAGCCATGGCACATGGCTGTTGGTTTGTTTTGAAGTGCTGGCATACAGTAGAAGCTTTGCAAGCCATCCTGCTGTCCTGTAAACACCTTGATTTGAATATTTGTTTCCTCAGTAAAAGTGAGCAAATTGAGGACCTGAAACCTCAGGGGAATTGACCAAGAAAAATACTTTTTTATGGAGAATGTGCAGAAGACTGCAGCAGAGCCTCTTTGTGGTGTAGTCTGAGCACAGGAGCTGTGAAAGCTGACGTGTTATGTTGCTGTGCCAGTTGTGGAAGCTTCTGGTCTTCTGAATTAAAACTAGGTCTCTCTGAGACAGGATTTCAAGGATAGCAGGATTTCAAAGTTCCCAAGTTTCCATATTTGGTGATCAGGTTTTATGTTTTAGCACTAATAGCTAGGGGTAGAGATGTCAAAGCCTATGTCTCTTTTTGTCTCAAGATTATTAATCCATTTAGAACATACATGCATCTGAAATTCATTCTTTCTTTGTCATAAAAAAACATCAGCCTTTTGGTATTTCTAGCAGTGGACTTAAGGTCTAAAAAAATTTAGATTGTTCCTAACAATTTACAAGGAAATGAAGGCACAAGTCAGAAAACACTTTTAACTGTCACAAAGTCTGCTCTGCCTGCTGATTTCTTTTGAGGTGGTTGTGAGGAATATGTGAATCAGTGTTGGCTAGTCAGTCAGGTTAATTTTTATGAGAAATTCATAACTTCCCTTTCATAGAATAAATTGCTATTTAACAAGACTAACTCTTTATTTTACTTCTAAATTATAAAAGAGTTTTGTAACACATGCTATGTGATATTTTATTTACACATACTTTAAAATTGTGTAAATAGTGGTATTTTTCCAAAATACAGAACTACAGTCTGGGCTTCTAAGCACCAGCTCACTGGTATATGCTACCTAGCACCTTGCAAATGGGTTTGGGTTGGTTGGGTATTTTTTGTTGGAGAGTTAGGACTTCATATTGTCTTGTAGTTCTGTGCTTTTTCTATTTTTTTTTTTTTTATGATAGAGTAACACCTATTTACTTTCCTTAGGCATAAAGTCTTTATACTTTCTTAGATGGTTAAAGGTTATAGCCAGTGCTGTGATAAGGTTAGGGAGTCTTCAGTACTGTAAATGTTAGATTACAAGATCTCCTTGCACATCCATTAAAGAACTGCTATTTTGCCAACATTACCTTTGTGAATAAGACACAAGCTTTTAAGGAAGCTTCCCCTGCTCTCCCTTTGCCATCTCTCCTTTCCCAGTGTTAATTACAGTGCTCTAATACTGCTCTGTTTTGGTTTTCAGTGATCGCACTGTAAGGATCTGGAAAGCTCGAAATATAATAGATGGACAGATCTCAGATACAGGAGATGCAAGTGAAGATCTTGCCAGTAATTGAAATTACTGAGGATAAAGGAATACATTGATCAATTTGAGGTGCACTCTGTGCAGTTTGCTGCATGTTTATTAGTTAAACACTGATGACTGGAATAGACTGAAAATATGTGAACTCTTCCACTAGACCTGCTGTCCTTAAAATATGTACTGTATTTAATAACCTCTTGGTAACATGTTTGAGTCTCAATAGTCACATGTATCTCTACATATTATGGCTGAATTTGTGTGTATATGTAATACTTGCAGTTTAAATTAACTGGAATTCAGTCTTCTCTAATGACCATCTAAAGATTATAACCTGAAATCTGTAACAAAAGTGCTCTGCTGTATTTCACTCACAAGTATGATCAGCTGTTTTGCATTTTAGGGTAACTGGGGAAGGAACGTGTCCCAGGAATAAGCCTTTGACTATGAGAAGCAGTTTGAGGATTTTAAAGGTCACTTACACTGTTGTTAGGAAAGTGGAGTGAATAATAGATGGGAAGAAGCTGTTAACGATACTTCTACCTGCCATGGCTGTATCCTGCTAACAGCAAATGCCATATGATCTGTGTGTTGATAGCATATAATCTGTGTTGACCAAAGTTGTGCAGCTGTGTATACTCTATGCTCAGGACTAGAACTCAAATGCCCACAAATGGCTGTTTTATTTGTGTTTTGCCTATGTTCTGCAATGACTAGGTGTTCTTAATGTCATGAAAAATATATCTATTTTTCTTACGGATTTGTTTCTATCATCTCACATTTTCTTTTTTAAAGCAAATTGTCTTTCCTTTCTATCTAATTTTATATGCTGCTAAATGTATTTTAAATACACTGTTTTGCAAACCTTGGCAGTTACTTTGAGAACTGAACCACGTATATTGGAAAAAGCTATGTAAATAGATGGTTGTATAAAGAAAATATCTTATCTTGTGCCTGTATGACTTTTAAAGCTCTCGGAACCTGGATATGGAGGGAGGATGTATAATTTACCCAACTGCTCTGAATATTAATTTGTAAATTCTGCAAATTTTAAAATTTTATGTAGATTCAGAAACAGTGTTTGGATATTGAGGTTTTTTTGATTGTTTTGTTTTTATTTTTCAGAAAATATCTGTCTTTAAATTATAGCTTGTGTAGGTAGCAAATAAAGATGTGAATGTGAACTGCTTTTTTGCCTTGTTCATGATACTTCTCTTGCAAAGATATTAAAATACAAAACCCACAATTTTACACAGTGCAGTAGAGTAGCTTAGTGAGTATTATAGTCCATACACTGTTTTTGTATCCCATGTCTGCGTTCCCCTTGGCCACTATTTGTGTTTTAATAGTACTAAGAAACCTTGGGGAGATTCCCTCACACTTAGTACAGTACAGATATAAACTAAAGCAGGTGCCTCCTGTTCCTACAAGATGACACTTCTCTTACCTTATTGCATATGGGCTGTCACACAAGGAAAAGTTCTGATGCCTCTTACTGATTTTGGAGGAATTATTTCCTTCTCTGCTCAGCTTGAAAGGAGATGAAAATACTGCTTGCAGTTTGAGGTTACCAATCTATACTGTTTTGATAGAAATGGGTGATGAATGATAAATATTGTTAAAAAACAGTGCATAAATTAGTTAAAATAAGCAGCAGCACTACCACTTAGTGTTTGTCTGTTGTGCTTTTTAGCTACTCAAAGGGTGTCCACACAAATGATTTGGGGACTATATCACAACCTTGGGCAAATTCCCAGTGGAGAGTGGATTTACATGCAAGATTCACATGAGAGGCTTTTTGTGCCTGGTGAAGGGTTCCCATTCCCCTTGGCCCAGCAGGTGTTCTGTCAAACATACCAACAGCTTTTGGTTTTGACTCTGGTTTTGGGGTTGAACACTCATGGCTGTGTGTGTATGATTCATGTGAATATTGTGTTTTGCAACTGCAGGACAAAAGCCCTTTCAGACCTGGCAAAAGCCTCCCTGTGTCCAGCTGCTCAACTGATGGACACATGGGGCTGTGTGGCCATGGCCTGAGCTGCAGATGTTTCCCCTCTCTCACTGATGCTTGTCAGTGCATAAATTTTGTTTGGCCTATCTTCTGATAGGCACAAATGTTACTTAATGTATTCATAAAAATATTTAGTCTTAATTTTTTTTCTTCCAGAAAGATATTCCATCTAAACCAGGTCTTACCATAGAACAAAGCTTTCACACCTTTGCTCTGAAAGTTCTTGCCATCAAGTAATTGGAAGAAAAATGTCATTTTGTAAAGGTCACAGTATCAGTGTCTAGTTTTAATGGAGCATTCTTTGACTGTTTGTTTTTCTCCAAACTTCATCTGTCCTGTAAATCCACGTATGTAACAAAAGATAATATGAAATCAGAAAAAGGTAAGCACTGGATTCCCACTGAACATGTTCATGTCAGATGAGAAAAAAAAAAAAGATGGTTTCTGAGAAATTAATTTTCTAAGATGCTATGGGAAAATCATGTTTTTCTCTCAAAGTTGGAATTCAGAAGTTGAGCAAAGTCTGTGGAAAAATTAGACTGTATCTGATCTTATTTGCTTAGATACAGGCAAGGTCATATGTTACATTTCATTTCATCAAAGAAATGAATGCTAAGAAAATATTTGCAATGCTTCTGATTGTGTATCAGAGCAAGTGCTTATCGTGCCCCTGCCTTGTATAAAAGGCTTCAGACTGCCTGTAGAAGTCCTCCTTCAATGATGGCAAGGATGAGGAGCCTTTGTTTCTTGGCTGCTGTGCTCGCAGGTAAATACACCACATATGTATTTTGTCATAGGGTTCAAAAGCAAAATAGAAATGTGGTAATGAAGGAAGAGCTGCTAAAAGATATGATTCCATATAAAAGGAGAGAACACTGACTCCACCTGAGGTGGCTGTGGGAGGTCAACAGAGCTGGCTTGTTTAGAAATATGCCCCGGTCCTACAGTGTATTCAGCACTTGGGCACTAGCACAGGCAAAATGGAATCAGTGGGATCATTCAGCTCCTGAAAGTTATCTATTGCTTTGTTAGGTTTTTTTTCTGTAATTTTTACCCCAGTATACCAGAGGTTAATTTCACCCAGAGCACAGTAAAGGGAGAATACATATTATTTTGTTGCTGGAGGAAGGAACCTCTGCAGCAAATGCCTTTGAAATGTATGGACGAATCCAAAATGTAAATACTAATACTGTTTAATTAAAAATGGTGTGGTAATACTTCAATTCCTTCCTTATGCTGTACTTTTAATCTAATTTTTCAAAATTAAAGTCAAGGTTCTTAAAAATCAATGAGGACTATTTTTCATGTATATCTTCCAAAAAGCCTTGCTTTGGCTTCTGTTCCCATGGAAATTATCATGAAAAAGCGGCAAGCAGCCATAGCTGTTGCTGTATATTCTATTGCTTGTTTGGATTTAGTCTTCTTTGTATGTTTACAGACATGGCCTGTGAATACAGTGAAAATGATGGTTTTAAAATTATTTTTAAAAGTAGGGAAGGAAAATTATATCTTTCCCCTTGCTGCTATCATGTTTTTACTACAATAGAAGTAAATCCAGGAAAAGGGGATGAACAAGGTTACAGCCTTATTTAGCTGCTCACACTTGCAAGCCTTTGTTTTTAAAATTTGCTGGAAAATGTAATCTTTGCATTAATGGGAGAAAAAAATGGAAGAAATTTCTTGGCTCTTGCTGGAGGAATGTTTTTCCCTTGAACTAGATTTTTCATTCACAATATCATTCATAAGAAGCATTTTGAAAGTATTTTACAATACAAATTAGTTCATAAAAGTCTCCCACAAACCTATCCTGTGTAAGATGACCCCACATTAATAATCTGCTATAGTCTGCTCAGTCATACTCTTTGATTTCAGCAATGAAAAAACACTAATGCTGCATTTGACTCTCGTTAGAAAACACATCCCAAACCAAAATGATGTGATGGGTTTAGTCTGTTTTGTGCTCCAAGAAGAAAGAATTGAGGGATTGCAGAAGGATGCTCATATTCCTATTAATTTAGATGAAAAAGAGGATAAGAATTTAGAGGTTTCTATGTGATTTATCATAAGGGGGTGAATGCTGGACAGAGAGCAATCAGCCTGTGGCACATGACTCTCTGCCCCAGAAAACAGAGGTGGAAGCCAATCCTGCCTGCCCAGCAGCTGGCGAAAGTTAACAGCCAGATAATTCCTGTTAATTCCAGCCTCTGGAAGATAATAATGAGGCACTGTGGCAGCAATCACTGAGCTCTGCTGAGCAGCCTGGGAGCATCAGACCTAAGTGTCAGATGCTCCTGTGTAAAAGGGACATGAGAGTTTTCTCAAAAAAAAAAAAAAGTAGATGGCACTCCTGCTTTTCTGTGTTCATATCCCCCACTAGCAAATCAGCTCTGGCATTGCAGCATGATGGCCTTCTCTAGTGAAAATCTACTGTTTCATTCTATAAATTTTTCCGGTGTCCATAATTACTGCTTTTGCAGATCTGCTTGTAGAATTCTTTCTGTGCAGAAGCCCAGACTGCATCACCAATCATGTTTTAGGCTTTCAAGCACACAACAGTCCACATGAAAAAAAAAATGAAGCAGAGGTATTAGTCATTTTGTAGAAAAGGGCAATTATCGTTCAAGTAGATTTAATCTTTGAATACTGCTGTAATGACTAAAATGACATAAATTAACTTCTGAATAAGTGTGCTGCCTGTGATATGCCTGCTCTGAGAATATTTGCTAACAGCAGTTTGTCAGCACAGCAGGGAGATGGTCTTGTGGTCCCCCTGCTCTTGGGAGGCTCTCAACCAGAGGGCTTGACCTACAGCTGTAAAAAGGGAAAATTTAGCACCTTACTAACAGGGTATTTTCATGATGGTCCTGTGAATGACTAATATATGCCTTTTCTTTTACTGCTGTCATCTTCCCTTTGCTCATAACCGTACCTGTATTAACACAAACTACTAATACTATGTAGATTCAGTAGTCTTAGGATACAGAAAAGAAACCCAGTATGAACATATACTCAGTATTTTTCTATTTATATCATACAAGTGCATGCTGCTTATCATATATTTGTGTCTGTATAGATAAAAAGCATCTGTGTATAACATAAGTATACAGAAAATGTGACATTTTAATATCGATAGCAGTCCTTATTGAAGAATCCCTCCTGTTCTGCCAGCCTGCAGTGTTGCTCTCATGTCTCACCAGCAGCTTCATTATGCTGCTATTGAACTTTCTATGAGTATTTCAAGCAAGTCGTACTTCAGCTGAGCACAGGCAACTCTGAGTGCTGAATAATACAGACCCACTGCCTCGGCTTGTAAAAAAAAAGTGGTTGTTGCTCTTTGCTCCTTTATGCGCAGACAGCTGCTCTGCTGTCATCTTAGTCCAAGGGATCATGGGTCCTAGCCCTAAGATGAGGAGAAAGCCCATCCAGAAAGAAAGAGCAGCTGGAGTTAGCAGTGCTGCGGGGTTTTTTACCGCGGTTCTCCGCTGCCCTGACGGCTTTTCCCGCTGCAGGCCTGGGCGGGTGCCTGTGCTCGGAGCAGGCCGCGCAGTGCCCCGGCGCCGTGGCGGTGCACAAGCGCATCGACTGCCACCCTCAGCCCGGCGCTTCCCGCGAGGCCTGCGAGGCGCGCGGCTGCGCCTGGTGCTCCAGCGACGTGCCCAACGCGCCCTGGTGCTTCTTCCCTGAGGACAGCCCCTACGGCTACGCCCGCACTGGGGACGCCGAGAAGACGGCCAAAGGCTGGAGGTGAGTGCGTGTGGCTCCCTGGGCGCTGCGGGCTGGCGCTGCCCCGCGGCCACCGCTGCCACCCCGGGAGCTATCGTCCAAGGCTTTCCCCCGAGCTGCTCGGATACACGTGTGACAGGGAGGGTAAGGGGTGCCTTTCCCTGTGCCTATGCCATAGAACTGCTGCTCTCACCACACCTTAGGTGAGGAAACCAGGTGCGGGCACAGCGTGGTGCCTCTCCCACCCTGGTAAGCTGTGTCCGAGGAACCGATGTCTTCTTTCTTTGCTGGCCCCTATTGTAGCCATTAACATCAAGGAGGCCCTAAACTGACCTCAGGGATCATTTCTGTCAGTAAGTCAATTATTTATGTTGAAATAGCTGACACAGAGTAGCTGGGTGGTTCTCCTGGCCTGCCCCAGGGTGGTCTCAGCCAGTGATGGATAGTGTTTCACTGCAGAGTCACACTGAACAAGCGCCAGGCCTTGACCCTCTTCGGAAATGACATTTCCCCGATCGTCTTGGAAGTAGAGTTCCAGACAAAGGACAGACTGCGGTTCAGGGTGAGTACTTGGGGGGCTGGAATCATTTAACCAAAGCAACACATGCTCAGGAGTGAGTTGACCTGCCTCCTGCTCACCTTGCTTTAGCTCTACGACCCCAACAAGCAGCGATTTGAAGTCCCACTCAAGATCAATGGCCCCGGCGTTTCCGCTGAAGAAGCCAACTATGAGGTGGAGTTCTCAGATGATTCCACGCACTTCACGATCAAGAGGAAAAGCACTGGCACTGTGCTGTGAGTACTTCACATGATTCATATTGCTTTTCTTAAAAATTAGGTGTGATGGGGTGAGCACTGTTTCCTTACACACTGTTGCTTGGGTCTGGGTGACAAGGGGTCAAAGGGAAACTGGAAGTGGTGTAAATGCAGATTTATGCCTTGTCTCTGAAGGACTTTAATTATTGATAGGGGTATGTGCCTGTATAACAAACAATTACCTATGTGCATGTATAAAAGTTTATTCAGTAAATCAAAAAACTTCTGAGTCTACAATTTCATGGCTTGGGATGCTGGTAAACTCAACTCATCAAAGCACTGAGCTAAGATTTTTGAAATTTGAGGGGTCAGGAACTGAGCACCAAATCTCCTGACACTCCAGCAGGGAGGTCTAGGAAGCTCAAAGCCATAGAGGCCGTAAGCATCTAATTTCCACTGATGTCAGTGAATGGCACTGTGTCTAGTCTGTCCAAAAATACCATTTGTTTTCTCAAGCTAGTACTGTAAGTGTAACTTCAGCAAAAGTTCCCCTCACTAACAAATGTCATGAGGTGTCATAATTTCCCCTTTGCCTGCCTTCCATCAACACATCTCTGGTGCATAATGCTACTTAGAAAGAGAGTCCCAGTCAAGGTGCATTTCTGCCAGCTGCTTTTGGGAATGCAGCAGTGAGCAATTTAAGGATGGCTTAACATGAGTGATGCAAATAAGACAATACAGCCTCTAGAATGGTCTGCAGATGGATCCATCATGCTGGGTTTTTAATGAGTGACCATCCTTTCGAACTACTCTCATGGCATCTCTTTATACATGTCACAGTCAATTCTGTAAAGTTTTATTTATGTTTTAAATAATGTACTGTAAAATGTAATGTAAATAAGGCTGTTTTAAATTAATGTACTATGCATTACTTTGATAACACAAATAATTTACTTTCTTGTTAGACTTAACAGCTCTATGTAAACAGTGGGCTTTTGTTAAAAGCTGAGTTTTCTTCTTCTTTCTGTAAAGGCTTATTAATTGGAATCAGCAAGGGGTGAATGCATAACAAGTGCCTAGCTCATGGCCCATTCCCATTCAGCCCTTGTCACCTTCACCCAGACCCCAAGGGTTTAGCCTGGTTTGATGAAACTTGAGATGTCTCAGCTGAAGGAAGAGGCCTGCCATGGAGCAGATTCAGGGTCTGCCGAAGGCACAATGCCAGTGACTGGCAGAGGAGCACAAGTTGGTCCCCACTGAGCAGGTTTCCAGGAGGGCACATAGGCCAGGGGAAGTTCCTCCATTCCCCTGCTTGTGCACCAAGACCTGTGCTCAGAGCAGGACAGAGGTGGGGCTGCAGCAGTGCTGTGCTGCAAAGCCCAGGGAGGCAGGGGGCAGCCTTGGTTTGCAGCACTGGCACACCATCAGCAGGGATGCTCTCCAGCATCCCGGTGGGAAATTGTACACTGCCTCCAGGCAGGTAAAGGACTGCTCCTGAAACCCAGCCAACCCCAAAAAGAGGAAATTTTGGGTGAATATAATGCACAGATATGCAGGCAATGGTAAGGCTGCTCCCAAAATATTCCTACCAGCAGAGACACAGAATTTTGTGTACAGAAAGGGAAATCATATCTTCCTGGGAATTCTTGTTTCATGTGAAATGGCATCTAGTGCTATAGACTGAAGGATCCTGTCAGGGAGCCATTCCTCTCCCTGTTACATTTAGTTTAGTTACATTCTCCATGTGAGGAGCAAAAATGCTTCCCCTTCATTTGTTTGCCTGTTCATCCTGTCAGAGTGAGGAAATGCAGGTGCTCAGAGTTATCTCCACAGCCTGTATTAGAGGGATTTGCAATCTCCTTAGCCACCAAAAGAGCTGTGCAGATGGAATATTTCAAAGCAGGTTATATATCCTGGCCTGAAAGCTATGGTTGGCTGCATTTGCTTTACTGGGAAGGATGAACCCTCAGCAATCAGCATTATAGGAACATCCCCATCAGTGGCTGCACTTGACTGGCTGGGTCCAGGGGTGCACTGGTGGCATCTGGCATGTTAAGTAGATTTTCATGTTAGTTTAGCCTGCCCAAAGGCAGGTTTGAATGCTGAAACCCAAATCTTTTCCTTTGGGCTCCCTCCAGAAGTGGGAGCAGCTGCTCCAGGGCACACAGGCACCAAGCTGCACAGCTGGTGGCATTTGTGCCTGGGCCAGGTTAGGGCATGCTGTGTGGGAAAGTGTCCCTGAAAAACAGGCAAGTGCCTGACACCTGGAGGGACTTCAGCCTTCTATTTTAAGATGTGAACAGCCATGGCCTTACTGTCTCAATGAACAGCTGGATCAGTTGTTGATTTCCATATGCACACAAACACTGCTCAGTCAATGTGGGCAAATAAAGCCTCTTCAACAGGTGCTGCAGTTGCACTCCCCAGGTGTGGGTGGATAATAACTTGTGTCTGCACCAAGCCAGATTAGAGTTCTCTGCTGGACCTTTTAAATACCTCTGAGGAAAGCTTTCCCATAGTAAAGCAATCCCACATCCTCAGAAATCTGCTTTTCATTATGCTCCTTATCCCTTGCTAGCAGAGTTATGCTGCTGAATGACCTACCCCTCAAAAAAGCCTAAATTCCCTTATAGTGCCCAGGGTGCTCTGGCATGTCTGACAGTCCACCTGGGAAGGGAGCAGCCTGTTCCAAGCAGAAACACACTAGATTTGGTCTTTCAAAGTGCACACTTCTATTTCCCTGTCCTCCTTTCTGAGCTGCAGTCTGTCTGTCCTGCCATCCATGTCCTTATGCTGTAGGCTGTGAAGCTGTGGGGTGTCAGGCTCCTGTCTGTTCCCGCTCTGCCACTCATGTGCAAAGCCTCCTCCTTGTGAGGAGCGATTTAATTCTGCACTGGAAATGCTGCAGGGGAGAGGCAGAGGAGGCTTTGAGTGAGCTTTACAGGCATTTCTCATGCTTGCTGCATGCAGGGAGATGTAGCCGAGCTACCCAAGGAGGGCAGGACAAACTCAGGGCTCCATGTAATCAGAGTAACAGGGGAGAGGAATAAACTATGTGAGGGAGAGACATTAACAGCTGATTGCAAACCTCATGCAGAGCCAGGAGCAAGAATAAAAGGCCAAGTCCTGCTACATTTTCAGCTTTCTCCAAGGTAATCAGTTGACAGCTGCTGCTTTGCCTGCATGGGGCGAAAATTAGACAGAGTCATGTAGCGAGATGATCCAGGCACTGCTGGGGGCTGCTGGGACCAGGAGCTCTTGGGCTACCTCCCTTTCTCCTCCTAATAATGCCTCTTGGCTTACTCCCTCTTACTTTTCTCCTCCTCATCCACTGCTGCCCTAGTCTCTGTCCCATCCGGTCCTGCCTCCTTCTGCTCCATTTTTCACCCTCTCCAATGCTCCTGCTGTTTTGCCATTGGCTAGGGAAGGTCCTTTTCTGTGCCAGTAGCTATCCAAAGCCATGGAGGTAAAGAGGTGCCATGTCCACACACTCACTAAGGAGATGCCAAGGGGATCAGATGAGACACAGCAAAGTTCTGCTTCCATCCAGATGTCAGGTGTTTTCTGTTTTCCACAAGAAAACTAGAAAGCTGCATCTGATTTAAGGCTGCAAGTCACAGTTCTGAACCACAAGGGACAGGGACTAGTGCATGGGTTTCCTGCCCCAGAGGTGAAGCTCACAAACTCCCATCTTTGTTGGGCAGTAGAGACCGCAGGGAGACTCTTTACACTCCTATCATGCTTGGAAAGTAACTGTTTTGGCAAAATTGGTGTGGTCAGTGTACAAATGTTTGTCAAGAAATTTGCTTTAGTTTAGAAAATCCTTGCTTAGAATATCCTGGTTGATCTTGCAGCTCTAATGGGAAACTGTCCTATCATTGGCCAGGGCCCTACATTAGTGAAAAGAGGAGAGAAAATACTGTGTCATAATAAGGCCGGTGAGGAAGCTAAACAGCCTTTGAATTGTTTTGTGGCACATACACTCAGGTTAAGCACTGTTCTCCTTCCTGCTCCTGTCACACTAACAACAGCAGCCACTGGAGGAGGTAGTTTCAGCTGAGAGCATGAAGTGTAGATTTTCTCGAGAGCAGAGAGTAAAAGGCTGGGAACTGTTTGCTTTAAGACAGTAATAAATAAAAAACACGTGCTCATTTTACAGTGTGTGATTACTCTGTGGGACTCAGTGCTCCAGGGCATCACTGGCACAGGCAGCCTAGCAGAATACATATTCAGGCAGAATAAAAAAATAATCTGTAGGAAAATAAACCCCCAAATGCTTTTGTCTCCATGCTTCACAACATCAGTTAATTCTATGATAACAGCCAGAAACTTCCTCCATAAGCAGATTATCGCAAGACTGGCTCTGAGTGACATCTTATGACTTCCTTTGTGATATCTGGCCTGGGCCATTGCTGGAGACAGGCTGCAAAGGGATGGACTACTGATTTGATTCTCCAGTTTAATATCCTGACTTTTCCGTCATGATGTCACATAAATAATGGAAAGCAGAACATTTTTTTTACAAGCCAGATAGGGGATGCTTTCTATTAAGTGTTTGGAATACCTTGTTTGCTATTGGACTTAGGAATAAATTGCACAAATAACCAAAACCTTATCAAGATTTTCCCTAATTTCCAAAAACTCTGCTGCAGACTTCAGCTGCCTTTTTTATTGTTTGTGGTAGTTAGCACAGACACCATTTACCATGAAGATATTTTTGCACAGGCAAGGCTAATAGGATGATTTACAATGCTATTGTCATAACTGCAATTTTGCTGAAAGCAAGGGGAGGAAATTGTATGCATCATGGGTAGAATGGGTTTGTTCCTAGTTTGTAAGTGCCATCATTTTAGTCTTCTAATCTAAGATTTATGTTACCTAGGCAAGAAGTAGTGTAGGTATGACTTACTCAAGTGTTTTTCAGAGCAAATATTTAACATTGTATAGCCAGTGAATTACAGGACATTTCCTAATATCACAACAATGAATAAAATACAAGTAGAGCAGAACTGTGTCAATAACTGTAAATATACTCCACACTTCTTTTTTTTAAATAAATCTCATTTTTGTGGAAAATCTGTTGATTACTTCTGATGATTTTCTCCATCTACTTGATAAATCACCTTTAAAGTAAGATAAACATATAAAAATTCAGTCTTGGTGGGCCTTCTGCACTCCAGTGGTGTTCCAAGACTTACAGCTAATACCGAATAACAGCTGTTGTGAAACAGTGTTATGGTTTAACCCCAGCCACAACCAAGCACCACACTTGCTCACTCCCACCCAAAAGATGGAGAGAATTAGAAGGATAAAAGTGAGAAAACTCATGGGTTGAGACAAGAACAGTTTAATAACAGAAAAAAAAAGCAGTACTAGTAATACTACTACTACTACTACTAATGTAATTAAAAGGAAAATAGAAAAATAAAACCCAAGAAAGAAAAGTGATGCAAATGACAACAATTATTCACCACCATCTGACTGATGCCTACCAGTCCCTGAGCAGCAGTCTTAGCTAGTTTTAATGCTCAGCATGAAGCCATATGGTGTGGGATATCCCTTGGGTCAGTTGGGGCCAACTATCCCAGCTGTGTCCCCTCCCTGGTATGTGTGCACTCCCAGCCTCCTTGCTGGTGGGGCAGTGTAAGGGGCAGCAAAGTCGTGTTGTGCTCTATTAAGAGTTGCTCAGCAATGTCTAAAACATCCCTGAATTATCAACAGCTGCCAGCACAAATCCAAAACATCACCCCATACCAGATACTATGAAGAAGGGTAACTCCAGCCAAAACCAGCAGTCAGTGGAAGTATTTTTAGCAGTCTCAGATCAGTGGAGAGCCATGGAAATCTAGGTTCCTAAGGTGAAGCTCCTCAGCAGCTCAACTATGTTGAGTCAGTCACTATATTTGAGGTTCATTTGAAAATGGGGTGTGTTCTCCTCACTCCCTAAGGTGCTTTAGTGCTTTCTGGGCTGACTGTGCATACTGGTATACATACACATACTGTGCATATAGCCCAGACCCTCTAGAAGAGTGCACCCAAGTTTTGCCAAGAGGCATAGACCCCCTTTTTGGATAGCTGTGTGAAATTACAACTAAATTTGGACACAGATAATATACAGGGTAGTCTGGAGGCCAAGAAAAGCAGATGTCATAGAGGACATTTTCTCCAAGTGGCTCCGAGTGGGCCAGTTGTTCACAACTTAAAATAATGAGTTCAGTTCTTATGGATTCATTGCAACAGGAAGAAAAAAAAAGCGTAAACCTCTCCCAACTTAATATTATTTTTGAATGTCCAGATAAGGCATGATGCTTGTCCCAATGATCTATCATAAATATGCCCCAAGTCTCCCCATTCTGGGGGTTTTGTAAGACCACCTTTAGAAGTGCCACTAGGTGGTTGCTCATGGCAGGTGAATCAGTGCTTCGAGCCATTGCACAAACTGCGGTAATTGGCCTCCAATAAACCTCAACAGGGTAGTCCTTCAGAGAGGTCAATCATCATGTCCAGTTGGTATTACAAAGGACTGTTGATTGCACTCCTGAAAACCATCCTGTACAATCTGTTAGTCATCCCCCTCAAACATTGTGAGAATGTCAGTCATGACCTACACCTTAAACATGAACAGGATGTTTTACCTATCTGCCTACTCACCTTCCTTTTAATATTACTTCCTTGGTCCACTCCAGTTATGTTTCATCCTGATAGCCAGTGGCTTGACTGCTGGGTGTGAGACTAGTTCCCTTGCTAGCCAAAAATGTTAATTTTTACACAGACCTTTTCAATCTGAGTAATTATTTTTTTTTTCTGATAAGAAGTTAAAAATTACAGAGGTTTACTCTTTAGTAAAGTGCACCATGTTTGGAAGAAAAGAGTAGCTTTTATCAGACTCCTTGGACAGGCAACAGACAACTGTTCACAGACAATGGGCCAGGCAGAGGTGTGTAGAGGCTGGTTTGTTTTTCCACAGGCAGGAGTGTTCCTACCACAGACACACTAACATGTTAACACTTTCAGCAGTAAATGTGACTGCAGCTATTACCTCTTGTGCAAAAAGAAGGCTTCTTGTCCTCACAGACTGCCTTGTCTACCTTCTAGCAGGGGTTGCATTTTTGACAGTAAGCAGCTGTTCACCTGTGTTTTTACATTTTTAGACCCCTTCTGTTGACCATCAAAGTGCTTTTATGGTTCATAGGACTCTTGGAGGAGAACCATGCAAATTCCTGCAGAAATGATGTCATTTTATGCTTTCTCCTGTTTTGTTCCTTCTATTAGCTTTAAACCAGCAGGAGGGAAGATGGGAGAAATATGACATTTTCTTTTATTGTATCCAAGGGTTTAAGGAATGGCAGACATAAATTTTTTTCATTTAAATAATTGCTCTTTGCCAGCACCACATGAGCAAACACATAAAATAGCACAACAATCTGCCATGGTGTGCTGGGGAGCACAAGGACTCTTGAAGCTGCTTGGGAGTGATGGCAGAGAGTAGTACCAGGGGAAAACCTGTCCACACTTTCCTTCAAACGGAGATGACATAATGATGCCCAGAAAAAAGAGTCATTACCAGCCTTTTTATGTCATGGTTAATGCTATATTTAGTGCATAGCTCTGCTGGCATGCGGAGGTCTAGGGAAAGACAAGGCTGATGGGGAGCTGTGCTGGTGGCACAGCATGGGGAGCTGTGCTGGTGGCAGCCCCCAGGGAGCTGAGGCATGGAGAAGTGCAGAGCAGGGCACTGTTATGGCAATGTCCTGCAGAGGTAGAATGCATGACAGTTGCCTAAAGGAATGCATGAGTCATAAACCAGTTTCTCCACAACATGTAAAGATATGGTGAGACAGAGGGCTTGTTCCTAAGGTTGTGTTTTGCACCATCCCAGTGACCCTCCTGGTCAGGAAGGGACTTGCTGAGCTGAAGGAATACTTTAATGCCATGGTAACACTAAGTGTTCTCATGATAGGGAATGTCCATGCTGTAATGTGGGTACCACAAATGTACAGATCCTCATGTCCTCTGAACAGATATCATGGGGAGAGCTCAATGACTTAGGACAGATATTTAAACTCTTCCCAAAGCATTTCCCCTCTGGCATAGTTTGAGTTTTTCATAACCCTGTGGTCTGCTCAGAGCTGTGACCCTTCCTGTCTTGGCACAGAGCAGAGCTGTGTGACAGCTTTCCTTTGGGCAGGAATATAGCTCCAGAACTCATCCCTATTCCTACACAGCAACTGCTTCATGCAGAAAGACCTCTATTTGTCAAAGACTGGATCTGATTTTCAGGGATGTTTTGCATGCATAACCTTCCTAAAAGAAAATAATTTTATTCAGTATTGCATGTAGATGGAGATGATGGAAAGGACGGAGGGATTCCTGCTAGCAAAAAAACCCCCAACAAATCAAGAGTTAAGTACAAAATCTTACTTTTCCTGCATGTAAGGAAGGACAACTAGACTTTTTAAAAAATGCACAGACTCTTTAGTACCTATGTGTGACTTTGGATTTGTGTATGAATATTTTGGGATAGTTTGTGCCTGTGTTTTGCATAGAAAGGCAAGGGAGCGCCTTAAGCATCCACAGGAGCAGCTGTCCTTCCAGCCTCGTGAGGAGACCCTGCCAGTGTGGTGGGAGCAGTGGTGCCCTCCCAGTCCTCCCAGCAGCATGGACTTGTCCCCAGGCAGGGGTGCTGGTGGCACAGGTGGCAGGCCACTCAGCAGAGCACCCGCCTCGTGGGGGGAGAGCTGTTCCCCACCAACACAATCCCTCTCCTGCTTCTCTGATTTACCAGTCAATTTGATCAACCATTTAATTTTGTCAAAATCATTGTCAGAAGAACATTAAAAGGAGAGTTATTCCACTTCTGTGCTCTATGGCTTGAGCTCATTTATTTTAATTAGCTGTAACAAATTCATGGTTAAACAAGGCTCGAGAGGGTGCTGTCTAAATGAGCTACTCATGGCGTACACAGGACCATTAACAAAACACTTCTCCACAGCTTGACTATGTTCTCCCCCATCTAACTTGCAGCTCATTATAGCTCTAGAGATAGGAAACAGAATGTAGCACCTAATTAAAATGTAAGCCTGCGTCCACAGATGATTCAAGACAAATCAATGCATTTTTTTAAGCTAGTGATAGAAGCAGGAGAGAGTCGTCACAATAAAAACATCTTGTTCAGTTGCAGTCTGGAGAAAGCTATATCTCTGCTTTAGGCACCTGCATGAAGTTGGGGATATTCAGGTCCTAATACAGCAAAACACTAAAAAAAAGCTGATAAAATGTCTGTTGTTCTCATTAAGTATTCTGAACTCCACTGTGTAATAACACTCTTTATCTTTTTCATTGGTTGTCATAGAAATAGCATAAACAACCACTTACTTTGATATTAGACTTATAGTCTGTCTTCTTTGTTTTAGTTGCTCTTTTCAAAAATTGAATTGATGCTTTTTTTTGCATAAGTAGATGAGATATCTTCAACTGTTGCAAGATTAATTTAATGTGTTAGGTTAAGCATGTTAGACGCATGCGTAGAATTTAATGGATTTTTAATACTGTTATTCCCCAAAACACATAAAAAGTATAAATAGCCAGACATGTACTTAAAATGATACCATCCAAAGAGGAGAAAACTAATCCTGTCTCCCTCTGTCACAGGTGGGACAGTCCCCTGGTTGATCTGTTTTTCTCCAACCAGTTCCTTCAGATCACCACCACTGTGCCATCTACTTCTGTGTATGGGTTTGGTGAACATGAGCACCCAACCTTCAAGCACAACATGGACTTTGTAACCTATGGCATGTTCTCCAGGGACCAGTCACCAAGGGTAATTCACTCTATGCAGCACTTTGTCCTACCTTGTGTCACCAAAAGGAGGTGGCAAACATGGAATGTCACAAGCTTTGCAGGTATCATCAGTTTTAATTAAAGACAGAATCATGAGTTGCTTTGAAGGAACTTGGAAACCTTTTATCAGAACCTTTCTCACAGTGCAGTTTTCAGAAAAAAAGTATATTGTGTGCCAGGATCCTGGTTCAGGAGAGCTTTGCATTTCATGCTTGGATCAATTTGTGTTCATCCAAACAAGCTGGACTCCAGCAGGACTCATTAGATATTTGGCTGAAGTGGAGTCAGGGGTTGATGAATTTGTTTTAACTAGAAAAGCGATTCTTATTCATGCTATTTTGAAGGGTTTGGCAGAATATCGAGGGTTTAACTGGGAAAGACTAAAAAATTCCATTGTGGTAAGGTAGAAAAAAAATAACTCTTTTCTGTCAATTTGACTTCACACCAATTTAGATGAAAAAACCCCCAACCTTTCAAAATAAGTCTCTGAAAATGAATGAATTTATTTCCTTGTCTGTGCATATGTATATACCTAACAAAAGCTATGAAAAATGGCAAAGTCATATCCCGTGTGTTGTTTATGTTTCAGCCATTTGCCAATCTCTATGGAGTTCACCCTTTCTATATGTGTGTAGAACCAGACTCCAATGCCCATGGTGTTCTCCTTCTGAACTCTAATGCACAAGGTAAAAAGATACATGGATTCCCTATATAGACTATATAAATAAGATAGATTAGTAAGTATAAAATACTGTTTTACTGATTGTTTTTATAATATGATACAAATGTAAGTGACTGCGCCCTAACTAAGCTTCTAGGACTAATCGATTTTTCAAAGGAATTTCAGTAGAATGAGTTTTTAACAAGGAATTTGGGCATTTGTAGGCATTTTTCAGGGAAAATACATTCTTAACTTTTGTTATGCAAATAGAGAAAAAGAAAAAGGTGGAAGAAATTTCCTCTGAGATTGGCATGATGAATCAAATCAATTTAGTTTAGTCTTATATTCTGCCTTTGGAGAATAGTTTTGTATGTTGCCATGGTCACCTTACTGCATGAATCCAGTGGTATAATTTCAGAAACAGGGAATCTTCACTTAGTCTGTAAAATCAGTCTCCCCTGTCAGACAATGGCTTTCAGTCAGATTAGAATAGCATAGAGGAACCCTAAACACTTGTTGATCCTTTTTATATATATGAAACTGAAACAAATAGATCTATACAATCGACCATGTGTGGATTTTTGTGATTTATTGCTGCACTGTGCAAATCTGGAAGCAGAGATTACAGAAGCACTGGGCAATGGCCTGCCTACCTTCAGGCCCCGTTTGCTCATCCAGTCGTACCCACAAGGTGCACAGAAGAGCCTAGTGTTTACACACCTTGGATGGATAGGACAGAATAGAATATTTTGATTGTAAGGAACATAAAATATGTAGTATAACTGCCTGAACACTTCAAGGCTGACCAAAAGCTAAACATTTTGTTAAGGCATTGTCCAAAAGCCTCTTAAACAATGACAGGCTCAGGGCATCAACAACTCTAGGAAGGTTGTTCGAGCATCTGCCCACCCTCAGTAAAGAAATGCCTCCTAATGTTGAGTCTCAACCTCCCCTGATGCACTCTTGACCTATTCCCATGTATAGTGCAGAGCTGGTTTGTACTGAGGACCCTTTTTTCCCCTTTTAGATGTTACTCTGTCTCCAAATCCATCTTTAACTTTCCGCACTATTGGAGGGATCCTCGACTTCTATCTCTTCATGGGACCGACTCCTGAAAGCGTGGTTCAGCAGTACACTGAGGTTAGTAGAAAAGGGCTCATGGCACGTGTGGCAGTGCCTTGTAACACTGCCCTGTCAGTATCTGGTAATATCAGCAGGTAGTGCAGCCAAAGCTTTGTCCTGATCCATTCATACAAAGCCACAGCTTCAGATCCATGGGAAAGCTGGCGTATGCTCAAGCATCTGTGAACAGTCTGTCTGAGTGTCTCAGGCTGGCTGGGTGTTCAGTACACATCTCCAGCCTTTCCTGCAGTATGTCAGGATGGGATGCAGGAGTGCACTAGAGGGATACAATGATTAGAAAGAAATCTGTCTAAGCTTAGTTCTCTCTGGGCTGTCCCTGTTTTATAGTCTGCTGCATGACTGCATTTTGACTCTGCAGGCCAAGAAAACAAACTAGGCAGAGCACAGATGGGAATGTTTGGGAACTTTACATATGTTGAATTTCAGAGATATTGAATGGATTTTAAAGTCTTCAAGCCTTTATTTGCCAATGGAATCACTTGCTGATTTTGGAACCATCAGGCTGTTTTTTACTAATGAAAACCCATATAATTGCATTGGAGAGCATAGATGTATAACAATGCATTTACTACTGTCTCACAGAGTGTAACTCCTTGCTATCCAATTGCCCAGTGTTTTCCAGAGAATTGAGAGTATGCATGCAAATGGCTGTTTTGGAAGTGTACATGCAATTCTTATCTAGTGAGGACTGTGCAGAAAAAAAAGTAGCAGATAACATGTTTTTGCTGGTCACCAAATGATGTTTCAACTGGGCCTTTCCACAAAAAATTGCCACCTCAGACTGAAGCTGTATACATAAATAAGTCAGTGTGAGATGTGCATGTGCTCTGCCTTTCCCCATGCCACCCTTCAAAGGGGGCTGAGCTCTGATCTTTAGCAAACATTTTGTCTTTCTTGGCTTTTTAAAGCCTTCATATTCTATGCTTGCCTTCTTTTAAAGTGCCTCTACAGGACCAGAAATATTGTGATTTAGAGTGAGGGGAAAAGAGGATTTGGCCCAGAAGGAAGGTATTTCTGGGTTCTGACTTAGTGAAGGAAGGGATAAGACTTGCTCATGCTGCTGTTCTGGGAAGGCTGGATCTTTGGGGTGGTGGGCTCTGCTAGACCTTTCTTTTCCAAGGAGAGGTTCAGGTGCTGCCTCCCAGAGAGGTGAGAGGCTGATGGTGCTCCTCCATGCCCTGGAACAGGAGCAACTGTTCTTTTGCTTGGAGGTTTCCAGCTCCCTCTGCACATCATCCCCACCAGTTGTCTGTCATGGTTTAACCCCAGCTGGCAACTCAGCCCTACACAGCCACTCACTCACACCCCCTCAGTGGGGTGGAGGAGAGAATCCAAAGGGTAAAAGTGAGAAAATTTATGCGTTGAGATAAAGACAGTTCAACGGGTAAAGCAAAACTGTGCATGCAAGCAAGGCAAAACAAGGAATTCATTCACCAGCTTCCAGGAGCTGGAGGATGTTTAGCCACCCCCAGGAATCAGGGAATGGCTAAACATGTGACTTTTACTGGGGAAGACAAATGCCATCACTCCAAATATCCTGCTCTCCTTTCTCTTCCCGCAGATTTATGGGGCAAGTATGAAGCCATTTGATATGGAATATTCCTTGGGTCAGCTGGGCTCAGCTGTCCTGACTGTGTCCCATCCCATCTTCATGTGTACCACCAGCCTCCTCACTGGTGGTTTGGAGTAAGGGACAAAGAGGGCCTTGACTCTGAGTAAGCACTGCCCAGCAAAATCAAATATATCCCTGAATTATCATCACAATTTTCAGCACAAATCCAAAATACAACCCATAAGCAGTTACTGTAAAAAAAATTAACTATATCCCAGCCCAAACCAGCACACACCATCTCTGATGCCAGTACTAGAGACCAGCAAGCAAACTGGGCTTTTAACTTACAGATAGATAATAAAAGCAGGGGGAATAAAAGGTGGGGGCAGGGTAAGTAAAGCACTTCTCCCCCAGGCTGGAGCTTTGATCCACACTTCAAGGGAGTTACTGGAGCAGTAAGATGGAAATTAGAACCATGCCTGTTCCTTTTCAAAGTCTTTTACTGGTGTTTGAAGGCAGCATTTCTGTGGCTTAGCAGGTGGTCAGCATCTGAAAACAAAATTAGAGAGTTCTTACTCCCCAGCTGATGGGTAGTGGCAGCTCACTTTCCACCCCTGTCTCTGGAAATGGAGCTGGAGCAAAGAAATCAAGGTAAAGGAGAGCAGTGAGCATCTCCTAATGAGACATGTCACATGTCAGGACAAAAAAATCCTGTTCTGTATTCTTTGAGCTTGCACTTAACTCTCTAGGGAATCTTAAAGAATACATGTTAGTAATTTCAATGTGAAATAATAACTTCTTCAGTAAACATCCTGAAATTCCAAGGTCAAAAATGTTACAATTACCATATTATTAGTCTCTAGGGTAATAATTTGGCTTTTATGTGCAAGATATGTGGGAAGGTGAAGGAGACAGAAAAGACTTTATTTTTCAATTGTTTTTTCTGTCACACTGAGAGGATTTTCCCTGTGCAGTCATTGTCATGCTGTAGGGAAAGAGAAGGGGTAGAAAGCAGAAGTGTGACTGACGTCTGCAAGGCACTCTTGGCTCTCTCAGCTGTTTGCATGGGTCTCCTCTGGGAATCGGTGTTTTGGGAGCTCCCAGCTGCAGGGGCCCCTGCTGGGACCAGGCTGCACTGCTGCAGAGCTTCTCAAGTGGTATAGCACCTGTCTCTCCCCTCAGAAAGCATCTGCCCCAGTCACTGCTTTTTGTAGGGACCACTCATTTTGTCTCCACTGTCCCATCTCCACTATCATTTATCTGTCCCACTGGTGTGGCAGGGTGGTGGCCAGGTGCCAGTGGGTGTGCACCTGGTGAGAACAAGGGAGCTGTTTCCAGAGAAAAGTGCTTTACAGCTTTCTCAAATGTTTTGTGCTGTTGCCTTCAGTGCCACTTCAACACCTGAGCCACCTGTCTGTTCCTGCTATGCTTGTTTCTATGAAAGGTTTAGGAACTTAGCTCTGCTCTGTGCTTTCATGTGGCTCCCTCCCAACCAGTGAGTAAATGAGTTAGCCTTGTAACAGAGCTTTTTATTTGCCTCTGGAGCATGCAAGATTTCCCCACACATCTCTCCAGATTGTCACCAGCACCCAGGGTGGACCACGGAGTCTTGGCCTGAGCTTCTAGGTCCAGGCTATGCCAAGAGCAGGGCTCTTGGCTCTCTATGTGGTGATCAGGGTTGATTACAGCTGCCCTGCCAGAGCCACCAGCCTCTCTGCATCCTTGGAGTGAGGACAAGTAACAGCAAAAGCTGTGGTGGCCCTGGATGCCAGACTGGCCAAGGATAATCTCCTTTAAATGGGCTCCAAGAGTGAGGCAAGGTGTGAGAAGGGAGCAGAGGGTAAGTGCTGGTACCTCTGTCACTCTACTGTGTGCTGCATGGAGCAGAGGTGAGCTGTAGGATGCATCCTGCCAGTGGCACTAGAGTGCCTATAGGGTATGGCTGGGCATGCTCCCATGGGAAGGAGAAGCCTCCAGCCTGATTCTTCTGCTCCCTCCTATCTCTGAGCCCAGCTGTGTAGGCTGTTACTCCTGCCACATCTGAGACATCTAAAATTGTCCCGTACAACTCTCATTATATATGACAGTGATGACATTTTTTCCTGCTGCAGAAGAGGTCTGATGTACAGAACAGACACATTTGTGTTATGTAACACAAATCTCACTTTTAATGGCAAACACCTCAGCTTGCAGGAGGGTGAGAAAAAGCAGTACCATGCTGAAGAGTTCAGGCACTGACCTGAGCCTGGCTGAGACTCTGCAGTCACACTCAATACCAGGACAACATTGCCAAGACCACTGGTGGCCTTTTAGAAAAGACCAACTGTGCATAGCAGTAGTGTGTGAGCTCCATAACAAGACACTCAGGAATTTTAGGACTCAAACACCAGATATTAAATAGCTCTTAGGTAAAAGCCGTTAATTTTTTATTTTATCACAAATTATTCAATAACAGGCTGTAAGTGAGCATACTGTAAGTCTCCTAATTCTGTTTGGAGAGAAAATTCCTAGTTTGCTTCTTCCTCAGAGAAGAATGGGCTAGTTACAGGTGTGAAGGACCACTCTCTAGTCCACTCTCCTATTGGAGAAGTAACATGGAGAGCATGCTTGTACATAGATTTTATCACAGATTATTTAGTGAGAGTCTTGCAGCTGAATTCCCTACAAAGGAATAAACAGCTGATAATTGTTTTGTGCAGCAAAAACCAAGATTTGAAGACCTTGGCATTGAAAATCCTTCCATTTCTTCTATTCCTGAGGTTGTGAGCACCTTCTTTATGGTTCAGCAGCTGCAGGGCCTTTCTTTTTGTTCTCCTAAATCAAAGCTTAGCATCTGGTAACAGACTTACAGTGAAGGTTACCCTCTAACTGACTAGGTGCCCACAGCATTCAGCTGCTTGCCTTAGTCATAGCAAATGAGCTGGATACAGATAGGTGGGCCACAGGAGTACCTGTGGAATTTAGCCATTGTGTAACTACATCTAAACTAGGTGCATTAGCCCACTTGAGTTTTATAGTTTCCTTTTATAATCCTCTTTGCAGAAAGGGAGTTGAAGCAAATATCAAGCCTTAGAAATCATTTTATGTGTCTAATTAGGGTGTACGATTAGCAATCTGCATTACTGGACATCTCAGCTCCTTTGAGAGCACAGGAAAGAGTACCTCTCTCCAGCCTCTGTGATATATAGGGCATAACTCTGCAGCTGTCTCTCTCTCATCAAAATATTTGGTCATAGTGTTAACTGAATAGGATTCTTATTTACTCTATAGAATTTATAACCTAGTTCATAACATTGATGCTCATATTAATAACATTATTTGTCCTATAATCCAACACAGGGAAAATGAATACAGATCACCTGCAGATTTTGTCTGTTAGATATACTTGTTTCCACTGAACTTCATTCTTACCACAAAATGCTTCCAGGGTACCTCCTTGATACATCAGTTCTCAGGTGTCTCTGAAATTAGTGAAAAAAAATATACATAATGCCAAGTTATATAAACATGGAAAACTAACAGTGAATTTATTAAACACCAGGAGTTACTTAAGAAGCAAGTGCGGGAAGAATTGTGGAACAGAAAATAGAATCTTTTTTTTTTAGTGTTTCTGCACTACCATATCTTTGTGGGTTTTTTTTCCCCCTCATTTTGGATACCCCATATGTTTGCTGTTTCTGTGTTTTTCTCCCTCAGTTCCCCTGCTATACCACATGTACCTTTTCTGATTCTATGGGAGTCAGTTTTGCCAAGCAGGCTTTCTCTGGCTGCTGCACTTTCTGATCATTTGTATGCAGAATGCAATCTATATGAATTAACTAGATCCTAAATATATATCAAATCCAACTTGAGTTTTCAGGTTTGCAAAATTACATTTCTGCCTCTGCTGATCCATCTGTGAGTGGGTACCATATGTCAGTTACTTTATCAGGAAGCTTCAGGGGGATCCATTAGAGAGAGTCCACAGCATAATTAGAAAAAAGAACATTTGTTTTCCCAGCTGCCCTGTTTTCATCCTTCCTCTTCATATGTTCTGCTGGTTTCAATTAAGCTCACCATAGATACACTAGCCTGGTGAACCTGCAGAACTAATTGCTTTAAGAACTTAATATCTTCTTTGCAAGGTAGATATTTTTCTGTTAGTTCAACTGTAATCCCAAACTCCTCAAGGGATGCTGTCACAGAATATTGTCTTGCTCTGTGGTCCATAATGACACAGCAGCATCCCATAAGTGTGAGCAGGTGAACCTAAGCAAACACTGGTGCTGGGGGTTTTGGAAGTCATGCCCTTTTGGAAGGGCTCTGACTGGCACACCAGTGGCCACAGCTCCACCTCCAACCCCACTGCTCTCCACCTAGATGCTTGACAGGACATGGGGGAAGAAGCCAGTCCCCATCCAGCTCTTGAAATGCATTGTATTGGAATGTACCAGACTGACTGTCCTGCCCAGGTGGAGTGACCTGGGGTGCCACAGGACCCAGAGCAGAGCTGCTCAGCAGTTCCCACTGCCTCTGCCCAGGCTGGTCACCCCCTTCCCATTTCCCAGCCTGCTTGGGAAGAGGCAGCAGATGCCATACAGACATCCTGCCAGGCCACAGGGCTCTGCATTTAGCTGCAGGATTAATATTTATCAGCCAGTTTTCCCTATTTCTGTTGTCTAAGATGAGAAACCTGTGCACAAAACATTTTATTTCATTAGAGAGTTCTTTTGTTTTGGTCTGTTTTTTTAACCTTGTTTGTAGAGGTCATTCTCTGTTTACAGTAGAGAAAGCAAGGGCAAAATATGCATCTGCATTAGGAGCACAAAATGGTGGGTTCACAAAGCTTATCCTGCAGCCTTTGCTGGTCTAAAACAAGCTCTGCTGTTTCCTCAGATGAATTTATCCTTAACATGGTGAATGTGGATGTGATAGAGAAAAAGACTTCTTGCCCTGAGGCTTGCCATGCAGTGTTGGACACCTTGGTGCTGGCTCACAAGGTGTCTGGGATTGTCCTGAGCCATCACACCCCATTCATCTCTCCACAGAAAACTGCAGCAGAAAGATGGTCTGTGTGATCAGGTGTGTCCACACACGCTGGAAAAAAACTGATGACATATGCAAGGAGATGGGATAGCACCAGGATAGGTATGGCATTTGTCTGCCCATCAGCCTCCCCCTACATAGCAGGGGCCTGCTCAGGCAAGAGCACAGCGGTGTTAAGTGGAGGCTGAGTGCTGCCTCTGTGGCAGGAACATGCTGCTGAGAGCTGCTCTTGCTTCTTCTGAAGACCCCAGCCTCCAGCTGAATTGGAAGAGAAGTAGGTGTTGAGGAGGATCAGGAAAGTTAAGACTGGTGGGACAGGTCAAGCAGCAGGGCACAGTACAGGGGTAACTAAGCTGGCCAGCTGGAGCATCCCTTCTGGAGACACCCAAAGCATTAACCTCACCTGTGGTTATGGCCCCCTTATGTTTTTGCTTATGTGAAACACCACATCCCAACAAGTGAAAGCACACTAGCCAAATTTGTAATGTTTGACTGTGTGTTCCTAAGCCTTTCTTGTTTGGAAGCAATTTACCTAGTGTGTTTCCCAGCTCAGGGGCATTAAAAATATCCTCAGCTTTTTTCTGCCTCTCTCCCACATGTTGTTTTCTGTCTGATGCACTTTGTACCTCCGTGTACTGATGCTCTGGCATGTGATGTATTTTAGAGCAATTTCAAGTTCAGCCTTGCTTTCCCAAGTCAGACTCTTCCTAGAGAAAATCTCATAGGAATGTGTGCCTTTGTGCAGTGCATCTCCAGAGAGCTTAGCAATGCAATAGATGCAGACTGCCAGAAGTGCCTTGTTTTATTTATTTAAAGTAGATGGGGTTTAGCTGCCAATATGCAAGTTTTGTTGTTTTTCACTTCTTAGCATAATTACCTAATCATGGAGATCCACAAGGAAATGAGGGATGAACCATTATTTAGCCAAAGGGGGACAATAACTGCAGCTGATGAATAAGTCATGGGTGCTTACTAGCTACTAGATTTTCATTTATTGCCTGCAAAGGTGTTAGAAATACAAATCAAAGGTTAGTTTCATTGGATTTTACTGAAGTAAGGATTTCAGGAGACGTTCCCCAGAAAACACTGGTGTGTACTAATGAGACAAAGCCAGATTTCAGCTTATTTGTAGAACAGACACATCGTGATTGCCCACCACTCATCACAGGTAACCACAGCAGTTCTCACTGGGGGAAGCAGAGCAGGATGCCTTGCTTCCCTGTGCTCTCAATTGAGTTTCCTCATGCCATTTACAGATGGATTACATTCAGACAGTGGAAATCAAATATTTATATAATCATATTTAACTCATTAACTCGTGTTTCAGTTGAGAATTTCGGGACCAAACAGTAACTCTGATCTTGAAGAGGGTTGTCAGTGCCTGGCAACACAAGGCTGTGTGTCAGCAACAACAGTAGTCAGCCATAAGTAACTGAGTTTCATCAGATTGGTATGTAAATATGATTAAAACTTCAGAGAGCTCAAATAAACATCAGACTCTTGATAAGTTAGTTCAGCTGGATGTGGCAAGAGAAGTTTGCTAAGCTTATGTTGCTGTGTGTCACTGGAGATTTGCCTTCTGTTGACCAAGGGGTTTGTGGACTTTTAATGGATCAGGTAGTGTGAGGATCCATGCTGGATTTCTGCCAGCATGTGCCCTGTAAGTGAGGGCACATGCTGCTGTGCAGAGGCTGAGACCACATTTAACATTAGCCTGGCTTTTATTCACCATGTCTTCCAGTGGGGTATTCTAAGAAGTGATGCTCAGTGTTGGTGTTGGAGTCTCTGTGAAGGGCAAGGCCAGGAGAAGTGCCAAGCATGCTGTGCTGAGAGCCACTCAGAGAAAGGAATGGGTATTTAATGGGGCTGTGATGCCTGTGCCCTGGTCTTTGTGCCTTAAATGATCTGGAAGCCTCTCCTGGTGTTTCAGAAAAACTTCTTCTCCTCTCACCCCTTGTGTTTCTGTATTCCTCATTCCTGCAGGCCATTGGACGCCCACACATGCCAGCCTACTGGTCTCTGGGATTCCAGCTGTCCCGCTGGGGCTATGGCAGCCTTGATGTTTTAAAGGAAACTGTCGATCGCATGAAGCACTATGACATCCCATACGTAAGTATGAATTTGCCTCTGTGTGCTAATCTTACACTCTGAAGTGAGGTGAATAAAATTATAATGGAGGAAAAGTTATTATCTTACAAAGAGAATTGTAGAGTAAAAGGACGTTCATAATCTTATGTAGTGGGTTTGCATGTAATATTGTCATTATGCTTAGAAGAACATTTAAAATGGGCTGTGAACGTGATGTTTATGTGCTGCTCTTGGCTGCACAGCAGGTGATTCCCGTGTGGATTTGCTGCTATACACTGTGAGGTGCTGGCATTTTAAAAACAAGTAATGAAAAACAAACTTCTGATGCAGGTCACTGCAAAGTAGTTGCTAAAGTAGGGTTGCCCTAAACTAGGGCTTCTACATACTCTTGTAGTGCACTACTAGGATCACAATTACAATCTCTTAGGTTTCATTACATACATTAGTTGCCTTTTAGAAATACAGTTGCATACATTCTGAATTCTGTATCAAATACTTCAGTCATAGAAACATAGAATAGTTGGAAGAGACTGTTGAAAAAACATCTAATCCAACCCCTTTGCAGGGAGCAGGAACATCTTCA
Organism: Anthoscopus minutus; assembly: GCA_013399455.1. NCBI lineage: Eukaryota > Metazoa > Chordata > Aves > Passeriformes > Paridae > Anthoscopus > Anthoscopus minutus. The sequence continues at coordinate 80,309 of VWYI01003331.1, read as the reverse complement.
ACTAATTCAGAGTCCTATCCAACTTAATCTTAAATGTTTCTAGGGATGGGGCATTCACTATCTACCTGTGCAACCACCTTATAGTTAAAAGTTCCTTCCTTGTATCTAGTCTGAATCTACCCTACTTTAGTTTACAACCATCACCCCTGTCCTATTGCTACAGACCCTACAAAAGAAGTCTGACTCAAACTTTCCTATGAGCTCCTTATATATATTTAAAGGCTCCAGGAAGTTCTCCCTGGAGCCTTCTCTTCTCCAGGCTGAACAGCCCTACCTGTCTCAGCCTGTCCTCATGGCCGAGGTGCTCCAGCCTCTCTGATCATTTTTGTGGCCCTCCTCTAGACTTGCTGCAACAGATCCACGTCTTCCCTGTCTAAGAACTCCAGAGCTGGACAAAGTATTAATGTAATTTTTTACTTTAAAAATGTTTAGGATGTCCAACATTTTGATATTGACTACATGGAGCGTCGTCTGGACTTTACCTATGATAAAGTGAATTTTGCTGGTCTGCCAGAGTTCATGAAGGAGCTGAAGAAGAATGGAAAGCACAATGTTGTGATTCTGGTAAATTAATGATGTTGCTAATTATTTCTCCATTTATAAGAACTATTCACAACATAGTGTTCATAGCAGTACCTAGGTGCTAACACATGTATGCTAATGTAGCAGATTTTCCATTTTCTCATATGTTGAGAAGAGCTGAAGAACAATTTTTCATAGTTTTAATTTTTAAAAGTGTTGTCTTTATTTGATAGCTCTGTACCAGTATCATCCCTATATCAAAACATTAATTCTCTGTCACTTTTCCCCCACTCAGTTGTGAGAAATTTTGCCACTGAATTGACATAGGATTTCATTGCTTTCATGCAATTCTTTCCCTGAAATGAACAAATTAATTTAATACACATACAAAACCAGTATCATCCCTATATCAAAACATCAATTCTCTGTCACTTTTCCCCCACTCAGTTGTGAGAAATTTTGCCTCTGAGTTGACATAGGATTTCATTGCTTTCATGCAATTCTTTCCCTGAAATGAACAAATTAATTTAATACACATACAAAAATAGCTGAATAGTGGAAAAAAATCTATTCCTACTCACTCTGGAAGCTACTAACTACAATTCATGTTTCCTTGTACTTATCTTTTATCAAAATTAATGTGAGAGATGGTTACTTGTTTGCAAATTTGTGGAAAATGTATGTTGAATGTCTAACCAAAACTGGCATATGGCCAAATGAATTAATTTGGATACAAGTGAAATTAGGAGTTTTCTATCTTCCTCAGTAAATTTTTCCAACAAAATTTGCTTTTTCCCTCCAGCACTTCCTCATATATGTCCTTGTGCCAAAATGACTCTGTCACAATAGCTAAGTGAGCACCAGTGGTGGCAAGGAAACTGCAAACCAATTTAATTGAAATTTAAGTAAGGATGAAAATAAATTAAGAAATTAAATATCCATTGATAAATTCAGAAGATCTTGCTCTCCAGGGTCACCCAGAAGCTTAGCAGTAAGAGGGCTGCACTCCCCAGAGCAGGCTGCAATTTGTTCTCCATAACCACTGGGGACAAGATAAGAAGAAAAGCATTTTAAATTACAGCAGATAGATTCAAGGCAAACATTAAGGTAAAGCTGCCTGTCTGCAAGGTGAGCTGAGCTACAGACAGCTGCTGGGGCCAGGGTCTCTCCCCAGGTGGGTGCTGTGAGCAAGCCCAACAGATGCATCAGGCATGACTCAGGCTGAGCTGACCAGCAGCCAAAGGGTAAGGAGGAGGAGACAACCCCACAGAGTTCCTCTCAGGACTTTTTGCTGTAACTGTAGTTTCGTAATCTGTTTTCTACCTAAATGGTGAGTTTATATCTTTCATTTGGGTACTACTGTCCTTACTTCCCAACTGCCAGTCTCTCACCCTTCTATTTTCTTTCTTGATACACTGATTCAATTAAGTGTATTCTCCCTCAGCCTTTCTCTGCTAGGCTAAACAAACACATTTACCTACATTATACTGATGGCTTGTGCTTCTAAGGAGACCAGGATTCAGTTAATCCAACTGAATCATGATGGACAGGTCACTAATGTTTAGACCTGAAGTCAATCCAGTCCTTTTAAAATAAGGGCCATGTTCCTCTTCTTGCCCTGGGGGTCCTGTCAAGGGCTTGTGGAGAGAGAGACTGAACAGCAGAGTCCCGAATTGTGGTACAGTTGCTCTTTCACTCATGCTGGTGTATCTGGAGTCAAGATAAGCAAGAGTACTGCAGTCTCCTCATCACATTATCTTGTTAAATAGATAGATTAGGACAGAAGTACCTCCCTCATGTTATGATTTTTTCCTCACAGTTTGTTATGAAGTTTAAAATATGACTGAGGATGATGGACTAGTCAGTGTCACAGATAGCTATATCAGTATTTTCTTTTTAGATAGTTTTTTCTGGTAGTTTCTTTAAAATTACCTTTTATTATTTGCCTAATCTTTGCTTTGGTGTACTATAATTCCATTTACTATTAGAAATCTCAAACAAAGCCCCACAGCCCAAGTGATCAATTACATATTGATAATGGAAACAGTAGTCTATACAGTGAACGCTGCTTGCTATGGATTTGTCCCTAAAGGTATCTTCCCCTCAGAAAGGAGGTTCCTTTCTGAGAAGCTTGGGGATGCAGTAGTGAAATCAGTTTTCATCAGTGAAGGTTCAAGGCACAGCTTTTAAATAGTAATAAATTACTAAATCACTTTGATAGAAAGAAACCTTAAGACAAAAATATACCCAAATTAACTGGATACATCATTGTAAATAACTAAGCAGTAGTGAGCACGTGTGCTGTCAGGACTGATTGCTCTTTCTAACTGCTAGGCAGTTTAGGCTTTCCTTAACATCAGTACTGCTCTGAAAATCTAATCTCTTAGAGCTGTACCACATGCCTATTTATTGGTTTATCTCAAAATAGTTTGCAAAACATAAATATAGGAGCAAAACACCAGGAGTTTGGGGTAGCTTTTCCTATGCACTCTTGCCTTTCAGTAAGTACATGATAGTCATCTCGTTTTCATCCATGTTGGGATGTCTTCAGTTGTTTTGCACTTGCTATTGGGTATGAAGCTATAGGCAAGCAGTTGTGGTTTACTGGGTGAGCAACATTATCTTCTTCCTTATGAGTTTAGCTTCAACAACATTTTAAAAGCCCTTTCAGTTTCTCAGATGGCACATTCTGCAGCAGTGCAGGGAGATGTTGCTATATAAATTCAGCTGTTAGATGCAATGAACATAGCAACTCTTAATTCATATAATGAGCTAACAGGAATTCAGATAGGAAGCCTTTCTTTCATCCTTCCACTAACCTGTAACTAAGACTTCTCTTCTGCTCTAGTTCTTTAGCCAAGCTTGTGAAAAAAGAACAAAAGCTGAGCCAGTCTGTCCTTCATTGTATAAAAGTTAATGAGACGTATAGGTTGCACTGGTACTGAAGTTTTCTATTTTCACTTTATTACAGTTGCTAACATCTCTGTCAAAATCTGTTAGCATTCTTTAGTGATGTAAAGTATCCCCCTAAGTTGAGTTGGGAGCTGGAGCAGTGTGAAGGGTTTCATTCCCAAGGGATAGTGAAGCCAGGCTGGGTGCAATCAAGGCAAGTGTAATCTGGCTGGATACTGAAAGAACAATTTTCTATTTAGATTCCCTTTAGGTAGTGACAGTAATGGATGAGTTCCCCAAATATAACAGATTGTTGACTCCCTCATGATGAAATAGGCTCTGTCTGCAGCCAGTTAGTGTAATGCAAAACCTCTAGTAAATGGATTTGGGGAATGGGTTCCATCTACCTCATCTCAGACTACTTTGGTCACAAGCAAAGTGCAGATCCTGACAGCTGCAGTACTAACACTGGGGATGGAACCCTGAACTTAGTGGTGCCACCATCACTGGGTGGCTGGTGCCACACCAGTAGGAGGTGTGCTCCCCATGCTTGCACCCATTGCTGAGAGCCCTCTGTGACTATGGTCACCTTGAGAGCAGCATGGCTCCATTACTGGAGCCTCTAAGTGCAGCCCTTCAGCACCTCTCTTTCCTGATCTCTCTGAGAGACCACCTCAGTTTAGGGGAAATTGTGACTTTGCATGTCAGCGCCTGGTCGTCATCATTGCACTAAATAATTGTGCATGCTTCAGCTGTGTCAGAACAAATATATTCTTTAAACACAAAGACATTCTAAAGGAACAATGACTGCATTGAAAAATTACAAACATTTTTACTAAAGAGGATCTTTAATGAAAGACCTTGTATACCATCTATTAAATCATACTAAAAATAGAAGAAGCTAGGAATGACATGAGTGAAAGTCAAGAGCAACATGCTCATGATTGAGACTAATGCTCAATATCTTTAACATTTTTAAGTCAAATTGTGTGAGAGATGAGTTTTTATGGATGTGCCTCAAAATATATGTTTGCACAGGTGAAAGTGCTACAGTTTGGGTATGTGCTGGGAACGTGCTGCATGCTCCCAGGTCTTTAGGCAATCATCTAGAGTTAAGGATGCTCAGCACTTTTTCCTCAAAATGCTGAAAAGGTGAGTGAAGATTTAACAGGCATGAAACTCCTTCCCCACAAACATCCCTTGTGCACAGGGAGAGGTTTTGTTTTCTTTAGGGCAATACTAAACCTGCATAATGTATTCGATTTATGCACTGGAACAGCCTTTCAGCTGAAGGAAACCATAAATCTGGATTAGGAGTAGCTAATTAAGCTGACTTCTTCTAGCCTTCAAATCCCTTGAGAGACATCTTTAACATAATTATAAGATAATTATTGCAGATGGACAGTTTTCTCTTTTGCAGAGTTGGACTATTGAACAAGTTAAAAATGTAATGGACACTTACAGTCATTATGGGGGTGGCACTAGGGCTAGATGAAGTTAAACAGAATTTTGCACTTAAAGTAGGGATTTAGCTATAGCTTTTGTTGTTGAGGAATAGGAGAATATACTTCCCTCACCGGGGCTATAGTTAGCAGAGGGCTCACAAGCAAATCAGGCAATTAATTCAGGTATTTAAATGAGATTTAAAACAAGTCTTTAAAACAACTTACCATTTGAGGTCTGATATTTTTTTTTCTTAAGACATTTATTATTTAGTCTTCTATCACATTTTTACTGAAGTTCACTTAAATTATTGCACAAACTATAACTGAGTGGAAGAATTGTTTCATTGGTGTTTTTCTCCATTGTGTTTTATAACAGAACGGTTTTGACTAAAGCAGAACCTGAGGAAATAAGATTTTATAAGGAGAAAGTAAAGAATTCCCTTCTAAAATGGCTGCAGCCTTTGTTCTTAAAAACACAAAGCAGATACATGCTTCCAATTAGGGATGTGTTACAAAGTGCACTTACCTCCTTTTGGCTGCAGCTGACTGCTGAGCAGAGTTGCAGAGTACCTCTTCATTCACTGGCATCTCAAAGCATTCCTAACTTTACTACTTTCCAGCATGGTGGATGGGCCTCTATCATCCCCAAGAGCTGATCATGCTCGCTTTGGGTCAGCTTGGTGTCTACTGATGCTCATCCTGAGGAAGAGAAGGTGTTGGTGTCAGTATCACTGGCAGCAGTGGGAGGTGGTGACCACCCCAAGCAGTGGAAAGGGGCAGAAGGGACAAGCTGTGGGGTGAAAAATGCTGTGGTCTCGATGCCTGGGGAGTAGAGGTGTAAGGCCCTGAAGGCAGGTGTGAATTGGGTTATTTTGCATCAGACTGGCATAAAACATCCTTGTCTAACATTGGTTTGGAATGGAGGGCTAACAGGGCCCTTTTGAGGTTGGATTTGCCCAACTTACAGCCCCTTGAAAAGTTTTAGTTATTCCAGCATTGAGCTGTTGATGCTGAGGCAGCTGGAGTAAGGATTGCCTTGGAGGAAGCCAGAGATGCTCAAGTGTGGGAATGCCCAGTGTAGCACCCAGCCACAGCAGAGACCTTGGTGGGGAGGGTAGTAAAATCTAGTGCCTCTCTAAAATAATTTGAGCATAGAAAGTCTCATAAAAAATAAACATGAGGGTATTTAGTAATTTCACATTGCTTTTCCATACACAAGAAATACTCATGACATATCCTTAATGACTTTTTCTAAATTATTACATGCTCTCAACTCTTATTAAATTTTAATGCTGTTTTCTTCCAATATTTTTGCAATCAGCATTAAGAATATAGTCCAATTTTTTCTAAAATATACAAATAGAAGAGTAATTGTTACCTCTGGGATTTCAATAAAGGAAGTGTGATTGCTGTTTTCAGGACCCTTTCATAACCAAGGATGAGGAGCCAGGCACTTACAGACCTTATGAACTTGGCCAGGAAATGGGAGTGTGGGTGAACAACTCTGATGGTGTGACTTCTGCTGTTGGGCAGGTGGGTTTTTTAATTTTGTGATGCACTTTGCCTAGTGCTGCTTCAAAACAATAAAGAAGCAATGTAGTAGAAATGAGAAAATAACCAGAATTTACATATGTAACCCCTAGGCCTGGCCGCCTGGAGATTCTGTGTTTCCTGACTACACCAACCCCAGGACAGTGGAATGGTGGACCCAGCTGTGTCTGGAGTTTAAGGATGTCCTTGACTACGATGGGATCTGGATTGTATGTCTCATTATACCTGCCCTCCCTTCTTTATAAAAAAGAAAATGAAGATTTTTCACGTATCTTACTCTCTTTGTTAAAGGACATGAATGAACCATCCAATTTCATGAGAGGCCAGTATCCTGGATGTGCTGATAATGAAATCAATAACCCTCCTTACACTCCTAGTAAGTATAATAGTATAAATTTATTGCCATAGATTATTTATTAATATTATAATTTTATTTCTATTTTTATAATACTATATTTTATAAAACTATTAGTATTATAATTTCTTCTTTTTCCCTTTGGTTTTCTTGTTTGTTTTGTTTTAAACCTGGGTAGGCTGTATTTTAGGGGAAAAAAAACCAACCCCACTCTCTCATTTTCTATCTTTCCCTGCCTGTTCTGTATGTTCAGTTACGTATTTGTTCAAGACTGCAGTGGCTCATCTTTGATGGAGTATCAAAAGCAAGCACTTTCCTCTGTCCATGGTTCTGCTTTGTAACAGGACTAGAAAAATGACCTTTCCTGCCATTCTCCGAGCAAGTGGTCCACCCCAGAAAAAGGGCAAGGTACCTCTATACTGTAACTCAGCTACACACTTAGGGAGCATGTAACCCTTCTGCCTTGCCACTGCCAGTGTCACGGATGGGCAGTCTCTGCCTTCTCACAAACTATGGCAAAGGAGATGGTATCTCCCTGGTGCCTTATTTCAATATATTTCCTTACTCACAGGAAAGAAATTTTCACCGTGTTACTAGAAACAGGCTAAAAATAAGTTTTAAAACGGCTAAGCTTATGGGAGACTTGCAGGAATGGGAAAACCTCTTCCAGTAGTTGAGTTAATGATATGTTCATTCTTCCCCAGGAAGCCATGAGTACCTATCATTATTGCCAGTGGTGTGGCAGTTAATCCAGCCAACATTTCCCCAGGAAAGCCCAGCTGCCTGAGCAATGTTAATATGCAGAGGGAAGCTGATACATGAGAGTTGGTGTATTGGAAGTGGAATATTGGAAATGTCCCCTTTTTCCCTTCAGGCTTTTGTACTCTCATGACAATTTGAGGTTTTCTTTATTAAATGGCAATTCTTTTTTTTTTTTAACTTTAAATATAAGAGAAACATCAGCATAACAAAGGCATGACAAAATATTAGAAAGAGATTGTAAATTTTTGAAAGCAGAAGCAGAACTTCTAATGATGATTTTGGTGTTTGCTCTCTTTGTGGGGTAACCACTGCATACTGATCCTGTGGATCTTGACCAAAGCCCAGAAGCTGATGACAGTTTCCACCTGTGCCTTAAATTAATTTTTTCTCAGCCTTCAGAGCTGCAAAAAAGATGTGAGACACTGGGAAAACTGGTCGAAGGAGCAGAGCTCCCTTTACATCCCATATAAAGGACTGAGAGTGAACCTATGCAGTGGCTTCTGAGCCATGCAGCTGAACTTTGTGAAAATTAGCACTGAAGTCTGAACCACTAGAAGGAACTCAGACCTAGGGGCCTACATGACATGTAAATATACTGAGGGATACTAAAGGCAGGTGTGTTTTGAGCCCAGTTTCTCTGACTTGACTCATCTGCTTATGCCCCTGCTTTTGCTTGTGACTCACAGTGTTAGAAAGCTATCATGGATTCATAGGTAGGCTTCTGTTAGAAGGGACCTTCAAAACCATCTTGTTCCAGCCCCTGTACCATGGGCAGGGACACCAGACCAGGTTTCTCTAAACCCTATTCATCCTGGCCTTGAATACTTCCAGACATGGGGCATCCACGGCTTCTCCGGGTCACCTGTTTCAGTGTTTCACCACTCCTACAGGAAAGAATTCTTCCTTGCTTCTAATATAAACCTACTCTTTTGAAACTATTACCCTCTGTCCTATCACTCCATGCCCTTTATAAAAGTCCCTCTCCAGGTTTCTTGTAGGTCCTGTTTAGGTACCAGAAGGCTGCTCTAAGGTCTTCCCAGAGACTTCCCTGGTACTGGTCTCCCTTCTGAAGCCAGGAGCTCTGGGCATTACATCCCAGCCTGTAGGGAATCTGTTTTGAACCAGTGTTTAAGGGCTTTCTTTTCTATTTCACTTAATAGAATAGGTGCATGTTCTTAGCAAGCCCTTGACTTACATAGGTATGAGAGGTGACCTAAGCTGTTTAGTACAGTAAGACATTAGGACCTTCCTGGGGTTAACAGGGTTTTGGGAGCTCTGTCTTAGGTGATTTCATCAAGTCCCAGTCTCAGGCTTTTTGTCAGTGAAGCCTTCAACCTCCTTATCTAAATTTTATAACCATGATTACACATAACCATAGTTTGAACTTCAAAAGCCAGATGTCCTTCAAATCAATTTTCTATAAAACTTTCTATAAAAGATTAATATTCAATTGTAAAATAATTAGTATTACTGGGGCAGAATGCAAAATACTCAGAATGAATGAAGCATGAACCTATGATTCATATTGTAGCATTTTCTCTCCTATCCCACCTTAAATTTATGGGGATAATAATCAAGAACCGTTGGGACATTAAGTGTGACTTTCCTCAGAAACTTGTCTTCTTCAAAGACATATCAGTCAAAGTTTGGAAATTGCCTATAAATTCAGTTATTTCTGATGCAGATCACCCACACTGAGTCTTTGTGTTTAAAGATCCAAACACAAGACTTGTAGCTGTAGTGGCACAGCAGGGCTGTGAGGCTAATGGGGTTTCAGGTACAGAGAAATTGTGATAATGAACTGCAACCATGCAGGAAGAGTGATTAGGCAGGGAGATTGCGTGTTCATGGAGAAATATTTACTATAGTGCATGCATCTAATTAAGCATGAAAAAAAAAGAATTTTTGAGAATTGACTTTCTTTTTTATTTTGAGAGAATTTTATAATATTTAAAACTCCATCTCTAAAAATAAATATAATATTGTCTTGGTTTGGAAGACAGGTGACAACTGAGGAAGGCAATAGCCTCCCTTGGAATGGAAAATGTAAAGCCCCTCCCACAAATTACTGTAATTTTGAAATTAAGGGGCTTTTAGGCAAAGATGAGAATAGGAGCAGCAGTTCTTTACTGGTATGTATAACACCCACACAAAGCCCAGCAGCGCAGGCCCTGGCCCCGAGCAGAGCAGGCCCCGAGCAGAGCAGGCCTCGAGCAGAGCAGGCCCCGAGCAGAGCAGGCCCCGAGCAGAGCAGGCCCCGAGCAGAGCAGGCCCCGAGCAGAGCAGGCCTCGAGCAGAGCAGGCCCCGAGCAGAGCAGGCCCCGAGCAGAGCAGGCCCCTGCAGGGCCCGGCCCGGCCGCGGGCGCTCCCCTCGCCGCAGCTCCGGGCACGGCCGGCAGGGGCGCTGCTGCTCCCGAGCGGGGCGGGTGCGGTGATTCTCGGCCGCTTCTTTTGTTTTCCTGAAGTACCCAGTCGTTAGTGTTTCCTTACGGTACTTACGGCAACTTACGGGAAAAAGTTCCCTAAGTAAAAAGGAATAAAAGGAAAGAAACCTAACCCCTAATAAATGTATAAACCTCTGACCTGCCCAATTCCTGCTGAACTTCATGTGGCATTTTCATGGTGGTTACCTGAAGAGGATGGAAATTTTTTTTGCACCAAATAGGCTTTGCCAGCATCTCTTTGATAGGAGATCAAAGACCAGGCAGCATCTGAGTAATATTTTTGTTGTTAAATAAAATCTATTATTGTGTAAAATAATGTATTCTTAACTCAGCAAAGCTGAAATTTTCTTTCTGACTATTACTGAATACATGACACCTGTACAGATGTTTTGAATGATTGGACATAGAACTTGTAATTAATTATCAGTGTTTACTCAGTCTTCTCCTCTCTCCAAGGACATGTGCCTGTCTGCAAGCAAATATTTGTGCTTATGTGCTAACCTCAAGTCACTGCAGGTCCAGGACTTCAGCTTTTCCTCTTCCCAAATTTTTCACCCCTAAATGTGTAGAAATGTGAAGAGATTTGAATTGTGGTGTATATGATTTTACAGTGGTTTGTATCATTCTCAGGCATCTCTGATCGTTCCCTGGCGGAAAAGACCCTGTGTCCTGACTCCAAGACTTACCTTGGAGATCATTACGACACGCACTCTCTCTTTGGCTGGGCACAGACAGAACCAACTTTCAAGTAAGTTTTCTAAATATTTCTAATCAGACTCCAGGTGATTAAAGTGTTTTTCAAAAGCCACTGATGTTATCTGGAAAATCTGTAGTAGTATTTAATCAGAAACAGACCCATGTTTCGTTTTATTGTTTGCAATTTTGTAAGAAGTTTCAAGAAAAGAGAACCTTGGAACCTGGAACAGAATCCTTTCTAATTTGTCTTTTCTTAGCTAAATTAGGATGTATGTGTAGGGCCTAACTTTTCAGCTGCTGCTTTTGTATATCTAGAGCAAGATGCTCCTGTACTGTGTTAAAGCTTATCAGGAGCGTTTGCAGCAGAAGCAGCCTTGTGTGGTGTCAGGGATATTTATCTATCCCTTCACTACTGTGGTAGAGGAGTTTCTGTCACTGTCAGTGGAGAATCCAAACTGTACAGGTCCCCTGGCTGCTTCAGGAGCTGCCTCTGATTCCTGGCAGGCAGTGTTTTACAGGTTGGCTTGAGGCTCAGATGGTTCAGGAGGTTAGAGCTGCATTGCAGCACAGTTGCTGTCAGCTTCTATAAAACTCATTTTGCAGCTGGGAAGCACTCAGAATCAGCTTACATGGGCAGACTGTTGCTGTGGAAAGCTAGCTGTTGGATTAGATGAAATGGGCAAATCATGCCTTTTCCAGCAGGAATTGAGCTAGAACAGTGGGAAATTTAATACCACAATGGAAGAGCCAAGGCTGGGATCCATGTGTGGCCTTTTCCAGCATTTAGCACTCATTTTCAGAAGCTGGATTCTGATAGCATCCAGGGGACATGGTTAAGTGAACCTAATTCTGGGGGTGATGCATTTGTATTTTATATGCCAAGTCTAGGGCAAGGGAAGCCCTGGGAACTAACTAACCAGAAGTAGTTTGGCAGCTCTTTAGGGCCTGGCTGAAGCACGGTTCTGCTTTTGAGAGAAAGAACAGGAAGCCCTTGAACCCTGGACTTCGTACCATGGATTTTGGGCCCCTATTCCCCAGTCTACGAAGAGATCCTCCCAACAAACCTATTTTGCTCAGGCAGGTGTTGAGAAGACCACCAAAAGTATATAAATGCAGAGGTTGACTTTTCTGCAGAACTGAGAAACTTTGGTGATATTTTTCATACATATTCATTTGAGTTTCTCAAATACATTTCTTTTCAAAGCTGATTGTATATAATTTCTGCAGTCACTCTTCACAAAGAATATATTAAATGGAATTACCGACAGGAATATTTAGCACCCAGCATCAATTGCAGGATTTTGGATGAAAATTAATGACAACTTCATAATTGTATTAAAAAAAACTGTTCTAAGAATTATTCTAAGAAAGACAGAGAATAGGAAATGTGTCATCTGGCCTATGTCAAATGGTTTGAATTTGAATACATAAACTAGCAGCAATCAGTTTGTGCATAGCTTAATGCCAAGAGTTATTTGCACATGATATGCTGTAAATAATTTAAATCAACAAATGCATTTGACAACATTAGGACCTGTTCTGCAATGGTTTGTGAAAGACTGAAATTACTCAATAAATTATTTGTTACAAATTGTTTATGCAGCTCTGGATCATAGTTGAGTTGATCTGATATTGCCCTCATTAGCACCTGTATTTGCAAATGGAGCCAAAGACAGCCAGAAGAGAGCTTTTCTGTTCAAGACACCCATGAAAGGCTCCAAAGTAACATTTATAAAAGCACGCGGAGTCTTGTGCAATTATTGACCACAGTGCACCTGCAAACCAGAACCAGCAGGTCCCTCACAGTTCAAGAATTGCACCTCTTGCTGCATATGGCCCCTAAGGTTAATACATTCAGTTATCCATGAAAGCTGTTGGGTTTTTTTGCTTCAGAAGCAAGTGTTGAAGCACTTTAAAGTCTCTGTGCCATTACAGACCCAAAACCAAACACTGGGCCATTATGGATACGGGTGAAAGAACACTTGATGAATCATTAAGAAAAAGAAGGAAGAAGTAGATGGTAAACAACATGATTAATATTTCATGCTAGAATTTCCCAGAGAATCTAAATTGTGTTGCCCAAATCATATTAAAGCAGAGTTGAATTTGAGTTCCTGGAATATAAAATACTACAGTTTACAATTACGTATAAAGAGGATCCTATTCTGAGGAGTTCTGTAATAGATTTGTTAGTAAGGCACATTCCTTGATTTTCTGGTGGTGCAGAAAAATTATTTTCAAAAGCCAAGATAAATTCATTGTACCGCTAATTCTGTAATGAAACCTCATATATCAAAAAAGACAGGAAACCAGGGAAAATACTACAAGGATGGGGTGACATTTTGAACAGGTTTGTTTTCTATATTGATTATTTTTTTAATATAAGATGTTTAGATATAATTTTGATATTTTTATGTGGTTTTGGTTTTTTGGTTTTTGTGTTTTGTTGGGAGGTTTTTATGTTTTTAATGCCTGGCTATTGGACCTTTATTTACCAATAGAAATCTCTAAATAAATCCTGTGTTGAAAAAAACCCAACCTATTATATTGTTTTTTAGGAATTCATTGGACACTTAATTAAATATACTAGTACAGAAAGGAAATTATGATTTTAATTTCCATTTTGAGACACTACTGAGAATAAATTAAACACAAATTATTATTTAGGTAGATTAAAAATACCTGAGACAAATTGTTTAGTGCGTCAGATAGATTTTTTTGTTTTGGTTTTGTTTTCTTTGACTTTTTTGGTTTTTAATTTGGCCACTGTATAAATCTTCCTTTTACCTGTAGTTCTGCAGCCACATTTTCACGTGAGTAGGGATCACAATAATAATTGTTTCATGAATAATACCCTTTCAGATAAAATTGTGCCTGAATGCTCAGGTTGACTATAAGGTGTTTTGGTTACCATTCTTGTTTCTGATCTTGTTGCATTTCTTTGCAGTGCTGTCCAGCAGGCAACTGGAAAGCGGGCGTTTGTCCTGAGTCGCTCCACGTTCATTGGCAGTGGGAAGCACGGTGCTCACTGGCTCGGTGACAACTTCTCTCAGTGGAAGGACCTGCGCCGCTCAATCGTTGGAATCCTGGAATTTAACCTCTTTGGCATTCCCTATGTGAGTCTGGTGTCCTCTAGGCAGGTGCTGGCTTATGCACAATACCACTTCAAGTTAACTCAAATGTTCTCTGAAACACGCCAGCTGAGGTGGCCAGCAGTAACAGCCTCCACAGCCTAAGGAAGTGCAGATTAAAAGGTTAAATGTCAGTCTTGGCTGCTGAAGGGAAACAAAACCAGCACTGCAAGATTCAGACTGATGTAATGTATGCTATCCAAAACCATTCTCTTTGTATTATGTGTTCAATGATTAGGGCCCCTTCATATATTTCTGGGTTTGCAAGTTGGGATGGACAATTTGTAGATTTATTGAAATACAGTCAGATCTTCCACAGTGCTCTAGGAGACAGTACAACCTCAGTCACTGAAAAATTTGTATTATCATAGAACATTCTTATAAAGTAATTAGAAACACGGATTTCTTTCCCAAAATTATTTTTAGCAAGTTTCTGTAGTCTCTCATTTTTGGGCCTCAGTCACAATCACAAACACGATGTTATTTTTCTTTAGATTGGTGCTGATATCTGTGGGTTTAACTACAACACTACCTATGAACTCTGCCTGCGCTGGATGCAGCTTGGGTCTTTCTATCCATTTTCCAGAAATCACAATGCAGAGGGAAACAGCGTAAGTAAACAAAGTTACATAAAGCTGTAGCCTATGATTACAATTATGTGGACAGTCATTTGTATTACTTCCTCCAAAATTAACCTGCCTTTCTTGGGTAAACTGCGGCAGTGGGTGAAAAGGAGTGCTGCACTGAGAGCAGGAATTACACAGTGAAATGTAAATTTTTCCCATCCATAATGTAAAAATAACATAGAAATGCTGATCTTCTCACGCTGTTGGTAAAATTAATCTGTTTCATCTTTTACCTACTGAAGCCCAGGTTTTGTTAAGAGCCAGTGAGTGTCAGTGTATCTTCCTACTCCCTTGATTGCTACAACTTTTGTTTCAATACTTCTGTAATTATAATATTACAGGGAGGGGAGAGAGATCATTATAGACCAGCATTGCTGTTTAAAAGCAAGTTACAAACCTGTGAGAATTCCAAGGGGAGGCACCAATAGTGACACCATTATCAGCCAAGAGGAAACCAAGACCAGAAAAGGCTAATGAGCCCATGAGGTGAATTAAAAAGTGCAGCCTTAGTCCAGATCCATGCCCTGGTTTCAACATCATAAAAGTCCTTTAAAGACTTGTTGCAAACAGAAAGATGTATCAGGTCATTTCTAGCTATGAAGTTATTATTCTGTGTTCACCTGCAACTGTGATGAAATGGTTCTGTTTGTTCAATAAATGTTTGGGGTTTTTTCCCTTCTGTAAACTGATCTGTACAATGCTGAAGCTCAGGTTATTTGCTAATCTTGAGTTTCTTTGAAGTTGCATCATCAAATTGCTGCAACATTTACACTTCCAGGAAGACCTTTGTCTCTGCATGAAAGTATGATGGATGTTCAGCAACTGGGTAAATGCAGGAATAATAAACTATAGTACTATCATTAAGAGGGTCAGGAATTAGCCTGTAGATCCTTGAGGTATTTCTTTGTAGGAGAACAAACATCTCTGAGGTATTACCTGTTGCTGTTGTGAAATACTCTCTGTTTGCCTCTCCACTAAAGTTAGAGGTATATGTATAAATCTAAATAAACGAATGAATGAATGAATGAGTGATTGATTTATTGATTGATTGGCCCTTTGAACAGGCAAACAGATTCTGACCTGGGTGAATCTCATATGTACAATTTAATAAACAAGAAGAGAACAATGGGTCTATACGATGGGTGCTGCAACTCAGAGATATATTTGGTTTTATTAGATTACTTAAATCCATTTGAAATATTATGTTCATGGAAAGAAATGAATAGACATTTTGGGTGACTTAGCATCACCTAAGAAGCTTGACTGTTTTTTTGTGAAATTAAACAGTGTTTGTAGTGTCAGAACACTGGTAAAAATATAGTACAATTTTAAAAATAATAGATGGATGCTCTGGAGCTCTGAGCCAGCAGAGAGTATTCTTAGTGAGTAATTCTGACATAAACATAATAATGCTGAAATTTTACTCAAATATTGAATTTAACATAGGTTAGTGTTAAAATAAAATCTTAAATATCCACTTTGCTTAATTCATTGGGTATTTCAAACAGTTTAATTAATATTTTTCTTTTCTGAAAAGCACTAGATAATATAAAAAGCTTTGTTACTTCTGTTTTTTTTGTGTTTCATTATCCTTGGAATTCATCATATAGTCTCCAGCTTTAATGAGAAAATTGAGTACTCTGGAAAGATTTCATGAAGGAGAAAGGCAGCCATGTGATTTGTAAGCTGGCTATTTAGCACTGGAGAGGTTGACAGGAGGAATTAAAGGAGATGTAGCTCTTTTCCATATCAGCACTGCCCTTGGCTGTGTGCTCTGCCTGCAGGTGCATTCCCTGTCTCACAGGAGAACATTGCTGGCAGTGAGGAGCTGAGGGAGATGTGTGGGTGTACTGTCAGTCAGGGCATCCTAAAATGGGGCACACAGGAGGAAAAATCAGGTTTCTTGAGTGGATCAAATGTTTTCTGGACCACACACAGTGACTTTGGTCATGCCTGTTGGCTTCAGCAGGATTATGAGTTTACAATTTTAAGTAGATTTGTGTTTATATTCATGGCCAATGTAATTATGCTTTTGACTTTGATCTGTGGATTATCAGTCTTCCCTTTTTCCTGTGTTTCATCTCCTTTGTCTGAAAGGGCTTGCATCTCCAGGATAAATTAATTTCTAGAGGCAGGGTATCTATTCCTGAGCACAGGCATGGACCCCAGCTTCCCTCTCCTCACAAAGTTAGAGGTGGTTGCATAGGATTCACATACATTGTGGTGGGGCCTGATCTTTTTGAACTCACTGGAATTTTCAAGTTCAGAATTTTATACAAATTTTAGTTTGGGAATAATAGATGTTGTTCTTAATATATCTTGCAGTTTGCAAAGGAGTGCTTTTTCTTATTTAAACACTCACTTCCATAGCATCATACCAGTCACAGCTCTCTTACATTGCACACAGCTTCTCTGCTGAGTTTGTTTCAATGCTCAGTACCAATCTTTTCCTGAACAGGAGCAAGACCCAGCTGTGTTTGGAGATGATTTTGCCAAGATATCTCGTGCTACTCTTCGGATCAGATACTCCCTGCTGCCATACTTGTACACCCTGTTCTACGAGTCTCACGTTCACGGAGGCACGGTGGTGCGGTCACTGATGCACGAGTGAGTTTGGTGTCCCTTTTTTATTGTAATTTGCTCACAAAGTAGTTGAGCTCTTATGTATGTACTGGTTGATATCTTTAGGAGAATAGTCACAGTGTTATGATTGCATGCTCTCTTTTAAAAGAACAGTTTAGCAGTTAAATCAATCAAGTTATAGCACAACGATAACTCTTAATATATGCAATAACTTCCATCAATATATTACCTGTATTTGTTTCTTGTGGGGGAAAAAAGACAAACTTAAAAAAGAAGAATTCTGAAATTTTTTTGTATTAGGCAATATAGTTATTTTTTATTTCAAAAATGAGAGTCACATACCTGTATTTTCTGTGTTTGAATGAAATGTCTAATCCAGAATCCTAAAAGGCTTCATACAGAGAGTCCAATGATCCATAGCATTTGGGGTTTTTTTCCAATTTAGCACTTGCATCTGCATGCTATCTATGACACCCGCATCTGTGTCCACAAATTACACAGAGAAAACAGAGATAGAGATGTTTGAGTGTAGAAGCAGGTGCAAAACTGAGATTAATAAATGCAGACTGAAAAGCCTCTTTGAAAATTATACTCAGATTTCTGGAACAATTCATTTTTTTCTTTTTGGAAGAAGCAGGAATCCAGCTGAGGTTTAGTTTCCCTGTCCTCATCTTTTAATTCGTTTTTTACCTGCATTTGGTTAATTTTCTACTTCAGAATGCCTTATGCAAAGACTTGAGCAAAAGGAGAGCAAACGATACATATGAAAGCCTGAAGCTCTGCCACAATTTCATTTCATTGGTGCAGGCTTTGTCATAGACTGTTGAATGTTCTGTTTTTTCCCTTTAGGTTAAAAACATTCTAGTTAAAGGGTAAGGTATTTTTTGCAAATTAAACTGAGGTTACACTAAACTGCAGACCACTCGAGTATGGAAAGGATATGCACAAAATCTGTTTTGCTTACTCAACATAATGGTTAACTGACAAATTTTAAAGGCACTATCCTTCCTCTTTCTACTTGGCAATGTCATTTTACTAGAGAATTGTATAGGTACTCATAACTTACAATCACCTATATGCTATTTCAAGGGTTTATTTTAGGTCTGTTTTGGCTGAATGTGATTTGTGCTAATATTGGAAATGCCCAAGTTAATTTTGGCATTAATAGTAGCTAATCTCTGCTAATACAGAATTACTTCAGTGTTATTAAAACTGCCTTTCTGACCATTACCAGCACACCTGCACTCTATGTGAGCCATATCCACATTGGCAAAGTTGCAAATTTGCTTTGATTAGAGTTGTAGAGCAGTCTCAGATGTACCAGCAGAGGCTTCTGTTGGATGAAACTGAGCTGAGAGGTTCACTACAGACGCTGATGGCAGCTTACTCAGCAGAACCAGAGTGGCATTACTAGGAAATAAAACCCCTCAAATGCATGTAAGTAGGGTGGGCATCAGGAGATCAACACAAACTGTTTCCCTCCCCAGTGCCCCTGCTGGCATCCTAGTCCCATTATGTACTAATGTTGCCATAGCTAGATCCTAAAATGATTTAAAATCTTAAAAGTGTTTCTTACTACTACAAGTTAATTATTCACTGCTATTAACTAATGTGCATTTCTTACTATTTCTAATTAATATTAAGCAGATTAGTAGTGGGGTCTGCCCAAGTAGAGAAAGTGACCCAGAAGCTAAATGTGGAGTTTTGAGAAAGAGAACTGAAACAGAATTTTCAGCGCATGGATGATGGAAGTTTACAGCAGCCTTGCCTACTGTAAAAAATACAAAAGAAAACTAAAAAACTCTAGCATTAGTTTTCCAGGCAAAGTTCTTACGGGTTCAGAGTCCTCACCATGAAAACAACTGTACCCAGGCAGGGAGTCTCCAAGCAATAGCTATTTCATGTGGACATTTCATTCCATTTTGAACATTTAGGGGCTCATTTCAAGTAACAAACAAGAACAACATCCCAGTAGATTCTTTTAAGTGTATTTGGTGCCTTGGAGGCTTTCACTCTGTAAAGCAGAGGCATCGATATCTCAGGTGTCCAGAAAAGTCCGTGAGCTGGTAATGCATTAGTGGAAGGGAAAATTGTGTTTAATGGCTAACCAGGGGGGGAAATATGACAGAAAAGAGGCCAGCAGCTAACCAGAGGAAGCAGTAGATAGAATTAAAGACCTTTAATAGATGGGAGCATGCTTTAATGGCTTTTCTTTTCAAAATAGGAAAATTCATTTGTTTGCTGAATTTGTGCTAGTATAATTGTTGCTATAATTACAAGAAAATAGTGCTGAGTTAAAGGGTGAGAAGCTTGTTTACATGTACAAATATAACTGATTCTTCTTTTTACGTAATTTCTTGATCAGCTTTTTGTCCTGCGATCTCCCTCAACAAAATATATTTTGTTACTACTACAATTTTATTACAGTGAAATTGAAAATATAGAGAACCTATTGAGATGGCAAGACAAACTCATGTTTTATATTTCAAAAACTTTAGGACAAGGTAATTAATCAAAAAACATAATCTGCTTTAAACATTTACAAAGCGTTATGTCAAAATGCAATAATGACCAAGATTAAGGTGTCCAGAAGAGCTGCTGTTCTGGACAGAAAAATAAATTCTGAACAAATGCAGGTTTCTTTCAAGCAGAGATCAAGGCATGCATGCCTTCAAGAACATTTTTTCTTAAGTTCCATGTACTCCCCTAAGTTTGCAATATTTTAGAAATCTGAGCACTCAATAGGTGTCTTTTTATTGCCAAGTTATCTTTACTAATTTGGGGAAATTTCTATAAGCCTGGCCTGAGTGCAGTGTGTGCCTTTGACCCGAGCAGTGTCAGAGCAGGACACTGACACTGAGCCACTCTGCTCCAGCCACTGTTCAACAGGGACATGGCTGTAGACAGGGGCAGCTGCAAAGTCCATGAAACAGACACAGGAAAGGAATTTTTAAACAAGGAGTTTATACATCCTTAGAGAATGCTATGTAAATATGCAATAGCCAGTGTGAATTTGTCAATAAGGCATGAAAACCAGACCAGTTGCCATCTCTGAGAAGGCAGCAGGGCTGTTGGAGGGGCAAAGGGGCAGAGGAGTAGCAGAAGTCAGGAGGTTCAAGGTACCTTTATTTTAGGAAGATTTGAGACATGGATTTTTTGTCAATGTGATGTTATTATAAGAATTAGGATCCATTATTTCCTCAGGAAGATACTTACAGGTGATGGAAAACCTATTTAAATTCTCAAGGATTTTATGCTGGATGAAAGGAGGTTCCTGAGTTGGGAAGGATCTCTCTTCTTTGCCAGGTGCTGTTCAATATTTTTATTAGCTGATGCATGGTGGAATAGAGATCTCTTCCCAAGAGAAGGAAGGTGATGCCAGGCAAATGGTACTATGAGCATTCTGAAGACCATGATCAGAATTCAAAACAATTTTGGTGCATTGAATAAAATGGACTGAATTCCATAGCATTTTCCTCTGTTCAGGAGAGGCAGCTAAAAAGTACATTATGTATGAGTGTTGCTCTGTGTTTGTCTTGTAAGCAATTTCAAATGTAAATCTATGAAAAGTGTGGGAGGCCAAATCCAAGGATTTTCACAAATGCTTTAGATCCTAGAGCACTGTGTTTTTCCTTGGTGTTGCCTCTCCTGGGCCTGGTCCTTATCCTGCCCATTGACTCCTACAACGAAGTCTCAGCCCACTGAACAGAAATGAGTTGTTTTCACACTTTTGCTGTTCTGAAAAGAAATCAGCTTCATCATTTTGTGAGAGTTCTGGTCTGCTCTGGGATGGCAGGTACTATTGAAATATCTGAATCTCTGTCCAGCTTTTGGCATTCAGTCAATAAGGAAAAATATTTGTGTGTGTTGAAGGATACTTTGAGGAAGCAGATTTCTTGTCACAGTGAGTAATATCAAAATATTTGGCAAATTCTAATGACTATGAATTAATATTGTGTGTTTCACTTTCAAAATAGATTCACCTCTGATCAGGAAACTCATGGAATAGATACTGCCTTCCTTTGGGGACCTGCCTTTATGATTGCTCCTGTTCTTGAAGAGGCAAGTACTGTAATTAAAAATGCCATCAATACTGGAATAAAAGAAACGAGTGGTGCTTAGGGCATTGGATGACATTCAGAGCATGTTTGCTCATATCCATCCCTTTCTACTCTTCACTGTCAAAGCTTGCAGAACACATTTCTGAGCAGCACAAAAAGTACAGAGCTTCTCAGTACTTGAAGTGGGAGGATGAAAGTGAGGGCACAGCCTTTCCCTTTTATTCCAAGTAAGGAACGGATGTAAAGAGGCTGCCCCTCACGTGCTCCTTTTATTGTGCTGGTAGCAGTCTCCAAGGACTCACACAGAGCAGTAATTGTCAAGCTAGGAAGAAACATACAGATATGAAAGCAAACTGGTTTCCATATTACTGCTCACCCACAGAGTTTTGGAACTGCAGCATTTCAAGGGCTGTGGTAGGAGTTTGCCAGCATCACAGGCAAAGCTAGTTATTATGGAAACCGTAATGATAATGTAAGCTGCTAACAGGTTTTAAAAAGCAGCATTTTCCTCTGCTGTGCTGGGCACAGTGCTGGGATCATGGCTCTCACTGCTTGGCTAAAGCAAGGGTGTGTTTCTCTCCTTGCCCACCACTGACTGCTGGCAGCACAAGAGAGGTATGTCAGAGCAGATAAAAGTATCTGCATGTGATATATCCTAGTGCTGTTTCCAATCAGCATGCTGCCAGAATATCTGATATATTTCTAGATGTTGCTGATGATCAAACATATAAACAGGACACCGTTACTCACCTTGGTTTTTAACCAACCCTTTTGTCTCTTTGAATTTATTATAAATTAAATTCTAAACCCATTCTGACCCCACTGAGGCACTTTGTTCATCAGTCCTTTATCTTCAGACTCCCACAGGTTTCTAATAGCTGATGAGTAGAAGGAAGATTTCACAGGTTCTCAGACCAGCATGATGAATGATGGGAAAAAAAAGATTTCACTGAAGAAGGAGTGACAACCAGGGGAGGCTTCCTGCAAAGAATTAAATCAAAGGGGACATTATAGGATATATAAAATGATAGGAGGTCTAGACAAGGAGTTCCTGATGTTTTTTTGAAGAACTTCAGCACAAAAGGAAGGCTGCATGCCTGTGGCCTGATGAGGGAAGCAGAACTCTGAAGGCAGCACATTGCTGGGTCTTGCAGTGTGATAGCTGGCAGCCAGAGCTGTGCCTGTTGGCAGGGCAGGGGCAGGGGCAGAGGTGAGCTGTAAGCTCTTCACTCTGGCAGCGCAGGCCAGCAGTTACTGTGTCAAACTGCAGCTTGACATCTGCTTGTGTAGAGAAGATGAGTCAGGGATGACTTGACCATCACTCCTTGAGTCGTAGGATGAGAACCAGTGAGACATCAAAAAAAAAGATTGGAGAACTACCTTGCACACTCATTTGTTATTTAAGGAGTCATGAAGGTGAGGCTTATGGAATCATAGAGTCATATAGAATAGTTTGGGTTGGAAGGGACCTTAAAGATCATCTAGTTACAACCCCCCTGTCATGGGCAGGGACACCTCCCAGTAGGCCAAATTGCCCAAAGCCCCATCCAACCTGGCCCTGAAATCATCACAGCTCAGATCATGGTTACACACTTTTTTTGTAGACCAGAATACCCAGGGTTGTCATAATACCATAGAGAAAAGATGGAGAGGGGAGCATCGTGCCTTTATAGGTTTTTTCATATATCTAAAGTCCCTAAAATGTAAAATGGTAACTTTTCCTTAACTGTTCCACCTTTACTTATCTTGCTCCACAAGATTCCTGGGATAGTCCTTCGAGCTAATCCATAATTCTACAAAGGGGCAGACATTTAGACTGAGAATAAAAATTAATCTGTTTGTGAGAATAAGCAACTTGTGACAAAAATGGAAGTATATTTTAATCCCAACTGTTCCTGGAGTTATTAATACAAAGTGCCTTTAGCATGATTTCACCCCTACAGAGATCTGAAACAACACATGCTGCAAAATGAAGTACAGTAATTGTGCAATTAGCAAAACATTTATTATTTATTATTACTTATCTGCAACTCTAAATTGTTTACAAGATGAGAAGGATCTATATTCTCTGTGTGCTAGGGCTCATTCTCTGCCTGTTTCTGGGACCGTAATGGTGCAAGGGGTGAGCAGTGGTGTCCTCCCACTTCAGGTATGAAGCTCTGTCTCAGAAAGGCCATCATAGCCCTCACTAGGGCTGCTCAGATGTTGGAGGAGTGCACCTAGGCCAGTTACTATTTCAAGATACAGAGCTATGTACTAGAATAAAATCATGTAACATTGACTCATCCCAGACTCTAGCAGTAACCCCCCCCAAATAGGATAGGCTTGTCTGTTTAGTATTACAGATTAGCCAGCACTAGTCCACTGTTATGACAATAACTCAGCCATAATATCCAAAAATTGACATTATTAGAATATTCAGCATACATCTCTCCATGCACAAATATAATAAAGCTAATGTAATATCAGAAATTCAAAAAGAAAAAATACTTTAATCTCTTTATAACAATTACAGGGAGCAAGATCTGTGACTGTATACTTCCCTGAAGCACAGTGGTTTGACTACTATACCGTATGTATTTTTAAGATTAATTTTCTTACTTTTTTTTTTAAATAATTTTAAATGGTAGAATTCCAGCAAAATAACTTCTAGCCATCTTCAGCAGTATTTTTACCTCAGCATCTGTATTTAAGAAAACTAGAGTAAAAAACAAGTCTACATCAGGCTAGCTGGGAGAGTAAATGACACAGCTTTCAGTAACATTTTACTTTCTGTTTTTGCCACGTAAAGCTCTAAGACACAGTGAACAGAATTTTCAAGAGCAGCCTAGACATGCATGAAAATGCCAGGATTTCTTTCTTTGTCCCCTGCTTCTAATTCTTGTTCTGATACACTTCCACACACAGCGACAGAGGCAGAAACCTAAGCCACACTCCTGAGAACATGTCACTAACCCTTCTGTCCATGTACTTTTGCACATGCATCACTTTTAGCAGAAGACATATTGCGAGCACTCCCTCTGGAAGATGCTTCCAGGAGCTGCAGAACAGTCTGCTCAGCAGGACATACCAGTACCTTCTATTCAGTGCCTGAGTCTTGACCTTTCCGGCACCATCCCCAGGACTGCATTTCTAGAAGGGCTCTGCTGCAGTCTGCAGGCTAAGCCCAGTGTTGGCTTCAACAGGAGCAGTTCAACCGATGCTAAGACCTTTAAAAAATGTGAGCCCAGGATCATCAGGCTGTTGATGACTCTCCTGAGTGTCCCTGGCAGAGGAGCAGGCAGAACAGAACTGCTGCCAGAGGAAATGTATACTTACTTTTAAGTAAGTTTGCTCATTTTCAGCATTTGGCTGGTGTCCTCAGATGGATATTCATCCAACCCTTTCCTTTTCCTCTTTTTGTAAGACTGTGATGCTGCAAAGTCCAGTGTTTAATTCAACTGTCCTTGTGGTCCCTCTGAGCCCCCTTGCTGGGCTGGGCACAGGGACAGTGGCCTGTGTCCCTTGCCCTGCCTATGTGCATTGCTCGCCTCCCAGTATTTGACACTTCCTTGTCATGCACATGGTGATTATCCAAACTAAAGCTGAGTACTTGCCATAAATCATAATTATCATTTACAGAGGGCAAGAGCAAAGTCTTCCTGTTACTTACTCTGTACATAAGTCTTGCCTACAGCTGGTTTTGAGGCATTAAACCAGAAAAGGATGATGCAGAGAACTTAATCCTGGTTGTCTACACACACACAAATTTCACTCACTGAATGCTATAATTTTTGAAAGGGGAAGAATTGTTCTTAGAAGAGAAGAAAATCTACAGTTTACATTCTCAAGTGACTGTGAATCACTTACCTTAAAATGAATTGTGACAGGCTCCATATGTATAAAAAGAGGAAGCAAAAGTTTTTCTTTTTGCTCAGTGTCTTGATGAATGAGGTTTTTTTCACAGCATACGGAATAATTATACCATTTTTAAAGACCATTCTCTGTCTTTCAGCCATGATGCTTCTATCTCAGGCATATGCATAACTGCAGGGGCTAGATCCTCTTTCATCTTAACAAGAAAACTAGAATAATAACTCCTGAAATACATATTTTGGTTTGTTTCCTTCACTGCTGTAATTGAAATGCTCTCTTTTTCAATAGTCTATATGTATAGTGGCTGGCTTGGCATTTTTTAAACTGCATTAATTTTTGTGATAGGGTCTTAAAGTGCCAAGTGCCTGGAAGAAGAACTATGCTACTGTGTCTGCCCCATTGAACAAGATCCCTCTGTACATCCGTGGAGGGTACATTCTGCCACAGCAGGCACCAGCCACAACCACTACTGAGAGGTAATGTCACCTGTGCTTGTCACCAAGCAGCCACAGTGTGGGTCAGACCCATAGACAGTCAAAAAAGCAATCAAAAGAAAGCACAGAAGAGAGATTATCTGCAGCTCCCAGCTGCCATCCCAAGTGATAAGTACAGTATTTTTATACCACTATACCTCTATTCGCTCCATTTCATTAGGAGAAATCACCTCAGAGATGACCCACATCACTCTTAGCACAGCTGACGCCTACTCCTGGCTCTGTGATTATGCTCAGAACAGCTCTTGCACCTCTTACTGCCACACCTGCTGTCAGTCATTCAAAGTAAATGTATGCAAGGGGAAATGCAAAATTCTTCTTGGGTGAATTTATTAAGTGCTGTAAACAAGATGGTAAAGCTCAAATCTTTCTTCAGGAAAAATATTTCCCTATGCCAAAGGATAATGGTCTCAAGTCTGAACCATGCTCAGAAGCTAATCTTAGTAGGAAAGGACAGCACTGTGCAGAAGCCATAGTAAGGTAGTACTGGTTACCAGCTGACTCCCAGTCCATCCAGTTATCATATATTAAGGCCACAAAAGAAGGGGGAGCTTGTCCACATGAGGATTCAAAACGTGGGAGATCTAAACTTCAGTGGGACAAGGCAAGGCAAAGATTTTGCCATCACTTTGAGAACCCTTTTAATGAACACTGTTGTCATTCTTCTTTCATGACCTTTATTGTAACCTTAAAATGGGAGTTGTGTTCAGAAGTTTTTTGTTCAGTTACTTGGAAAGGACAGTGCCCACAGGTCTGTACTGACACTTCTTAATGTGTTTGCCAACAGCCGCCTGAACCCATTTGGACTTATTATTGCCCTGGATGAGCAAGGACAAGCTTCTGGATCTCTCTTCTGGGATGATGGTGATTCCATTGGTAAGCCTGGTCCCCTGCTGTGAAGCAGTACCTGCATACAGGGCTCTTCTCAAACCATCCTTTCAGCAGCATAATGGCACTAGCTCCTGCTAGAAATAGCTGGGGAGCTGACCGCAGACTGAACAGTAGAAAAGTCAATGGAAAGTTGAACGTGAGTCAGCAGTGCCCTGGCAGCCAGGAGGGCCACCCGTGTCCTGGGGGCATCAGGCACAGCATGGCCAGCCAGGCAAGGGAGGGAATTGTCCTGCTCTGCTCTGCACTGGGGCAGCCTCACCTCCAGTGCTGGGGACAGTTTTGGACACCTCAATATAGCAATGAATTATTAGAGAGCATCTAAATAAGGACAACAAGGATGGTGAAGGGCCTTGAGGAGAAGCTGTATGAGGAGTGGCTGAGGCCACTGGGCCTGCTCAGCCTGGAGGAGACTGAGAGGAGACCTCACTGCAGTTACAGCTTCCTCATGAGAGGAAGAGGAGGGGCAGGCACTGATCTCTTCTCTGTACTGACCAGTGACAGGACCCAAGGGAGAGGCCTGAAGCTGTGTTAGAAGAAGTTTATGTTGGATATTAGAAAAAGGCTCTTCCCCCAAAGGATAGTTTGGCCCTGGAACAGGCCCCCCTGAGAAGCAGTCACAGTATCAAGCTGACAGAGTTCTAGAAGTGTTTGGGCAATGCTTTCAGGCAAATGGTGTGACTCTTGGCCAGGAGTTGGACTTGTTGATCCTTGAGGGCCCTTTTAAATTGTCTTATTCTGTGATTCTGTGAGGGTGAAAAGCTGATGGCTGTTGAAGTCAGCATTTTGATGTGAGAAACGTGCGACACTGTCATCAGCTGATCTGCTAGAGAGGGCAGTCTCTCACATTGTATTCTCCTGAGATCAGCCTAAGACTAGAGGAAGATGTTAAATAGGCCACAAATCATCTTAGCCTGACCTTAGCCACTTGCTGCAATAATATGAACTGCTTATGGATTTTGCTGCCTGTTTTGATATCAATCCTCCTTGCTTTGTGTTTTGACAGATACCATTGAAAAAGAGAACTACTTCTTGGCTAAATACACATTCAGTAAAGTAAGTGGCAACATACAAGATACCTGAGTACATATAGGTAGCTGTATTTTAGTGTGACCATTGTAAGATGCTGATATCTAACTTTTCTCTGGAAAACTTTTTATCTTCTTACTCAGTCTATAAACCAGGTAAGCTACCTAATACTTTCATTTACAGCTAGCTACAAAAAAAGTCCAACTATGATCCTGCATTTTGTGTTTACTTTATTAAGTATCATAGTGACACATCATTAATGTCCCTGCTGCAATACATATCTGAAAAAATCCACTTTTTCAATGTTTTTTTTTCCTCAGTTGCAGCTTCTGGGGACAAAGGACCTTTTTCTTGTGTTCTTCTGAGTGAGCACTTTTCATCTGATGCATGGGAGAAAGCTAGATTCCTCTCTTCAGGACAGTCCAGCAACCCTTTAACTTCTATCACTTGATGGCTTTGTTTTGTGGTGCAGAGAATTAATGTAGTCTAAATTCTTTAGCTTTCATTTCCTTGTCTGACAGCACAGACACTGCTCCCATGGTGGGTGTCCTGTGGAGAGATCCAGCAGGCTACTGGCAACCCTCTGTGTTGATCAGCTGCTCTGTGCAGCACAGGAACAGATTAGCTCAGGATCGGTGCACTGATGCCTTTCACAAAGTGCACAGTTCTGTGCAGACATGTCCTGAGAAAGACCTATAGAAAAGCCCAACAGTCAAGGCTTCAGTTGAGTAAAATACTATAAAATATATCTACCAAAAGCTCATTAAGTATATGACAGTAAGTTGTGGAAGTTACTGTAAAAAAACCTTACCCTGCTTCAGTAATCTATCTCTACACATCTTACTTCATCTGCAATTCTAGAATCTGGTAAGAAATAGGATATTGTATATAGACTATGACATGGTTTGGTCCCCAGCCTTCTGAACATGAGCCAGCATGTGCCCAAGTGGACAAGAAGGCCAAGGGCATTCTGGTTTGTATCAGAAACATACAGGACCAGGGCAATGACTGCACCTCTGTGCTTGTCACTGGTGAGGCCACACCAGATCCTGTGTTCAGAGAAGGGCGATGAAGCTGGTGGAGGGTCTGGAGCACAAGTCACATGAGGGGCAGCTGTGGGAGCTGGGGTGGAGTAAAGGAGGCCTGGGGAGACCTTATTGCTATCCATGACTGTGTGAAAGGAGGGTGACCCAGGTGGGGTCTTCCAAGAAACAAGTGATAGGACCAGAGGCTTCAGGTTACACCAAGTGAGGATTAGATTTGATATTAGGAAAAATTTCTTCACTGAAAGGATTGTCAAGCCCTGGAACAGGCTGCTCTGAGAAGTGGTGGTCACCATGCCTGGAGGTATTTACAAGACACGCAGATGTGGCCCTTAGGGACATGGTTGAGCGGTGAACTTGGCTGTGCTGAGTTAATAGTTGAATTTGATGACCATAAAGGTATTTTCCAACTAATGATTCTGTGATTTTCATGCTATGTATTCCTAAAAGCCCCAAAGTAATCTACCTAAAATAGTCAAAACAATGAAATTGTGTTAACCCCTATTGTGATAATGCTCTTAGAATATCTGTCCTCCAGGAGCAAGAGCAAGAGCAATCCAGGGTAAGCCAATGGGCTTTATTATGTAGCCTGGTGTATTTGTGAGATATTTTCCTGGAACTAATACCATATGGGTAGACTTTAAATTTAATTTTAACTTATTTTGTTCTTGATTTACTGAGAAAAAGACCCATCCTTCTTCTAAAAAGAAGAGTATTTCAACAGTAAAAGGGAAGAAAAAATCACTTTGGTTTTCTGTAGTCTGTGTACAGTAATTTATTGCAGGAAAGCTACAGAAAAATAATATCCAGTTTTATATTAAATTTTGAACTGTGCAAATTAGATTGTTGCTTCTCTGGCACTTCCATTTCTCATTGCTCATATTTGACTTCTGCCTACAAATCCATGATTGAAATCCCTGTCTGCATTCCAATAATATTTAATGTCGAGTTTTTATTATGTGTTTATAAGGAAAATAGTCCATCCCAAAAAGAAAATTTTAGGTATGAAAAATGTATGAAATTTTTGTTGCATATTTCTATATTCTTAAAAAAATGTGGAAGAATAATTTAATCACACCTATTTTTAGGAGAACACGTTTTGTTTCCTGAGAGATTTGCTGGTAGGGTCTGACATCACAGCATTTACTCTGAACCCAGCATGGGGTGTTGCAAAAGTAACAGCTACAGGATTAGACCCTTTAATTCATGTTTTCATTTAAGCAACTCAGAAGTATAAAGAAGAATTCAAGACTAGGGCAGGCACTTAAGTCTCAGAGAATGATTCAATCTCCTGCTTTGTGGTGCTGTGTCACTGCAGCTGGCATTTTAATTCCCTTGACATGTCCCTTCCAACATGCATAGTGACTAAGTGACCTAAGTTAAAGTGCCCCCTTACATGAAGCCTATCAGGCTAGAAAAATACTTGGTCCATGTTTATAAGATCTGCTGTGCTTCAAGGATGAGCAGTGAGGTCCTGATCCCCAGGTGAGGCAGATAAGGCAGGTATGCTCAGCCTGTGCCAGGTGGGTCCACATTGTACTAAAGGAATGGTGATGGAAGGGTTGTCCAATAAAATGGGAGCTTCTGAAAGGATGCATTAGGCACCAAGTGACTGGATAGCCTGAAAGGAGGTTTCTCCTAAAACTGGTCCAATATTCAGGGTGAAAATGTACGGGGGAAAAAAGGTAAAATTGATAGGATCAGAGCTACATGGTAAGAAGAAAGCTCATGACCCTTTTTGCTCAGAGTACAGAAACGCAGGCTCCTGGCATCAGATCAAGGGCTTCATGTTGCTTTGCATTTATGGGGTTTTGAGCGATATCCATAACTGCCTCAAACAAGAAGTCAGGACCTTCCTGAGCAATTGCTCTAACTGTTCAATCCCTGCAGAGGAGAGGGTCACATCCACCCAGACCATCCTGTTGCCCTGTCCAGGGCAGGGAGTTAACTCCATGACCTTTATGAATCCTTTCCAAGTCAGCATATTCCACTATTCTGTTTCCCCAAGACCTCCAGTTTTAGACCTTGGTCAGGGAAGATGGTGTCTACTGAAGAGTTCTGTCTTGGGCCTCTGAGCTTGATATCTGAGTTCAGCATTGCATTGTGCTTCCAGAGTCTGTGTGGCCACCTGAGCCGGCTTTCCTGCTTAGCCACACCTGAGACAGCAGTGAAGCACCACAGGGAGGTGCTCTCTCTAAACTGAGCCTCCCTCTGTGCCAGAGCTCTGCCAGAGCAGAGCCAGGATCAGACACCACATGTAATAGGTACCCTAAAAAATTCTCGGAAGGCTTTTGCAGGCTTCTCCCTGTTTGCTAAATAATAGCCAACATGCCTTATTTAGATAGTTTAAATCGGTGTGCTGGGGCTTTGCTCTTCTTTTTAGTGTGGATTCCTGAAATAAGCAGTCTAAGCACAGCCCTAAGTTACACATACTGTGATCTAGCTCCTACTCCCCTCCTACAATGCACTACTGAAATAACATAAGCTAATTTATGCAAAAGGTCCATCATGGGTTTTTCCTTGGCATATTTTTAAAAGTCATGATTGCATAGCAATCTATCATTTCCTGAGCAGTGCAATTCATCTTTATTTCCTCAACAAACTTGATCGCATAACAAGTGCGATGATTCCTCTTCATTGCACGTATGGGAAACTGCTGTCACTGGCGATCCAAATGAATTAGTTTAATGACTTTGTATGTCCTCTTGGTACACCCCTAAATATGGGCTGTATAGTAAATAAAAAGTACAACAAACAAAGCTCTGTGGATATACAATGTTCCTTTAGTCTCCTTAAAGCTGGGACATATATAACAGGGATTTCTAGCAGATGTAGTACATAAAATAGGGGCAAAACATCTCACAGCTGATGTTTATGGAAGATACTGGTGTTTTAAAGAGGTTAGTTTTGGAGGTTTATTAAATCTGTCTTAAGGTCACTAATTGAATCTCTGTATCTGGATTTTGGCTTTGCATATGCCAGTGTACTCTGTAATGGGTACAAGAACAGAATTTACATTGATTAAAAGTAGAAAAACATGTCTTCTTGGACATGTTTTTCTATTAGTAATCTAATGGATGCTGTAACTGCTATTTACTTTCTTAGTTTATGATCATAAATGAAATCTTTCTAATGTACAAATTAATGTGACTTGTTTTTTCCTTTATGACTTCAGTGTCTACATTGGAAGACATTCTGTATGTTCATTGACAAGGATTAAAATCTTGTAACAGTGCGCAGCAAGTCACCTCTAAAGAGCTGTCATGGTCCTAAAGTTTTCTCTGTGGTGTTTTCCAGGGAAGCCTGAAGACAGAAATAGTTAAAAATGGATATCGTGGAGCTGACACTCTGAAGTACAACAAAATTACCATTCTTGGCCTGAAAATGAGACCTCAAGCGGTGTCTCTGAATGGGAGATCCATCCGTGGAGATGCTGTGTCTTATGAGATGAGTGGGGTAAGACCTGAAGTGAGAGATTAAGAAAAAACATAGGGAAAGGAGGATGAAGAGCAGTGAAGAGAGATGAAGTCAGTGAAGGACAGGAACACTTTCTTATCCATACCCCTTTACATTTTCAAGTATAACCAGACACCAGTTCTTGATACAACAGTCTGACATTTATGAGAGAAAAAAAAAAGAAGAAAAGCAAGAGCTCTTCTAGGAAACTTTAGTCTTTGCTATTGCATATGCACTCTCTTTTACTTAATGTCTGCCACTTACACAAATTTTTAAACTAATGAAATACTGGAAAGAAGATGTAGGTCCATGAGCTGAGAGCACAGTTAGCAGTTTAATGGGAAGTTCTTATCATTCTGATAAAATGAGAGAACTTGTCAAAGTTTAAAAACTTGTCAAAGTTTAATCTGTTGCTGAAGTGCTGTGGATTTCTTCTGATGATTCCTTGGTGTCCAAAAATTATTCCAGCGAATGGCTCTAAGGAGCATCTCCCTGTCTTCCAAAGAGGTATAATTTCAGCATCTTAAAGTGCCAAGCCTCTGAACAAAATGCATGACTTGCTTGTGCAGTGCTCCTCTAGCACCAGCACGGGGACATTCCAGAGGGGATGGACTCAACACCCCTACTAAACCCTAAGTGGCAACAGCCTCTGTGGTCCCAGTTTTCTTCTGCACAGGAGTAGAGACAAAAGGAGCAAAACCTTTTGCTTCCTTTTCTTGGGTGTCTTGATCTGTGTCTGTCATAGCCACCAAGCTGAAGTGGTCATTCACACTCCATATGAGATGTGTACTCACACCTCAGCACGGGCTTGCATCTAGGGAACTCCTGGTGTTAACACTACAAAATGCCATTAAATCATCATGCAGTGAAAGATAACTGAGGCAATAAGTAGTGGACGTCACATTTTATGTTACCCTTCTCATCTGGCTTAGTGATTAAGTTTCATTTGTAACCAAAGAGTGACCCTCATTATACATACCTGGTACTACTATTTATTTTATTGGAGGAATCTTTAAAGGAAGAAAATTGCTGAGAATAAATTTGTGCCTTGGAGAATTGTAAAAATCTCACTTTCAGAGACAATGTCATAAATAAACATAATTGGTATTGCCTCAAGGGAGGAAATAGTTTAACAGCCTCTAAGCAAGCTGAAAGCAACTTAAATGTGGCAGGGTAAAGAAAACATTCTATTGAGATGTGCTTGAAGGTACAAATTACAGAAATCCAGAAGATAATTGAAAACTAACAGCCTCACATACAAAAATTATTTAAAAGACTAATAAGCTTGTCTCAAAAATATACTTTAGAATTTGATTTAAGAACAGAAGATTATCTTGGTGACTTAAGATCTACTTAAAATACTGGGAGAGAAAACTCACCAAGCTGATGTTGTAGGGATCCAAAGCTGCAAAAAAGTTATATTTTCTACACCAGCTAAATATATCCCTCTCACAATTCTAAGAGATTCGATCCCTCTACAGATGTTACAGTCTCACTACCTATTTTCCTCTAATGTTTGACCTTCTAATAAAAAATTTAAAAATAACTAAGTAACTAAATAACTAAA
Organism: Anthoscopus minutus; assembly: GCA_013399455.1. NCBI lineage: Eukaryota > Metazoa > Chordata > Aves > Passeriformes > Paridae > Anthoscopus > Anthoscopus minutus. Next base: position 46,909 of record VWYI01003331.1, on the reverse strand, counting down.
TAAAAAAGCACTAGCAGCAGTTTGAATTTAGATCTTGAAAACTGATTCATGTAATTAAAAAAATAAAATGCAAAGGGCAAATTTGCCACTTTCTTAGACGCATAGTGAGATCACATTTTGTATAATAGTTTTACAAGCAGAGACCCCACAGTTTAAAGTGCTACAGTAGAAAGTAGCTTCCACCATATTGGTTTTGCTTTACAGAAAGCAAATTTACCTAATAGCAGTGCTTAAGTGCCTATTGAGCCATATTTATTTGTATATAAATAGAAACAGGTTGCTTAGTAATAAGCCACCTCTCTCTTTCTGATTCATGCAGTGCTACCCTGATCTGACATTTGCAATATCACAGAATCTTCCTATTATTAGGAGTCAGTAATCTTTTTTTTTTCCTCTGGAGTTTCATGCCTTAAGGAACTGTACTGCAGCAGGAATGTTGGAAGGGTACATCTGTTGGCCAGGCTTGTGCTAACAATGGGCATAGGGAAGGTTCTTTTTATCACACTTGCATCCTTTACTGGGCAGTACAGAGGTTCCCAGCATCCAGAGCTCCCAGTGTCCATGCAGTACTGCAGTCTGGAGTAGCCTCTCTGGCTGCCTGGCAATTTTCAGGTTTGGATGGGTTTGCAGTACTTTTGTCTAGATTTCCCCCTGTATTTGAAGAAAAAGCAAATTATTCAAGAAGTGGAATTCCAACTCACTAAGAAGTGGTAGAGAACTGTTTCTGATGAAAGATGAAAATATTAGATATTTTGAGGAAGTGATCTAAGCAAGCACAGACTGTTAATGTTGTCATGAACTTGTGGGCTGGCAAAGAGGTGTGAATGGATATTGTGCATTTTAAGAGATTATTAATTCTGAAACTTAAAGATAAAACTGGTGAAGTACTGAAAATGGAAATTACATGAGTAGCACAAAATACATTAGATTTAACATTGAACAGGGAGAGAGCAGGACAGATACTGTATTTGCAATTTAATATTTAATTCATGTAATTAATTAATTTTAAAGCATTCCTGAATTTCTAAAAGGGATGTTGAATTTGATAAAGCAGTAGGAAGATGCATGCTGCCATCAAGTTAGTCTCACCTACCAGATCTGTTACAGAAATCATGAAGGTCTAAACTCAAGTTTCACTTCTTAATCTCTGTTTTGAACTCGTTTTGGGATTTTTTACATTAACATAATTCATTATTTTGTGTCTCTTTTTTTCCACAGAAACTGATTTTGCGTATTTCTGCCCCACTTACTCAGGAACTCAACATTAAGTTTTACTAGAATGGTCAGAACACACTTTCTTAATTTAGCCTCCTTGGCCCTCAGATAATTGCTCTCACTTTGATTTTAATATTAAAAAAAAGTTATTAAAACAACTGGCTGATGACTGATCTTTTCTAAGTAGTATTTGTAGTATTTGTATCTCTATTCCTCAAATAAGATTTTCAATAGTAGTTAATGAGTACTAACATAAACTGATGTGTGTTCAAAATAGCATAGAAGAAGTCATTCTGAAAATCCTGTCTCACCACAGATGGAGATAATATTTGGAAATGTTCTCAATGGGACCATATTCTAGATGGCATATGCTGTTTGTATTTTTTCAAAGCTATGGTAGGGAAAAAAAAAGGAATGACCAATTAATTTCCATAGCCTAATATATAAACTACCATTAATATAATATGAAATACATATAGTGTATATATATAATATTATATATAAATATATCATCTAATAAATATTAATATAATATGAAGTATTATATAATCATATCTAAAAAATCAGCCCATTGTCCCAGATTACAAGGTCTACATCCGTAGTGATCACTCACATTTGTCTCCATCCTGAAATGTGATTGCAGCCTGGGCACATCTTTCTCAAAGTGAGCAGGGTCTTGTGGAGGAACCATAAGACTTGGTTCTCTCCAGAGTATTTGCAGGTTGCATTAAGGTCTGATGTGAGATATGTTTGCTCTGCACAGCACAGAGAAAACAACTTGCATGTCACCTTTTTTTGTGGGAAGATTCTGGAGAAAATAAGATCTTACAAAAAGATGTAGCTGAAGATTATGAGAAAGGGCTGAGGAAGAGCAGAATATGTGCAGTGGGGTGAAGGAGGATTCAAGGTGACAGATGAAATAATTATCTTCATTGCTGTAGAATACAGTGTGTGACTACAGTCCTTGATGAAAGAAACACTTGAAAACGTACCACTCTGAGTCTATGGACTGTGCAAATGAAGGTCCTTGTGCAGAGGAATGATGTTAGTAGTGTTTGTGAGAGCTCTGTATTTGGGGCAGAGGAAAGGAGAACCTCTGTTGTAGTAGGCACCATCATCAGGCAGCCAGACAGAGAAGTGCTTTCTGCACAGACCTGAGGAACAGCAGAGGCCAAGAGATTTGTCTGCACTGTGTCACAGCTCTGCACTAGAGATCCCAGAGCAGGGCAACCAGCAGGGGCTCCAGCAGCACAGGTGGTGCTGGCCCAGAGGCTGCTGGCCACAGACATTTTCTTGGGCTTGGCCACACTGCCAGTCATCCTCTGGTGCTACCTGTGAGAGCCCCATGCCTGCTCAGCCCGAGCATGTTGCAGACATAAACAGAGAAAACTGGTGCGTGGCTTGACAATGTGGGACCAATAAAGCAAACCAGTTCTATGCAAAATCCAATCTCTTCCATGTGTCTTTGCAGCAATGGCATCAAAGTGGTACCTGCTCTCAGTTTTCCTCCAAATATGAGGATATTAGTTCTTCACCATGGCAAAAGAGCAGAGAGGGCAAGAGACCAATGTATTAAAGAAAGCAAATTTGTAAACACTCTGGCCTGGACTGGAGAACAGAATTTGGTTGGTCTGTGAGTGAAGCTCTTTTTTGGTTCAGTGGGTTTCTCTCTAATCTGCCTTACAGTGTGGGTAGAAGCAGGATTGGGAGAGGGAAGGTGGTGAATTTGCTGACAAATGGTGAAAAATGAGACAGGTGTGGAAACTGGAGCACAGATGTGGCTGGAGAGCAATGGAGACATTGGAGATGTCACCTCTGTAAAGAGCTGTTTGGTGTATAAACATGTGGAGTCAGCCAGGGCTCACAAGTTTTCTGTGAAATCAGTGACTAAGCTGGCACTTGAACATATATCTTAATAAAATAAATGCAGAAAAATTCACTCCTACGGGCATCAATATGCTGTTCAAGCTTATATTACAACATGGATTTTATTCCTTTCTTGTTATTTTGTGCCTTGTAGCTTCAGTGAAGACAACAGGAAATCACTAGTCAGTAATACATCTGCCTTGAGCTCTGATTTCACATATTTATTTTGTAAATGTAAGACAGCCCTCAGTCAGCATTTGTAATAGGGAAACAAAGAAAAATGGGGTTTGTGTGGCCATGTTTGTGTTTTGTTTGGCTGTGTTGGTTGTTTATCCTCTCTGAGCTTTGAGGTGCAGGTGTAATTTGGGTCATTTACACTTTTGTGAAAGTTTTTTGGTTACAATGCTTATTCCTTCCCATTCCAAATTTTTTTTTCTTGTGAAAAGGGTAACAGCTTCAACAAAGAATACTCATCACCTGTTAAAAGTGGTATGGGGTAAACCCCGGAATCTCCAGGCAAATATTTTACTGTCTTTTAAGGGTAGACTGAATTAAAGAATTAACTTCCCCAAGTGTTGATGTGGATTATGTTTATTACAGATACAGATTTTCAGTGGAGAATTTATCAGGCTGGGATTTAAAAGTATTGGTAGTAAAGTTCTTTCTCCGTCTTGACTCTGTTAGCCATAAAACTCACCAGCTGAGTCCCTCCGAATCTGAAGGAGTTGAAATGTAAATGGAAAAATCTTACTTTGCATTTCAAACCCCTGGTGATTCTGTGCTTCTGCCTTACAAAGCCACAAAGAGAACACAGAAATTTACCAGCCAGGGAACAGTGACCCCTAAGAATATGTCACTAGGCTTCTCTTCTGCAGAGAAAGGAAAAATAAGCATTCTCCATGCTACTCCATGTACACCTCATTTTTCTTCATCTAAAATGGATGATTTTAAGTTTAATCTCAAAAGATTCCCTCTGTCTGTTCTTGCAAAAGGTTTATGTTGATTTTGTGTAACATGAAAGTATGGTGGTAGCCTGAATCAGCTACACTGACTGAAGTAGAATAAATTAGTTGAAGGGGACATGCACAGAGGGCTCTGCGGTGCTCAGTAAGCCAGACACAAAAAATCTGTTCTGATATGGCTCAATGAAGTATTGATGTCTTGGAATGAAGAAGAGACAAAAGAAGATGCTACTATTTTAGAGCAAAGGAGAGATGCTGGAGGAGATGTGGGAGCTTTTTGGACCTGAGCATGAGCTCCCAATGAAAAGTTTAATCAAAAAGGATGTAGAGCAGCCTCAGATCTACAGACAAGTAAAGGCAGAGATGCTGTAACTCATCTGTTTGTCATACTGATATCATCTTGTTGGAACTCTCCGCCCCATTCTGGTGTCAGAGATACGTGGAATATACTGAAATAAATAAGCTTGCCACAAAGTAAAGCCACAACAATGTGTGAAAGGCTGCCAAAAAATGCATTTTCTTGTGAATGCACTGTGGAGCTCAGCCTGTCTCTAATGGCCAGGAGGAGGCTCAGTCTCATGAGAGTCTCAGTGTACCTACAGGGGCAGAAATGAAGTGGCAGAAGCTCTTTAAATTAGCAAAGGTAAGATTTGGTGTCTGTTAAAGAAATTAGAGAAATTCAAACACTGGTATTTTAATTGTTGTTTAATGTTAACAGCATTTCAAGAGCTATGGTGAATTCTCCTGCAGTAGAAATTTTTAAGAGAAGTGGATACTTTTCTAAAAGAAATGCTCTTGCTCTCTAATTCAGTTTTTTGGAACTGTATCCCTAGCCTGTGTCATGCCAAGTGATCACAGCAGTCTCTTGGGTTCACAATTATGAATAATGAAAGGATATTTTGTAGGTTTTTTTGCAAAACATATGGAGATTTCTGTAACAAGTCAGTGCTTTTGGAGGTCTCCACATAGCTACAAAAATTATAAAATACCATTGATATGATCATATTTTTGGTAAATACTGGTATGTAATATATTTTGAATATATTTGAATAACTTCTTGTGAAGGTTTTGGTAATTACTTTTTCCTGTCACCAGGTGGGACCTGAATCTACCTCAATATTAAAGCAATTCATTGCCATTCTCATGCAGGGACTATTTGCCACTCATGTTGCCAACAGGTCTGCAACAAAGATGAAAAATATCACTGGATCTAGAGTGAGCATGAGGTAGACAACAAGTCTTCCACAGCAGAGCTGGTGCCTGGCTCTGGGGAGCAGTGACACTGTTCCTGGCCCTCACCCCTTGCCCAGGGGTGAAAACCATGCAGCTGCTGGTGTGACATGGAAAGGTGGGTGTGACATCCATGAATGCCACTTTCCCCTGCGGTCTGTGACCAGGGTGGACATAGGAACAGTGAGATGTCAGGACTCAGCACCATCATGCAAGCCAGAATGCAACCTCACCTGGGGTGTCTCCCAGTGCAGGGACCCACCAGGATCCATGGCCTGGGCTGGGAAGTGGCACCTTGTCTTCTCCCTTCTCCTGGATCCATGGGGCAGGTGTCTGGAGCCTCAGCAGTGACCCACAGACACCTTGGCTGGAGACTTGCCACTGTGCTCACTGCAAATGCATAAAATGCAAATACTGCTGTGGAGGACTATGAAATGAAGGTGAGATGAGCCTACTGGGCTCAAGAGAGAAGGAGACTGCCAGGGCTTTCTTTTATGGGGGACATTTCCATCCCAAGAGCTGCCAGAGAATGTGACAATAAATGTGGGATCTCTCTAGGGACAAACAAACTAGAGAGATTAAAACTAGCACAGAAGCAGAGTGTTGCTTATATAAGCTTTAGCAATGCTCCCAGGTCATGCCTCAGATTTGGCAGCCACTGCCCCATGGCTACCACAAAGTCAGCCTACAAGTATCTCAATTTTTAAAAATGTCTAGAAGAGCATTCTGGTGTCCTCTCCTGTTATTCACTCAATGAAATGAAGAAGCCCCGTGAATTTTAGGGAGAAAACACAGTCCCAAATAGCAAGGTTGGTGGTCCCCAAACACTCCTGTGAACTGTCCTGACTGCTACACTCAGGGCACAATGAAAGCCACGAAATTGGGGGCAGGAAAACACTGTTTCCTGGGAGCAATACAGTCAGCTGGACAAACCCTGAGAGCGCAGAGGCAGAGAGAGGTGCGTGGATAGGAGGAGCAGAGCCTTGGAGCCATTCTGAGCAGTTCCAGGCCTGAGGCGGATGGTGAGGCTTTTCCTGGTGACCCAGAAGGGATTGTGTAGACACTCTCTGAAGGCTGTTGTAGAGTTTCACCACAGACAAAGACCTAAAAGGAAAAAAATCCAAAAGTAATGAGAACTGTGTGTCCTTTCTGTTCACTGAACTTTGCTTGAGAGATTGTTGCAGTTGTAGCTTGTGCTCAAATATAATGGAGCTTCAGGGATGTACTTAAAAACATTTTGAGGTGCTGTTTGTAAAGCAAACTTTCCTGCTAAGTTTTCTGCTCTATCCACTCTGTCTTCGTTCAGACAATTTCACAAGCACTTGATAGCAGCCCCACCTCCTGTTTTGGTGAGACTAAAGTCCAGTGCTTGTGTGATATAATAAAATCTTTCCATTCTCTTGCCGATAGCTCAGGACTACACTGCTTCCTCTAGCCTTTTCCCTCCCTCTCCCCCACATAAACACACGCATGGAGGGGAGATAATGAGAATGTGTAGAAATTAAATGTGCTGCTGATCTCAAACTCCTGCAGACACAGGGATTATTTGGAGAACAAAGGACCACCCTCTTAGCTGGAAAAGTGCCGTGAAATACAATCTATTTCTCACATGTCAAACAAGATTGCAAAACAATGCAGAACTTCGTGTTTTGAGATACTGCTGAAACTCACATCCAGAAGGATGTTCACATCAGGCAAGCTGCTCAAAATTTTAACCTTGTTCTTTGGCCCTGCTTTTACTTCATGCTGTCCCTACAGATATTGCTCTTTGTTGATCTTTCATGGTCAGGAGTGATTAGACTACATTGCCAAGTGAGATGTTTACCTAACAGGTATCTGTGATCCTTGAATAACCATTACTAAAACTGTTGTGAGAAATACTCTCTCAGTTGCTAGTTGCCTTCTCCAGATCTTTTCTTTATCAATAAATGATGGTGGATCATGAAGTTCTCAGTTCTGCCATGGTTTCCCATTTTAGGTCTGTCTGAACCTTTTGCTCTAAATGTTTGTCCCAATATTTTCTCCAAGCACTACTAATACCATTTTGGAACATTTTCCCTCTATATCAAGAGTTGTGGTAATAGATTTCTAATACTTCTTTGGTAGACCATGATGCCATGATTGCTTCTCAGTCATCCATAAAAGGTCTCTAACCCTCTAGTATTAAAAAAAAAAAAAAAATTAGGCCCAGATAAAATACAGAAATTTCAATATGAATTCAGAGGAAGCAAAAGCTATCTATATATATGCATATGTACATATACATGTATATGTGTGAATAAATAAATATATAAATAAATAAATAAATATATATATATAAAACTTCACACAATAATTTTGAAGATAAAAGCAATGTTCCTTTTCTTTCCACAGGCAAGGTCTGATGGGAAAGCTGTTCTGAGCCATTGCCAAGCTGGAAAAGACAAAAGAACCGTTCCATAACACGGATGTGTTTTTAGATCAAGCAGTTGCATGCACTGTACTTAATGGCAGAAAAGAAACAATTCTTTCAGTAACACACAAAAGAAAATAATATAGTGCTCAAACTATGCAGCACTTCATTATTTCTTGAATTTTTC
>VWYI01003331.1:0-38552 GCA_013399455.1 Anthoscopus minutus | reverse complement strand
TTTTCTTTTCTTTTCTTTTTTCTTTTTGCTTTTCTTTTCTTTTCTCTTTTATTTTCCTTTCCTTTCCTTTTTCTCTTCTTTTTCTCTTCTTTATTGCTTGCATTTGAATTCTGTTGTGTTAAAGTAGCTATTTATATATTCATAAAATAGACTTGCACATTAAATGTTTATGTCAAGCTGGCAAAAATATAGAATAATAGGATGTTTTATTAAAGATTTCATAGGAGATTATGAGACCACTGTTAGATAAAATATATGTACACATTCTTGTTTTTAATTTGTCTGAGGACTCAATTTCTTATTTTTGGTGGTGGGAATAGAATTACTACTGACTTTTCTGCAAGTAGTGTACAGGACAAAGGTGCCATGTGATGGCATTTTAGTTCAGACAAGGAACAAACTTAGTGAACTTCCTGACTGTCTCCACTTAGTGCATTTAGGTCTAGGGGCATGTGAAGTGAATCTTTTTCACATGAGCTAAACTAAAACAGGCTCTCTAAGACAGCCATCAAGGAGCATTCATGCTGTATGGAAGTAAATCACCCATAAAGGGCATGGGGTTGCTATTGGTGCTTCTGCACCTGGCCTTTCCCAGTAGTTTGGTCCTATTGCACTGTATTGCTTTCTAAGTTAGGTCAAATTTAGCCCATCATTTCAGCAAAATAGTCTGAACAAAAGCATTCCCTGACGATTAATAGAACTTGTGAAAGGACAGAAGGAAATCAGAAAAAAAATATTAGAGAAATTTCAGCTTTTTTTTTTTGTTTGAGCTAATCCTTACACATCATGGAGGATACATGCTGTATCTTTTTCCCCTGCAAAACCTCATTCCTAACATAAATCTGAAAAATTTCAGTCTAACATCTGGAGGGACAGCGTGTATCCAGTACACCCAGCAGAATGTTAAAATACTCTAGTGCTCCTCTTTTTGCATTATCAGTTTAGCCTGCTACTGCTAATATTTATGGGAAAATGAATCAGCTCTCAAATTCCTAATGTTACATCTATAATACTGTTGTGATATTTTGTTGAGGCACAGAGGTCAAATCAGCAATTACTGAAATGTTGCTTTATGAAGGAAAGCAGTATGCTTTTAAATGTGACTTCAGTTTTTGTTTAATGATAGTCACTGACTTGGCAAATATTCTCTACTGTAAGCATTATGGTTACTTTAGATATTCTTTAATAGCCTATTGTTCCGCAATACTCAGTTTCTAAGGATAGTGGTTTCTCTCTCACTTTTGTCTACTTTGCTCTTATTCCTTTTACTGCTCCAGATCATACCCTTTAATTGTTACTCTTGTGAGGCAGGACATCTGTTGATTATTTGGCTTTGTGTTTTTAATAAAGCCATTATTAAGCTTAATAAGTATATCTTCTGCTGAACTTCAAAAAGCAATAGTTATCTTATTATAAGTAGATCTCACAATCCACCCCTAAACTGCAAATATTTTCTTCATAGTTTTTTCTTTTCCACCTCTAGAAAATAGGAGATGCTAATTTAGAGAAAGTATGAAGTTTATATTCCCTGTAGTTGCTATTATATCTGACACAGTTACAATGAGTTTTATGTGTTAGTTCCTATGCAACCAATGCTTGACTATGTTTAACAAGTCAAACCTATTACAGTTCTTTTCTTAATGCTATTTGTTTTACACCATTTATGACCAGAAATTGCTACAGGATTATTGCTATGTGCTCTGCTTTCTTTGGTCTTACTGAACTCAGGAAATAAAAGAAATTGAGTGAGATTCTTCCTGTTTAAATGCAGTAACTGCAGCCCAGACTTGGACATAAGCAGGGGTGTCCTTTGCCACCAGTGTGGACAATGGCCCCTCCAGAGTGCGTCACCCACACTGGCACAGGCTCCTGCTCCTGGCTGGCTCTATCCCAGCCTGGATTCCACTGCTAGCATTTGCTAGGTCTGCCTGATCACAGCAGGAGCCTAGACACCTATCCCCACAAGCACACCTACTCTGTAGGCTTTGATATCAGATGAGAAGATTTACATCCAAGGAGTTTCAGCTGACTCTAAATTGCAGTTTTTCAGGTCATCAGGCAGCATACTGGAACTGAATAGTAAATCTCACTGTGAATTTTTTCTCCTAGATGAACCGTGAGGTAAGTATAGGAGGGAGGGCTCCTTCTTGAGATGGTCCTTTGGTTCCCAGGAACTGGTGTCCAGAAGTCCCCAGGCAAGCCAGTTTGTACAGCAGGTGAGAGGCCCACATTTTCCATATACTCTCCTTCAGCATGAAATGCATTGTGGTGCAGAAAAATGTTGTTAATTAAAACACTGCAAAGCCAATCACAAGGATGAAGTAATTTGTGCTATTCGCACTATAACCTAAAAAGATTTTGTCAACAGATAAGCAGAGACACAATAATTGTGAATGAGTGTGAACTTATGAGACATGAAAATGGTTTTCCTACTCGCTTGTTCAGAATAGCACAGCTGGTCACAGAGCGGCAGTTTTAGAGCTTTTCCTCCTTCCCATTCAAATCATGGTTCTTTCAGCCTGGACTGGTTGGGGGAACCTACCACATAATCCCTTAGTCTAGTTTTAGAGCCATCTCTGGTTTTTTAGAACTCTTTGAAATGCAGTTTTCAAACAAAATTGATCTGAATAAGAAGTGAAGAGCAAGGCTAATAGTTTAAGCATTAAATTTGGGAAATATTTGCATCCTGTATGTATGATAGCAATGACCATGTAACTGGTGGCTCAGCTAAGTGATCTGTAGTCGCACTGCAGGGTATCATTAAAGGTTAGCTTGCAGGATAACTGGTTCCTTAATCTTGCTCTGACAACAAGACAAAAATAGGCAAGTAATCAGTCTTACTGATGTTGCCTAACAGGTTTGCTCTTTTCCTGTTGCTTCAGCACTGCAGCAAATGCTACAGACAGGAAAAGTTGGATGGTTAAACTGTGTAGCTGAAGCTGTAAGAAAAAAAGGGAATGAAAACAATTTCTTGCAGAGAGTCCACCAATAAAAATCCAAGAAAACCCCCTCAAAACTCCACCACAATCAGAAATATTATTTTTACGGGCATGTTTTTGCTGTTTGTTGTTACATGCAAGTAAAGGGATGGATTAACTCCTAGGCTTTATTTCTGCTCAGGTAAGATGTTCAGGGACCAGTGGGCCTTCCTCTGGAGTAGCAGGCTGCGGTGTAGGATGCACCCACTCTGGGCACCTGTGGAACAGTGGGAACTACTGAGTTCAACATTCAACATGTCATATTTACATTTCATAGGTATTTTGTAATATTGACAACATTTCTGTTAAAATCAGATAAGGTATAGGGATGGGAAAAGCCTGGACAATCTTACAAATCTACAGTAAATTGCTGAAGTTGGAGGAGCTGACACAAATAATCTCAAGGACTGGCTGAATTTATCTTTAAGTGATAGTGGGGACTCTTCTTTCTGTGGCAATGACTTTACCACATTCCTGGACATCAATGAAGCTTCCCTATGAGCTGAAACACCCCAAGTGAAATAATCCAGCAAAATGTGGAAGCAGCCTGCAGATGAGAGTGCTGAGCTCTGCCCGTAGAGGCCCGGTGGAGCAGCCTGCAGGCAGCGAGCACAGCACAAGTCACAAGCGGCAGAGAGCACAGCTGGCAGGAGCAGCTGCGAGCCAGCCCAGCGGCCAGGGGCTGCAGAGCAGCCGAGTGCAGTTGCAAACTTCAGCTTAGAGCACAGGGCCCTTCCTGGCTTCTCTGAACCAACAAAGAGTGGTGACATGGTAAACTGATGCAGCACCAGCCAAGCTTTGCTCTTTGGGACAGCAACTTGCTTCCTGACTAGGTGGATTACAGGATGAAAAGGGAGATGATTAAAAAAGGAGCAGAGTGCAGCCAATATGTTCTGAGGAAGGGTAGTTTTCCTTGCTGTAAATTGTCTTGCAGCCAATCCCTTAGAAGATTCTATTATTTATACTGATGTGTACAAAATATTGTTTGTCAATGGGGAAAAATTTTCCTGGTTTAGGTGCATTAATTTAATTCTCCTGAGACACTCAGACTCCTGTTCTGTATTTTCTAAGGCCTCTTGAAAACAGTATCTGCTGCTTGTGGCCAGTCTGTGCTTGGGGATAAGGCTACAACTCATCTCCTGTTCTACAGCACTATAAACTGTTTAAAGCTGCTATCCATCTTGTCTGCAATTTTGTGCTTAACATGCTGCTCCCTTCATGCATTAAGTGAATGATCCATATCTCTGCATCTTATAGGCATGTGTTTGCATTGAACTACACTGCACCATTATTCCAGGGAACCCAGTTTACCATGAAATTCCAATCACTTAATCAACCTACTTCTTTTCCTTATAATGGTCTCCATTATGTTTTATCTGTGAAATTTCCCAGCAAAGGATAAATACATTGAATAGAACTGATCCTGAAACATGCCATTATTAGGGCTCTCTGGAATTACTTTCTGAATTATATTCTTTTTACCATGTGCAGCATTCATTTTGTATAGTGCTAATTTTTAATCAGCACATCATTTGGTGAGAAAGTATATCAAATCCTTCAGTAAAATCTAGATGTATTACATTGTATTGTCTCCATTCACAGATTTTATCAATAGAAGTAATTATCTGGCATTATTTGTTTTCCGTGTGCTCTCTGTTACACATCCTCGGCAGTTATCTTTAAAATCCACATGTTGAACCTTAGCCTAATTTAATCTCTTTGAAGCAGGAACAACTCCAGTGTTAAGACAGTGCAGAGCACAAATTCTTCAAGAATTCAAAGAACTATTAATAATAACTGTGTGCCAACTATTCTTCAGCTCTCTGCTATGATTTAGTTGTTTCACATTTATTGCATTACTTTGGTCAGAACAGAATCCGAAGTACCACGATCAGAAGTACCAAAGTCCCTACAAGTTACATCTTGAAGTCTCCAAATGATCAGATTATCCCTTTAAGAAGAATTTTAAAGCCTATCTTAGAAGTTCACACTTCTTAAATAGAACATACATACTTAACTAACATCTGGAAGAGAGAGATAATTAGAATTTTTCTACATATAGTAGTAGCAAGTAGTTATGTGTATAATGATGTATTTGTGATCCTCACAGAATGGTGCAGTGAGAGGAGCATTGTCATGGTGTGATAGCAGAAACAAATGGGAGTACAGGATGCCAAGTGTGAGGTTGAAGGTGGAGAAAGAGGGTGAAAAGAGTGCTCCCCTACTGGGAGCCCCAGTGCTGTAAAGAGGTCTCCAGTGGTTGGTAAGGAAATAAAGTTTGAGAGCTGGACAAAGCCAAAAGGGCTGAAAATGCAAAGCTCACGATATACAGTAATTCTGAATGTGAAATGGAGTTGCAGGGCAATGAGGGAAGAGCTCACAGGACCTGTGTTGAAAAACTGTCCCAAGTGAGGGTAGTCATAGTAGGGAGGAAGAAACCATCAACATCATTCCTCCTTCCAGCAAAGAAGGAACTCCATCATGAACACCACACTTGCCCTGGCAAAGGGCATGAGGTGCTGATGGCTTGTTGCAGCCCTCTTTTTCTAAAGCAGTATTGATGCCATCAATGCAGTATGCATTCAAATACATCATACAAACATGAAAGCCCATGGGAGAGCCTAAGAGCAGAGCCCAAGAGCAGAGCTAGATACCAGGAATGTTTTGTACAACAGTTTTGATGCCATTATTAATGTTATTCTGAATTGATCAGATAATTTGTACTGTAGCAGGAAGTATTACTGTGACTAGGCTAATCTTAGTAACTGTCTGTTGTATTGTAATTAGCATTGAGATTATCATTAGACTAGTAATAAATCTTGGCTTCCATATAAGGTGTTTTCTTTCCTGCCCAAAACGTGATTTAGAATGCAACACTGGTCTCAGAATTCACTTTTATGTAATAACACTAGTACAAAGTAGTGGCAACATAAAAAGTCATTACATCACAGTTTAATCCCTTTAATTTTAAACTTTATTTTATTCTAAGCAAGTAGTTTTAAAAGATTTCTTTTTTCTGTAATCATAGTTCCATATATTTAGATAAATAACTTCTGCAGTTCTAAAGTCTGCAGGAATAATGTTGCTTATGCAATTGAAGCTGTCCCTTTTCATTGTAAGACCTTTTATACATATCTGATCTATTCCTCAATATGACAAACAGATCATGAAAGTATTTTTTCTCTGTGACTGTAACTAAAGTATATGCATTCCACTGACATCAAAAATTAAATTGGACATGAGCAGTTAAAACCTGAATGATTCTGAAACTCTAAAATAAGATATTTATATTTCAAAGGCCTTTCTCTGCAAAGAGAAAGCAGCATTTAGAAATGTTTTAAACCTAAAAAAAAGAGAGTTAAATAAACTGTATATAATCTATTTGTATGTGTATTAACTATTTTCCATTTGCATTGTAGATGCAACTTTTTGGAAAGCATACTGGCAGAAAAAGTATTTGATGAAGTGGTATGTGTTAGTGTTTGCATTTCTCACTCTGTCTTCCTTTACTACAAAAGAAGATTCGATTTAATTAATTTGATTTAGATAGTAAATGTCAGTAAGAAGGTTATTTTGGAAAGCAACTATAAAAGGAACAGAGTATTTTAAGAGAACTTTTACAAAGATAAACTAAAATATTAGTATTAAAAATTCAGTTTCAGACAATATAAAGAATGGGCTAAATATAAAGTGCAAAGATACACTGTGTTGCAAAAGATATATCTAAATTTTGGAGAGTAATGCAAAATAGATTCTTGTGCTGTATCGACTTTTTAGGAACACCAAGGGCTGTGAGGAGGATGAGTCAATGGTGCAGAAGGTGGTTATGGCTATGTCAAATTCAGTGTTTGGGAAGCTGTGCCAAGAATGGTATTAAGACCTACACTAAATTTTGCCTGTGATTTGGACTTCTGAAAGAAACAAAAATTAATGGTTTATTTTAAAAAATCAAATTGAGCCAATTGTTGTAAATAGATTTTTATTGCTTTACCACATTACATTGTGCTGTGAAAAGCTATCATCAGACACCAAAAAATCCCTGATCACATTTGAGAGAATAAGCAATGAGAAAGGCCCTTGTGTCAGGCCAGCTGGGGCACTGCGGGTTTCAGTGCAGATCATTGCACTTGGTGTGGGTGCACCCAGACATGGGGAAAGGAGGGGGTCTGAGGGGCTGGACAGCAGCTCTGCAGCAAAGCCCCAGGAAGACAACAAACTGAACATGAAGGAGCAGAGAGATCACACCGGCTGCCGTGACAGCTAACAACACCCAGGGTAGTGGCAGAAGAGCCAGCAGGGATTTTTTTCCCCAAAGTCACATTTTTTAATTGCAGTGGGACCCTGCTATAAAGACATTCAACTGCAGAGACAAGTAAAAGCAAGATTATTAGGATGATTAGGGAGCTGATGATTAGATCATAATGTGCAGGAAGAGCAGAGGGAGCTCTTCATGTGTAGACTGGAGATGAGAAGGATGAGGAGTGTAACAGCTGCCATCTATTACCTGAGTGGAGCTCTCTAAAGATACCTGAGTGTCGCCTTGGAAGTGCACAACAGAAAGGACAAAAGGCAACAGTCACAAGCTGCAGCAATGGAAAAGCTAACTGGATATAGGGGCAAATTTTTGTAAGTGTTTAGATGTTGCATAGGGGCACCCGGTGAAGCTGCAAAATGCCAGCCTTAGGGAGATTTAAACCTCAGCTGAACAAGATCCTGAGCAACCTGTCCTTCCTTTGACAATAGCCAAGCTCAGAGCTTTGACAATGGCCATGCTCAGAGCAGGAGGACTAGGTGAAATATGGAGGGCACTTTCAACTTCTTTGATAAAAACCAGCAGGTTTCCATGCTTTGCATAATGTGAAATAGTGCTTTCCCTGCTAAGTTAGCTGCCATGCTGAGATGGCTTAGTGATATAATAAGATTCATACTTGATTTATATTTTGGCAAAGATCTACATCAGTAAGTAAAATGAAAGCTAGTGAGTTTAAAAAGCTGGATGAAAACTGATCTTTAGATAATAATGAAGGATAACTAATTTTCACAATTAAGATTTTCTACCTGGAAGGACTGTTAAGTCTAGAGATGTAGAATACTAGGTAAAACATGTTTTTAATTTGAAAAGGGATGATAAAGTAGGTTTTGAAGCAAGACTCCTAAACTTTCCTTGCCATACCAAGCTTCTGCAGTGAGTGGCTTCTCAGCCAATGCTAAGCCAAGGCAAAGGCTAGTTGTGCAGAAGGTAAATTCAAGATTACTGATGAAGCTGCAAAAAGCTGAGTTCTCACCACAGCTGAGAGTGACCCTTTCTGGCATACAGTGCACAATCCAGTACTTGGGATCTAAGTGGCACTTAGGAGAATGCTTGTGTTGGGAGTCTGCTTCTACCAAGTACCAGGCAGCAGAGGATTTTATTCTGTATTGAATTTGGACTGGTTCTTGGATTTAGGTATGCTGCAAGACTAAAACTGCACTGAGTGCTAGGATTAGTACTCTGTGTAGCAATTGTGTAGTGTAGTATTATGTAGAATTAGCAATTATATGTAGGGAGTTTATTCCTGTGTTAGGAGCCTAAGTTTGTTCTTTATATAGATTAATGGTGAAGAATGCAAAATATTTTCCCAAAAGGCTTTTAAAAAGTAGAAGCTTTCAATAAGAAAAGATGTTTTAGTGCCTTCTTTAGTGTTTCTGGAGAGACACACAAACTGGAATCAAAATATATCTTGCGTTTAAACTTCTAAAATTACTATATCTCCCCACGTAGCTATGCTAATTATATCACTATGGAAAAGATACACCAAAACTGCAAATAATTAAGGACCTGAAGTTAATAGTTTAACTGTAATATTAATTTGTACTGAATTATCTGTTAAATTCAAGATCTAATTAGTTCATTGATCATTTCAGTTCTGTTGAGTTCCTATAAGGATGAATTTGGCCTTGGTTGTTTAAAATAAAATATGTTTAAGAATCATTCTAATCCTTCTCTTAATCATGCAAAGTAAGGTTAATTTATAATTTTAAAAGCTACTGAAGTAGCTAATTTAATTTTCTGGGTGTGTTTATAGTTAAATTTTAAATCAAACATAAATATGAAACAGGCAATCACTATTCAAATAAAATATATTTTTCTAATTTTGAGGAGCTTTTGTGTTTATCTCTCAAGCACATTCAGAATTGCAGTCCATGTGACAGTTTTAATACTGGCCATCTACTTTTTCTTTAAATTTGTTTTAGAATTCTTTGGTAATTTGTTTCCATTTTACTTTTTTTTTTTCCCACCAGAAAAAAAAATATTGAAATGCTTTTCAGCTGGGACAAATTGTGGTTGTGCTGGCAGCAAGCCAGCATTTTTTTTTGCAGAATAACTTGAAGACAACTGTGCTATGGTTACCTAAATAGTGGAATAATTTTCATAGAATTCTTGCTACTGTGGCTCTGGAAAGTATGCTGTTGGTATCTGGCAATTGCCCCAAACTAATTAGTTCTTTATTTTTGAAGATGAATGTTTATTTCACAGTTGAATAAATAATGTATATGAAGTCATTTTGGGAAAACAAATACTGTTTTTATCAGGATGCAAAACCCTTCTAAAAAGAAGAGGAAATGAAAGGATCTCACCACAGATACAGAATTAGAGTCCTGACACTCATCAGCAGAGCTCAGTCCACGGTGCCGATACAGTTTAATTTTTCATATTCTGCTAAGGAATATAATCTAATTTACCTCCCATCTGAGAAATAGTGTTCAATCTTTAGATTTAGAGGTATCTTAAAGTGGAAAATAAATCATGGTTCAGGTCTCATTTGAATAATTAGTGGATATGAGTAAGTACATTGAGAGAGAAGAATGGATGTGAGAAAATGGCAATATTGTACTTGTACTTCTCACACAGGCAAAGCAATGGTGCAATGAACCCTCCAAGCTCAGAAAATGTTGAGTGTGAGATTTACACCTCACTTAGGAGGCAGACAGCTGCTGCCCAACAACACAGTTATGAATTCAAGCATATGGTTAAATGCATTCCTGCATTAGTGCCACAGTTTTTCTGGAAGATAGTCAAACACATTACATTATTTGGGCTGGAAATTTTCAGCCTCATTAAAACCTTAATTGCTTGAAGGTTGCCATGAAATGAGAAAAATCTGATGGACAGTGTTCCCGAAAGATAGTCCACATGCTGTTAACTGTTTGTTTAAGACATTTTAATTGAATAGAAAATAACATAAAATTAAAATTTGAGAATGAGGGAATACATAAGGATGAAAAAAGAAGACATATTCTTACAAAATTCACTTTTGTATCTGCAATTATTTTCTGTTTTCATGAAAGGAAAAGAAGCAACTCTATGAAATTCTTACTTCTTCTCTAGGTATTTTAGTGACTTGCTAAATGTCAGTACTATAAGTCACACTGCCTTTTTGATACTTCATTAATAACACAAAATTAACCTATATCATAAATTACTGTTTGGTAACTAGGATGGCAACTGTCATTATAAAATGCAATCAAAATAAATGCTGTAAAGTTGGAAAATTTAATTCATAGTTATAAATGAGTCATGAGTGATTAAAATTAGCTTCTCTGAGAGTTTGTATAGTCACTTTGGAGCTTGCTTCTGGTAAATTGGAAGAAAAAGAAGATGATGTCCTGCAGTAATTGCATTTTTTCAAAATATGTTGTGTACAAGGACCTCTCTTTTGCTTCAGAGGAGATTGCTGTGTAGGAAATTGCCAGGCCCGCTGAGGGGCAGAGCAACCCAGACCACTGCACAGCTCTTCTGTGAGAGAAACCTGGCGTCTGCACCCTGGAAGAAAACTATGGGATCTCTCAACCATACTGAGTAGCTCAGAAAATTGCATTTTATTTAAAATTATGAACTTTCTTTGAGTGGCTGAAAGAAAGCGCCTGCTGCTAGAGGCCTTTCCTGGAGGTGAAACCCAAGTGATTTAATGGATTAAAGTCAACTTCGTCAGACTGAGCATATGACCTTGAAGCTCCTATCAAGGACTAATGATTGATCATTATGGGAGTGGAGGTATTTAACGATATTCCTATTATTTCAGTTATTGTGGTTTGACTCCTTGTAGGTAGAGGCATTAAATCAATTGCAGAAGCCAAATTAACATCACAGATAGTACTGGTAAGATCTGTTACCCAGTCAGAAAGTCTTTCAGCTTTCAGTCTGTCAGGAAATAGAATGTTTTATTTCCTCACACGATTTCACAAATCTTTCCAGACACAATTCCTCCTCTTTCCAGAACCCAAACCATAGGAACCCATTGTGAGGCAGAGGCTTATGCATTTTGGTTCTCTGTCTAACAATGAGTTATCAAATATGACAGAGGGTCTTAAGAAGCCACAAAGTTTTTCTTCTCTAAAAATAGAACCGTGTTCTCTTTTTGCCCAAAAGGCATTTTTTGGTTTCTTCCACAAAGCAAGTCCAATCTTGGGGGGAAAAAAAATCAAGAAGTCAAAAAAGTAAACCACACACAGCCTTCAAAATTACTTTGGGACAGAGCTTCACTGTAAGCCTGACTGCATGAAAAATAGTACACGGATGGACCTGGCAGCATGCTGGGATTTCACTGATCTTTGAAGGAATACAGAAACACCCACTACTTTTTTCCAAAATGAGGAAGCCATAGAAATGGTATGGGCACATATGGTGGCAATTTTTCTGAAATTCCACTATGTTGGCTTACACTGAGAAATTTGTGAAAGAAACTGTTAAAAAGCAATTGACAGAAAAGTTTGGGTTTGCTTCTTGCTGGCTAATTAGAATATGTAGTGTTACCCTGACTCCACAGGGATCCTTCTGGGAAGATGACATGATAAGTGAACCTGATATATCATCCAGAGTATTTATTTATGTGAGTTCAAGTGTGTGACTATTGACGAGCAGTGGGTCCAACACTTACCCAGATTAGTTCAGGTCATCCCCTCACTGGGTACATGTGTCTGAAAATTTACAGGTAGGTAATAGAAAAGCAATTGGTGCTCCCTCATGAAATCTGTGTTGCAATCTACTTGTAAAGATTAAATCAGTATATGTTTTGGCAGAGTTATTGATTTCTTCCATGCCTAAAATGGTATGACTCAATACCTCCTCGATGCTATCAGGAAATACACAATCATGTGTATGAGTGCTGAAGCCACCACCTGGGTGATGGAGGAAGATGTAGCAGTTTGGGCATTGCTGCTGTTGGGTTCAGAAATGCTTGTAATGATTTTTTTCCCTAACATAACTGAGTTTGACTTTAGTTGCCATGAATAACTGGTTAACATACCTGTAAATTGTAGAGGCTATGTGCTAATTTGCTCTGCATTAGCCAAATTCACAAAGCAACTGTTATATGTGAAGACTTGGCCTCCCAAGATGTATTTCTAATGGTGGCACTGATTTTATGAATATTCTGGAAGCATGCTGAGGGAAAAGATATGGGTCAAGATTAGGCAAAGAAAGAAACTGTGAAATATAGTATTCCTAATAGATTTGTAACAAACAAATATTTTCTACAAATCAGCTGATATTTCTTAGAAATATAGAAGGCCTAGAAGTGATTGGGCATGGAAGGAAAGAAAAAAAAAAAAATTCAATCAAGAGTAGTCCAAGAACATGGGAAGTAACTGGAGAGCAAGAAGTAGATTCTCCTCTACCTCTTCTGAAACTAAAATACTTTCCTGAATTGTTCAGCTGATCTTGTGACAAACATCTTGAGGTTTCATTTTAGGGCTGTTCTTATATTTATTGAAAAGAATATTGTTATTTAAAAATTTTGAGATAAATTGTATGCAGACAATCTGCTTGTTACCATCCTTTCTGCCATACTAAACACTTAGTTTAGCAGAACCTGGAATTATCTGCTGCCATAAGCCAGTCAGAAATTATGTTTCTAAAAAATTTATTTTAAATGTATCCTTACATTTTTTCTGGCAGCCTGTCCACAAATTAAATCTGGATGGCCAATGCTCAGCTGAAGGTGCATGAATAATACTTCTTCACCCAAAAAATCTAATCAGTTTTCCTCGTTCTTTAAATTGAAACCTGAACTTTTGAACTTTAATTTGACTTTGTTAACAGGTGAAAACCTGTACTAAAAATACTCCTGAGTCACATTTTCAGAACGTGAGTTCCACACTACTTGCTTCACTCTGAGAGCCAGAAAAAGTGATCAGCAGATTTAAAATTCCTCAGTTACTATGCAGTACTAGGTGTAAGATGTGAAACAGATTCCCGTACACCTCCTGGATGGCTCTGAGAATGTTTCAGAGGTCTTTGTCATTTTGAAGAGCTCTTGAACTAATGGAAAACTGTGTCAGGAACTGATGCTATTAAACCTGATCCTATGGAAAAACACTTTCCTTAGGATGTGGCAGGAAGGAACCTTATCATTGTGCTGCTGATCTCTCTCTTCTGGCCTGGATCAAACTGGAGGAAAATTTGAAAAAATACAGGAAAATTATCTAGTGCTAAAGGTACTTTGATACATAGCATAGTTCTAATGTAAATAACTATTATATAGTAAGACAAGAGTATTTGTTGGACAGCTGTCCTTTGTGTGTTTGAAGAGGGGAAGTGGTATTTATACTTAATGATTTTATTCTGCATGGAAACAGTAGAGAGGTATACAAACAAATGCATTACTAATTTCATCATGGTACCCTTCAGCAGGGGTGAAATTATTAACTGTCTCTGCTCTGGTGATTCCACTAACCTTCCTCACGCTTATGCCATGGTGACAAGGTTTTCTGGGTCCTCACAACAGGGGTGCTCTTCTGCAGACAGCAAGGATAGGTTTCAAAGGCTTTTAAACACAGAAGGTCTAGATATTTTTTACAGAAAAATTTGTTTTCCTTGGCACCTAAGGGGACATTAGCCATTAAAAACTAGTGCTTAAAGTGAAAACCTTAAAGTGGAGAGTTTTTCTTTATGTCTTACTTCTGAGTCTGACACCTCCTTTAGACTTAACTTTCATAAAAATAGAGCTTTACTAGTATTTGTGTGTTTTGAAAGCAGACCACAAAATCATGGAGTTATAGGAGATAATTCATCCTAGAAGAATAAAGGGACTGAATGTATCCATCAACATATTCTCTTATGGTTTTTAAAGCCTGTGGTCTGTATTCAGCACGGTTCTTGCTGATGGTTCCAATAGCGATGGTGGCACTGATGCTTGCACTTGTCCTAACAAAAGCTGAATTACTTGTCTTTGTTCAATGGATTGGAACAATCAGAACTAGCAAAGAAGGAGGAAATTAACTATATTAAACAAAGGAAAAAATAACTATATTAAACAATTATCAAACTGTAGTGTACATTATGATATTGAAATTGTTTCTGTGCTATGTTCAGTTATCAGAAAGGACCAAGTTATGGCTAAGTTCACTCCATTCTTCAGGTTCTTGAAAGAAATAGTTTGGTGGCAGCCAGGATAAAAATATGATGTTTGATTAATATTGCTTGAGTGAACTATTGAACAGACACTTGAAGAAGAACAAGGGAATATGGTATGTTCATCACAAATACAGACTGAGTAGGCATGTCATTGTAATGAAAATGCATTGTAGTCACATTGTTCTGTTCCAATAATGCTGAAGCTCACTTCTAAGCTCACTTCTATAATCATCCACCTATTCTATCATATAGCTGTATGTGATAATATATAAGAATAGATGCCATTTCCAGTTCCTTAACTTCCTACAGATTAGTCTGTGTTAGTTTTTTGTGTGGTTTATTTTTTTTAGTAGTGGACAGATTTAATCATAAAACTCCTTTTTTGAGATGCCTAATAATGATCTACAAGGCAGAGAGCTGAGGAGGTGGAGGGGAGTAATCAATGTTTGCATCCTGTGGCATTCGGTTTCAATTATACTGCTGAAACCTGGAAGCTGTGATGTTTTAAAGCAATTATCCAGTATTACGCATTACAGCTATTCTGGAATCTCTAGTTTGTTCATAGTTTATGCTGTAATTACTGCAAATATATCACTCATTCCTTAAATTAGGTTGCAGGTATTGAAACAATTTATGCAGGTATCTGATAATTAGCAACAGCTAGTGATAATAAAGTAACAATCACAAAAGAAAGCAAGGAAAATATGTCCCGCTTTCCATTGCAAAATTTGCAGAAAGTCACTGATGTCATTCAAATGTCAGCTTACCATATACGCAGCTCTTATGCTTTTTTCTATTTCTTTTTGCACTGTAATCTGATAGGTATTTTGTACATAAATTTCAGGTACTAAAACTGTCTCTGTTCTAATACTCGGGCATTTTTCCAGTCTCCACACCTTAGTGCCATTTAAGAATGAGAAAACACAAGTTGCCTCTCTGGAATGATAATAATGTATATTTAGTTCCATTGGTACATACCTTTCCACTGTTGTTTGGTTTACTTTTTAGCTTCTCTTTCCCATGTAAATCACTCTCAGTGCATGAGAACTATGTACTTACTCTCAGCTGAAACATTAAAAGACAAAATAGTTGTGCCTTTATAAATGTGATGAGAGAAGATGGATATCTCCCCAGCAACACTGAAGACTTGAATTTCCTTAACTCCTCCATGATTTTCATAGGGTGCTCTATTTATGGAATCAGTAATTGCCAACAACTTCCATTTTTCTAAGCAGAATAAAATATTAAGATCAGGTAATATAAAAAAGGATCAAAACAAGCCCTCACATAACCAAAAATTAAGTGGATTAGTAGAGAATAATGTAAGATCATGCTACACTTACATTATATACTTTTAAGTTACTCATACCTATAGAATTGTAATAGTTACATCATTTATAGTGATTTACTATCTTTACTAAAATAACACATCATATGTTTCTGGTTACTCATGCCATGCCCTGTGGGATACACTGATCATGTTTAGATTCTTATAGTGGATTATAAGAGGGAGGAACTGTGTTATAAACCTGAAAAACAGTTCGGGGGTTTTTTCACAGAAACTGCTCTTTAGCTTTTAGTCATCTAGTAGCAATTTGTACTCGCCATTAGCCTCTCAAGATAGCATTGGTCCTTCACTCATCCCTTCACACTATCCTTATACAGACAAAGACAGTAGTGAACTAGCAGTGAACTAAATTTAGTGAACTAATTTTTTTCTTGTCTTTCTGTTTGAGTTTTGTGGTTTGGCTTTTTAAAGCAATTTCAGCTCTAGACTTACTGGTTTGGCTGCCTGCAGACACACCTAGAATACTTGTGAAGGTACGTGGTTTCTTGGCTGCACTGAGAACTTTAGATAGATTGGTTTAAGAGGAAGTACTTTAGAGATATCTGATGACAAATTGCTCTGTGCTTAACAAATTGCTCCGGACAAGAGAATGAAAATAAAGAAATTAGACTTCAGGTGCTAACCTCCTGAAAACAAAGAGCCAGAAGATTAGAAATGGGATGTGGTCAGAAGTTTCTGAATAAAATATTAGTGATATCTTCCTTCAGTTTCTGCCACAGGAGTTATATTTCAGACGTGTACTGTGCACAAGGAATGTATGTCCTCTACATAAGAACATGTTAACATGTATGTCCTCTGCATAAGAACTGTCTTCTGCATTCCCACTGCTGCGCCTTCTGTTTGCTACAAGCTAACCAGGTATTGACATTCAGGTTCTCTTACCATTATTTTGTTGTATTACCTGAACTCAAGCACTGAACTTGAATTACAGCAGCAAGAATCTAGAAATGAAATTCAAAATGAAAGTATTTTGATAATGTTTGTGGCTTTGGAGTTATCTTTTTTTATGAATAAACACATTAAACTTTATTGCTATATGTAAAACTATTAACAGACAGAGGAGTAGAGGAATTCCGCATATGATTTCAGGTTGATACATTTGGCCTGTCCTACATATTGTGTGGTTACAGGCATAGCAATTAATTTGCTTGTGCCTTAACTTCCCACCTGTCACATGGGAATGGTAGCACTTCCACCTCTCTTCTAACTGCTTTGATGAGAAATAAATATTGGAGACTACTTAGATCCATAATAATGGATACAAATTAAACACATTACACATAAGATGATGGAGCTATTGTGAGTATTGTGAATTACTATGAACAGATTCAGGGCAAATGAATTGGTGGTATTGGGGGGAAAAAAGGAATGGGTCTCGCACGTGTGAGAGAGTGAACCCCCATTTTTCAGTGTGTCAGTGCACACAGTGACCAAGCTAATTTCACCTCTTTTTTTCTCGACTCTTTTGCAGCTGGAATGGCTCTTGCCTTTCCGAGAACAGTTACCACCCAGCTCTTCCCCTTTCCCGGCGCCCGCCCGGCCCTAAGGGCCGCTCCGCCGCGCCCCCTGGCGGCACCGGCCCGGCCCTGCCCGTGCCCGCCGCTCCCCGCACACCTCGCGCCTTCGCCGCCCGGGGCTTTTGCATGGCAGCCCCGGGAGAATTACCCCGGGCTGGGCCTCGAAGTTGGGCCCGCACCGCTGTCCGCAGCCGCCGCTGGGGTTGCTCGGGGCGCGGAGACCCGCACACGCACTAAGGCGGAAGGAGGGGATTCTCCGCACAGCCTGCGGAACGGGACAGAACGGAGCGGGAGTTTCCGTGCAAAAGCCAGGGGGAAGAAATGCACCGGGGAGGTTCCTCATTCACTAACGCGTCGGGAGGAGATTCCCCGGACAGCCTTCGGGACGGGGCGGAGCGGGACTTTCCGTGAAGGGGCCGGGGCAGAACGCAACAGGGAAGCGCAGGAGCGAAATCGCTCGGGACCGCACCCCGGGCACGCCTCCACCGGGCACTTCCCCGCCCCACACGCTTTGGGGCCGCGACGGCCCCGGTGCCGCCTTTCCCTGAGGGCTCCGGCCCTCGCTCGGGCCGTCCCGCGCGGCTCCCGCTCGCAGTGACGTCACGCCCCGCTCCCGCCCCGCCGCTCCGGTCGGCGGGCGCGTCCCGCGGGTGCGGAGCGGAGCGAGGCTCGGGGCTCCACGCTCAGCGACACGGGCGGCAGCGGCGTCGCGCTGTGCAGAACAATAGCCCCGCCTCCTCCCTCCTTCCTTCCCTCCCTTGTTCCCGCCCGCGCCGCTCTGTCCCATGTTCGGGCTGGAGAAGCCGGCGGGGCAGCAGGAGCCGGGCAGGAGCGGTGGGCTTCCGAAGATGGCGTCCGTGGGGGATTTTAACGTACTCAGCTCCAGCATCCCGGCCACCAAGGTGGAGCTCTCTGTGTCCTGCAGGTACGGTGCCGGCTCCCGGCCGCGCCACCCGGTCTCCCCGCGGCGTCGGAGGGGGCGGACGGGCGGGGGCTCTTCGTCCCGGGATTGTCAGCAGAGCGGGGAGGAGAAGGGCAGCGCGGGACGCCCTCTGCGAGGCTCTCCGCTGTGCGAGGCGCTCCTGCTCCTGCCCTCGGAGCGTGCCGAGCCCGGGGAGCTGCCAGTGCATCCTCGGGCAGAGCCGGGCGCAGCTCGGGGCCGGCTGCCAGCCCGCTGCAGCCCGCTAACCGCGCACCGGGCGTGTCCGTCGCAGGGTGCTGCCGGCGGAGCCCGGGGGCGAAGCGCCGGCTCCCGCGGCGGCTGCGGGTTGTGCTGAGACGGGCAGCGGCCGCCGCCGCCCCGCAACCTGCCCGCGCGGCTGCCGGGGAGCGGGAGTCGCGTCGGTGAGCGCGCAGGGCGCGTTACCGGCGGGGATTTAACTCCTGGAGCTGTCCCAAGTGCCGTGGTGGGAATGGAGACCTTCCGTCCGGAGTTACGCTATTTGCAAGGCTCTCTTGCAAAACTTAGGACTACGGGCGTGTCGCCTTGTCATGTTTTATCGTAATGCCGCTGCCGAGAAACTGAGGGAATGCCAATGCATAACACCAAATGTAGTGTCTGTGGTTTTGTTCCTCTGGCACTTGTTTATCAGTATTTCAAAACTCCTGTTTTCTCCCGTGATGCAGAGATTTTTCTCATTAGAGCTCTAGAAAATACTTTTGTTTGTGCGCTTTTTTATTAATGTCTTCGTTCACATTCCGCGACTTCCTTAAGTATTTCTTATAGTTGCAAAGCGCTGACGCCTTTCACCAGCAGAGTTGGCAACTTCTAGCGGAAAATTTGAACTGTCAGTGTATTTCCTGATGGGAAATGAGACAAAGTTTCTGCAATCCGTTGCTTCATTTTATAATGTAGCTTCCCAGAGCTGCTGCTGTTTACCGGTACTACTACCAGGACAGAACTGCAGTGCTTTAAACTTAAATTGTCAGACCACTCTCTTTCCTTAGTAAATAAAGCATGACTTGATGTTATCAAATATGGATTTCAAAAGGAGGCTGAAGCAGTGAGAAACAGATAATAAGTAAGACTAAATTTATAATACTGAAACTGTAAGATTGAATTTATAATACTGAAACTGTTACCAGGCTGACATATAAACACCCTGTTGTACTTGCTGGCTGTCTCTGCAAAGTTCACAAGCACCAACTGTTGTCCGGGGAAAGGTGTGCTGTAATGTGTAAAAGCAGCCCAGGATCTGTAGTGTTACTTTTAAGTTCTTCAGATAGCCTGTTGCAGTTACAGATGTCAGAGCATTTATGCTGAATTTGACCCAACTCAGTACGGGAGTACCTTTAATTCCAGGTTTAATTTGTATATACATGCCATGTTTCATAGTGGTTTAAGAATCCATCAGATAGTTACAAAGCAATGCAGTTATAGAACATAGGCAATCGATTCTGCCCTTACTTGTAACTCATTTCAGTGTATAGTTTACAGCAGCACTTTCTCTGTAGATGTCGTTAAAAGCCATGTCAGTATTGTTAAAACTCTTTCATTTGTGTTGATGTCAAGTGCAGAAAGATGGGAATTTCCATGGAGATTCCTTTCATCTGTATGTGCTGGATGACAATTTTTGATTACAAAATTATTCTTCAAAGCAGAGTATAAAATGAGTGACACTAAGGCAGAGATTAATGGTTAACACGTTTGTGATTCATCTGTAAACACATTCATTGGCTAAAGCTTGTGAAATGTGGTGTTAAATGAAATTGTGAAAGACTGCAAGAGCAAACGGCAAAATTCAGAGAATGCTGAAAATTCTTTAATAATTAGCAGTTGTGTATTCCTTAATACCCGGAGAGAAATGCTTTTAACAACAGTTTGGGTCATTATGGTTTTTTTCCTTGATACCTGAAGAGTTGTAGGACCAACGTGGTTACTAATTCACATCAATAATTGTTAGTTGATAACTATTATTTTATTCCTAGATTTTTTTTTCTTGGGTTTTTATTTTTGTTTGGCTTTGGGGTTTTTTGTTGTTGTGGTAGTGTTTTGTGGGTTGGGGGGGCTGTTTGTTTTTTGTGGGTTTTTGCTTGTTTTCCTTGTAGGGCATGAGGGAAGTTCTTCCAGTTTGTACAGGTGGTGTAACTTGGTGGTCAGTGAAGCAGTGCAAACTGTTTGTGTGATAAAGTAAATTTGTGACAACTCTTTCCTTTGTTCTGTCTTTCTGCCTTTCTTATTCGGTAAGGATACAGTTTCTATTCCTTTAGCTTGCAATTCCATGTGGTTTCTTTGTCAGTATTTCCCAATTTGCCTGCATGTTCATACTGCCAGTGTTGCAAAAGTATCCAGATTCAGCACTGTGCAGATGGCATTGCACTACTTGATATTCTCCAAGCCACCCTGGTTTAGCTTCAGTGTCACATCAGATAGCCTTTAGGAGAAATGCATCTCATGGGATGAGAAATTCTGTGAAAACTGTAAAATCAAAAAATGTTTTGGTTGTCAGGCAATGCTCTTTCTGGGATTTCTTTACAACTTAAAGCTTTTTATATCATTCCCTTGGCTTTTGAATGGAAGCATTAGCTGTAATTATAAAAATGCTAGAAAAGCAAGAAATTAATTTAATTCTAGTTATTACTACTCAGTGCCTATGAAATAAAAACTTCACAGTTCTTTTCTGACTCTATAAGATGTAGTTTATCTGGAAGCAGAAGTCTTTGACTCAAGAAAGTGCTCTAATAAGGCTATAAGAATAACTTAGAATAATTCTTAATAAGAAGAACTTACATGTGTATACCTGACGATCCTCTGGTGTTGGTAATTGTCCACAACTGTCTGCATCAATTGTTCTAGTAGCCATCTCTCTGTGCACCCTGTCTCTCCCTTCATCCCATGTCATGAAGGGCATTCATGGTCTGATGGAGATACTGCTGTCACCTGCCATGCAATCTTTATTTGTTGCTGCCTGGCATAATTTTGTACAATTGTCATGTGGGGAAGGACCAAAACCTTGTCCCTGCAGTCTGTGTGAAAGAGTGGAAATAGGCTGCACTATATCCTTCTTGACTACTGTTTTCCAGCCCAAAAGTTCTCCCCTCTACAGAGTTGTTTGCACTGCATGCTAGTTATAGGTCTGTGTCTAGACACGACTCTTCTCTTACCAGCTGTGTAAGTTTATGGTCATATGTGAGCTTCAGGTAAGCTTCCTGCCACATATCTGTCACCTTGTTTTCCCTCTATTGATGTCCTCCACTGATTCCAACCTAGTTCGGTCTCGGAATCTTCATATTCTCTTCCCATCTTCCCTCTATTAGTGCTGTTTCTATATGTTGACTGAAGTAGTTTATCTCATGCTGAGAACCTCCAAACTGTGGTTATTATGTATCTTGAAGTTTGTGCTCTGTGTGGGCATACAAAGTTCCGAGTAGTTTAATGGGTTCAAGATTTTAAATTTTTTGTTGTGATCTGTATAACAATGATTTCTGTTTATCATGGTTTCTGTATGACAGGCCTAGGTTTTTTACCACTAGTACTTGATAATTCTGCAGCCATTCTGCAGTCTTATGTAAATAAAAAGGTCAAGAGTTTTGTTATATCTCATGTTAATGTTTATTTATGGACCTGTCAATCAGAATTACCTTCTTGTGAGTGTTTTTTTAATATCTATAGGAAAATGAAGCTGTAGTTTTATCATTTTATGACTTATGATAGTGCACCAAAGATGACATGATTATTGGAAAGATCGTAGAATTGTAAAATATTGATGCTGTGCAGGGTCACTTTTCTAATTCAGAACATTTGTTATGATAATACTGCTTTGAAAAGCTTTATGTTCAATCAGGCAGTGTGTCTTTATTGGTCTGGGTTTGTGTTGGATAAACTCTATACTGCCTGTGTTCCCACAACAGGCATTGTGTGAGTAAAGGCACCATAAATGCCTGTTCATGGTTACTTCAACAGAAATAGTTCTTTGCCCATGCCTATTTTGGATTAGTCCCATGCCACTTCACAACTTGTACAGAAATCTAACCTTAATGAATGAGCTGAATGGAATTAAGCAACCCTTGTTCTTAGTAATTGAAATTATTCCATTTCAAGTTTCTTGCGCAGAGGAACAAAGCATACCACTTCAGAATTTTTGCTTTTGTTTGGCAGTCTGAAAGTCTTAACCAGCCACTTCTGAGTGTTTGCAATACCTAAAAGTATGTTTAATTATATCCTTGATTGTCCTAGGCATTGATTCCTGGCAAGATCATGTCTTTCCAGCCTTCATACTTACCTGCTGAGTTTTTTTAAAATATTAATAATTTTTAACACATCTCTGTCACAGAAAGATCCAATGATAAAAGAGATTCATAACAAATTATTCGAGCTTCTAACTCTGTATAGGACAAAATACAGATTATAAAATTAATTTTGATTGTAAATCTGATTTTCATTTTCCTGCTTTCTTTGTGTATGTGTTTCTGGGTTGGATTAAAAGTCCATGGAGAGGTTATGTGTGACTGGCAATAGAAGGTTGATTTTGCATGGTTTTTTTCTGTGAAATGAAACTGCCTAGACAAGCAGCTGGTTTCAGATGAGAAAAAATATAAGTGGTTTACATTGTCCGTAGTTATGAAGATGCATTCCTGATAGAGTGCAGAGTTTAGTTTTTACCTGTGTGTCTCCATTGTTCAAAATTTAAACATGCAGCCATGTGACTAATATAATTAATTAATTAATTAATATAATTAATGCAGATTGTTTGCACTCTTAACTGCTGTCTGGTGATTGCTAGTGATGGAAAGATGGATGCTAATGTCTTTATGAACAATTCCATGGGTGAGTGTCTTAAAGAGAAATGGACATTAATGTCTTTGAAATGGGCCTTAGCGTCTCTACCAACCTCAAGATACAGACTTCAGACAGTTTGACTCCTGAGCTTAAGGGTAATAGACATACAGGTGTTGCAGAACCCACACAGCCCAGATTTCTAAACTCTGGAGGAAAATTACATATTCAAGGGGGGAATGAGGTAGGTGGTTTGGGAAAGCTGTACCTTCTGCAGCCACTGGGGAAAGGAAGAGGACAACATGCAGCTGGGATTTTAGGATAAAAGGAGGCTGCATCCTCTGAAACCTCAAGAGAGAAACCCCATGGGTGTATGGCTGAGTGGACTATACCCCTTTAATTGAATAAGGCTGCAGGACTCCTCTGTCTCCTTTGTGGACAGTGGCTTGTCATAGAGTGGTTTTCCACACACACAGGGCTGTTTTAACTCAGCCCTGAGATGGGGTAACTTCTAGATCCCTTGAGTTGGATCAAAGTGAAATGAGACTGAATGATCAGTGTGTATACACATGGGAGGCTTATTTCAGAACACTCTAGTTACACTGGAAAGGAGGTATGTATCTGCTTTGGACTATTTATAGAAATATAATTATATAAAAGTATAAAAATATTGCTTAGGAAAACATACAAGGAAAAAAAGAAAGGGTAATACAAAAGGAAAGGAAAGATACCACTACTCATGGAGACAGCACCAAGACTTGCTTGTTGCAATTTCCATGTCTGTTGATCAAAGTTGTGGTCACAGTCTTTATCTGTTGGGGGTGAAGAAGTCCACAAAAAGGATTCAAAGGGTTAATATATGTTCAGGTGGGAAGGCCCAGGTGGCTCCCCTGGGAGTGGAGTTTTACTCTGTGAAATATTGTGGATCATGGGGGTATTTGAAGATTTGTGGCCCTTTCTAAGTCATGACCACTGTTTCTCACGACTGTGCAGGCAGAGCCAGTTGTGACTTACCAGAAGGAATGAATACCTTCAGGCTTATGTGTGAATGTCCCAATACCTCCCCCAGGGGGTGGTTTTACTCCTGAGTCTCATCAGGAAGAGAACACTGGCATGATAAAAAGCATTACCCCACTGTCCAAGAGTGACTTTATGATGCTTGTGTCCCAAATGGTGTGTTCTGTTTATGCAGGATGTTAAGTTCTGCATCTTTAGGACTGGTTCTGAGAGCGAAGCAGGGAAGAAGAAGCTGCAGTTTTGTTTGCAGACACAGCTCTCACTCCCCCACAGCTCTCTCCAGACTGTGCTGTCTGCAGAGGACAGAGCTCTCCTTTGCTGTTAGTTTTAGCTAGCTGAGGCAGAGAAATTCCCCAGAATGTGGCTTTTTGTTTTCTTGGAACCGATCAGCCTTGCTTTGGACCAAAAACCCAGAAAAACAGCAGGAGCTCATGGCTGTGGCCGACCAGGGCCCAGGAGGGACTGATGAGAGACTGAGCGAGCCGAGCTACACCCCACAACAAGGACTTTCTGAATTTGCCATCTCTTCAGAACTGAGAGAAGTTTTACTTTTGATATTATTTTTTATGCTTGTGAATACTTTGCTTGTTAAGTAAACTGGTTTTTTCCACTTTTCTCCAAGGAAATATTTTCCCAAACTAGTTGGGGTAGGGGTCACTTGAATCTGCTTTCTTGAGGGACTGCTTTGGAAGTTTCCTCCCAAATTTGTTCTAAACCAGTCCATCTTGCCTTGCAGGATCTGCTTCTTACTGGCCTTTTCCCTTATCTGGCTCAACAAAAGAGATTGTTGATGAGCAAAGCTCTGTTTTTTAGTGATCATCCTCTGGCTGATGAGTGTGCACCTCCTCTGAACCTGGGCTGTTCTTAGGAATATTAGTGGTTTCACTGCACACCCAAAAAATTTTCTCCTTCCCTCTGTTTAGAGAGTGCAAATCTGGCCTCAGAAAAGCACCTGTTGCTTTTGCAAATCTGATTTTTTTAGTCATTAACCTTTAACATTTCTGTTCTCATGCAGGCTTCAGGTTTCACACAACCTTGCAAGTCTCAGGACTTTTCAGATTTTGCCTGAATGTGTCTTTGCCTACATGGAGCTTTGTCTGGTTTTACTTAGCTGCAAACCCAAACCTGGTATCTTTGTTCTAGCTATTGGGTGGCTACTTCTTATTTAGATTCCCTTTGGCTTGTCCTTGTAGAACTGTGTGGTATAGCCATATTTCTTTTAGCAGATAGTAGTAGCAGGTAATTATGATGTGTATGATGATGTCTTTGTGACCCTCACAGAATGGTGCAGTCAGAGGAGCATTTTCACAGTTATTAGCAGAGGCTTTGCAAGTAGCGGCATGAGATGGGAGCGTGGCAGCAAAGGGTGGAAAGAGGGTACTCAGGATGTCCCACTTACTGGGGACCCCAGTGCTGTAAAGAGGTCACTGGTGGCTGGTAAAGAAGTGTAGTTTGGGAGCTGGGCAAAACCAAAAGTGATGAAAGAGCAGGTCTCAAGCTGGTGTAAGGTGTAACACAGGCTGTGTACCATGTATAGTAAATGTGGATGTAGAATGGAGTTGCAGTTGTATGAAATCAGAGCATGGTAATTCAGCTGGGGGTCCTTGGAGTGGAGAGGAGGAAGTTCTCAACATCATACTCCTTCTTAAACCACCTCTTCCACCCCTGCCACCACTGTAAGCTCCATGGTTCTCCTCTGATAGGAAGTGGGACATGGATGGGTGGCTCACTGTAACACTCTCCCTCAGCTGAAGCTCACTTCCTAGGCCTCAGAATGGTGGCATACAGAATTATATTCTGAATTGTACAGAATGCCAGAGAAACCTGGCAGTAGGAAAAGATCTAGAAAATGTGGACTGACTTTTTGTATTTTTATGAAGACTTTCTGTGGTAGTATTATTTTCCTCATTTTTTTTCTCTGCCCATCTGCACAGTGGCTCACCCAGTCCTGCACTGGCAGAGAAAGGATGAATATTATTACACTGATGGCATATATTTTCTTTTAAAATTACTTATTTTCAGTATGCCTTTTAAAGAGTTGTTTCAGAAGAACTGCAAAACCTATATATAGGTTTTATATGTTGTTACACATTAAAGAAACACTGTATTAACTGTATTATACATTCCTAAAGAAATCAGATCTCAAGTATGGCAGCATATCCATGGGTTTGGATGATCTGGGTGAAAGTAAATGGAAAGGAGTAGTGAGTTGACACTAGATTGGAAAGCTCTTTTGAAAACCAGCAGTCCTTAGTCCCATTTCCTGGCATATATCCCCAGAAGCTCAGAGCCAGACACTATTTACCTTCCCTGCCTTAACAGCATAAATGCAGATGGTTTATTCTGTTGGTTTCAAACAGAAATTGGGTTAGTACTGAAGCAGAGTTCCACCAGTTTGTGATGATACTAATTGGTCTTTTTAAACTGGAATAGTCTAAGATTGTGTTCAGGTCTGTTTCATCTGTACAAGTGTATTTTTATAACCCAATACTTCCTGTCTGTTTCAATAGTTCCTGTAAAACGGTTGCTGTGTTACAGTAAACTTGGCAATTCCTTTGGGGCTTTTTTAACCCTCAGGAGTAATCAGCAGTTTTAATAGAGGTTTCATCCTAAAATTGTTTGCATACATCTAGCCAAAGATGGCTTTCTGTGGGTTGTCTTAAAACTCATGGAAGCACTGCTGATCTTAGCCTTCTCATTGCTTCTCACTTTTTTTTTTTTCCCCCTTATGGCTTCTGAATCAATATATTCTTAACTTGGCTGTGAAAGTTACCATGAGGTTGAAAATTATTTGTTTTCTGGTGAATTACTTCTCCAAAGGTTATGAAGAGGTATTGTGAATGTTTTCTTAAGCTTGCACATCAGATACATGTTTGCTTTCTCTCCGGTTCTTCCAGTGCCCTGAAGAGCAGAAATGGTTTTAACAGAAAGGAACAGGTCCTAATTGCCTGTTAGTCAGTAGACACTGTTGTCTCACCTGTGAGCCTATTCTAAGAGAACCAGTTATTTTGACAGGAAGGTAAAATTCTGAGAGATTTTCTGATCTGCTGTTAGGTTCAGGGCATTTTGAATCTAGAGATCAGGAGGCTAATAGCTGGCTTTGCTGTGCACTGACAGGATAGAGAAGGAGAGAGTAAATAGCTGTGGAAGGGTGACTACTTAAGCTGCCACTGCAGTTTGAAATTACTCTGCAGGCAGGTCAAGTGGGCTCTTCACTCCAGTGGACTCTTTGGATCATACATCATCTTGGGAGTGATCCTTGCAAGTTCAGTGATACCATTAAGGCTGAGGGGCAGTGCCTACTAGGTTAATACAGTTATGTTACAATTAGTACTAATATGGATACAATTCTGCACATTAAAAAGTGATTAGGTTGCTCCTTTCTTTATCAGAATCTTCCATGAAAAAGTGATGGTTGGCTTTTTATGGTTTGGACAATCAGACATGCTGCAAACTTTGCTGAAGACATTATTTATTGGTAGGAAAGTGTGTGAAGAGTTGAACTGAGGGTGTTGCAAGTTGTACTAATTCAAAACCACGAATTCATTGCCCTAACTGACTTGAATTACAATGTTAAACCTGGATATGTCTCTACCCTTGCAATCCTTCAGGGATACTGCTTCTGCAGAAATGTTCTTAACTCCTTAAAGATTCTTTAGATTCTTTAAGAGCCTGTAGATTCTCATCTACAGATTCTTACCTGCTTTTTATGCTGTTCCCATGATGGCTGCTTTTTGCAGCTGCTGAAAGTGTCAGAACAGACTAAGCTTTACAGTACTGGGCCACTATGTACTTGAAAAGGGACACAAGAAGAGTAGGAAATATCTAAAGAACTCGAAGCACCTTATCTCGTATAAGCATGACAAAAATTCCTTAATCCTAATCTACAGTAACAAGCACTAATATACCAATTATAAAGTCTTGTAGAGTCATCATGGAGAGAAACTGAAATTGTTTGGAATTCTAATGGTGAGTATGGGAGGCTGGTTCCAAAATCTAATGTACTATTTCTTTCATTAAAGTCTAATTTTGAGGTTTTATTGTAATTCATTTTGGGATAATCCAATTCTAGTTACCAGGTATTAATGGTGTATGTAGGTATATATAATTAGGGAGGAATAGGAGGCAATTTTCATTTTGGTAGTTCCAATATTGCAGAACTTGCTGTACTGTCTTTTAAAGCAGTTTGTAGTGGTTGTTGTCAGCTACTGACTTGGGTTCACTGATTTTCCTGGGTTTCTTAATACTTCCAATTTATATTTGCATCATTTTCGTTAAGGTAGGATGTAGTTTCACTGAGTATAATTGTATGCATACAAATTGCACTTCTGAATGGACTAGAGAAGTTCAGAAGAATTAGTGTGTACAGAATTCAGCTGTATTCACAAGTACTACTATTAAAGCTAGTGCCTACTTTGGCTAGATTAAAGAAAACAGATCTATCCAATATTCTTTTCAAGCTATTTTTTTTGTTCATGTTGCTTGTTCTGAAGTGTGAACTTGGCAATACGTTAATTAGGAATATGGTATCTTTTAATTGCTGAAGTCTTAATTGAATCACTTAGAACACCTACATTGAACAAAATATTAATACACTTTTGAGCACTGTTCAATAGCGGAAAAATAATGTGATTTAGATCTGAATGAGAGTAGTTAATGGTGACCCTTGAAGAGGCTATACTAGTTATTAAAATAATTAAATAAAAAGGGATGCAAACTGGTTATTTAATCCTTCCTTCTGCTTTGGGGTAGGGTCAAAGACCTTACTAGAAATTGTAGCTATCTGACATGTTCTTGAAGACAATGGAGATTTCACATCATGTCTCCCACCTTTAACAGTGAAAGATGGTAAAATGATGGAATAAAGTTCAACTTCTGTGCCTGCGGTGCAGAAGATTCAATTTATGGTTGAACCTGTTCCTACTTGCTCTGTCTACATCGAGGTCAGCTTCAATTTGTAGCAGTATTTCCCTCATATATACAGTCTATATACTTCCAGTTATTTCCATTTTCACTGAATTCCAGTGGCTCCATGTCTGGCTTAGATTGCAAGAAATTGGAGTATCCAAAACATTATTGCTTTAATTGAGTGTTTATCAGTATTATGAAGACTAGACAATTAGTCTAAAGTGGAGAAAATTTTTGTTTGTGTATCATGCCTTTTTCCCAAAGGTGCAAGACTCCTGATTTGCATTCAATTTGTGGTCAACTGTGTTGTCTAGGACTATTTTTGACATAACTGCTGTGTATTCAGCTCCATGTAGCTATGCTGCATTTTTGCTGTAAAGTTTAATACTTTCCAGAGTTTATCAGCTCTTTCTTGTCCCTTTTCAATGGCATCCTGTTTTCAGAACATTTCAGAACATTTTGCTAGTCTGTCAAGATAATTTGTAAAATTTATTTATTTTAATTTTTTTTCAAATGGCGGAATGTTGGTAACTATTCTGGGAATGGTTTCTGGTCAGTCCTGATTCTTTAGAATTGTTAATTTAAGTCTGTTCATCTGAGCATGATTCTCAGCTGGCTGGAGTGTGGTTATGGTATTGGGACTGCATTCCATAAAAAAATTTGTATTTATTCCTAGGTGTGTCCTATGTATGGATTAGTTCTCCTTACCTTACTTGTCCATGACAGGTTCTTAGAGATACTTCCTGATGGCTCTGAAGTCTCATTGCCATTCTTTGGTGTTTGGGTTGAATCCCAAACAGGTTAATCCCTGGTAGGCCTTTGTGATTTAAAAGTATTTCTCTTCCTGATGCCTGTTACATGTATATATAGTGTACATGTGGTTGTTTTTTGATTCAAGGTATTGGATTATAAGAGCTACAGTTTGCTCAAATCCGAAATCGATAATGAAATGTAAACTGATTTCAATGTTAGTGCTGACTAAGTTTTGTGTATTAGGAGGGAAGAAGACTAAGCTGACTCTTGACTAAAAATGTTAAAAATGTATGTGCATTGGTATCTAATTTGCATCTTTCACAAATTTGTTTATAACTAAATTTTTTTTTTTAATAGAAATCTGCTGGACAGAGATACATTTTCTAAATCTGATCCAAGTGAGTATATAGTATTTGTTGTTTCTTCTTATTACATATTCTAAATGTGCAAACATTGGAATAAAATTAAGTGGGTGATTTTCTTAAGTGTCAGTTAGATTTACATTGTCTTTGTAACAATTATTTGGAATAATTAAGTTACACTTGAAAAACTTACACTTATCATTAATGTTAATGTGAACTGGAATTTTAAAGACTGTTTTTAATACTGCTTTCCTGAGCTAGATAGTTCCTTATTTAGTATTTAACCTAAAGTTTCCTAAAATTAATAAATTCTGTAAAGTTGGGTTGTTGTTTCTTTTTTAATATCTGTTGTTTTAGATCTTTTTCAAAGCTATTAGGCAAAATACTAAATAAACTAGAAGCACTTGTTGCTGCTAGTACACACTGTCCACTAATCTTAGAGTCAAATGCTGAAAAATAAAATTAAGTTAATTAATTAATCTCTGGGAAACATTATCTTTCCTGATCAAAAGTGGTATGATGGTTTTAGAATTAATCTTTTCAGAATTGTAAGCTAGTGACACTCATTTTCCTCATAAGCTGTATTATGACTGGATCCCCTACATCTCTCAGGTCTATGAATTTATTATGGGACTTTTGATTTAAAATCCATTACTATCTTCCTGTACTGGATGCTTTATGAAAACTTTAATCAAGGAATGAGATCACAAAAAAATTCCTTTCTTTTCCGATAATGTTACTCAGAGTAATTTTGTACTGTTAATAGACTGGTACTTAGGTTGTGGTGTCATCTTTTGTCCAGTACAACTCTCCATTTGCTTTTATCCATAAGTTCATTTTCTTTAAGCCTGGGTTTTTCCTCCTTAGGATACCACAATTGTGCTTACTGGCATTGGAAATAACCCAAAACACAAATGCTTTATCAGGTCTCTAGACATGCAACTATGCCCTGATATTTGAATGCTGAGTTATGTGGCCGTATGAAACATTTGAGCAATTTTGTTAGAGTATGTGTTTCTGTTCTGCATCAAAAATTTATTGAGAGAGATTCCACAATACACTTTTGAAGGGAAAGGCTTCTACTTCCTGGGGAAAAGCTGCAAGAAGTTAGGAGTACCTTTGGTATTTTTAACTTGTAAAGCTTGTTTTTAAGAAAATATAAAGCAAAACAACCTTAGGAGACATAGGCAATACCATGCCTCTGGTGTAGAGGCACACAGAAACAAAACTGAGTGTATTTCATATTAATGCAAAATTCTAGTTGGCTAAAAATAATAGTAAAATTTAGTTGGGGGTTGGATTGGATGATTTTCAAAGATCCCTGACCATTTTGTGATTCTGTTAGAAAACACCCTCAATTACACTGTTTTGAAGAATGCTCAGTGACCCATTGCCTGTAATGAATTCATAGATCTCTCATATTGCCAAAGGTGATATGGTGTCTGTAGTTCTTAAGCTCAAATACTATAAAGGACAAATGCTTCAAGTTTTTATCAGATAGGGTACTGTATTAGACATAAATTGGAGGGTTTGAGTGGCAGGGGGCTGCAGTGTGAGCTGTGTGGGAGAAGGCCATGAACCCCCCTGTGAGAGTCACAGCTGGTTCCAGCCAGCTCTGAAAACCACCTGAGTAGCTCTTGCCAGTTCCAGTACTCTGCAGGTTGTTTTAATAGCCAGTTTAGTTTGTTTGCTTGTACTGTCCTTTAGCTGGGCACAGAGATATGGCCCTACTGTAAAAGAGGTGAGTAGTATTACAGGTTCTCATTCTTCTGTGTTGGGAAGCACAGGACAACTTTCCTCAATGTCTATTCACTTAGACAAAGGCCATTCTTAGGCTACTCTGCATAAAGTAAGT
Source organism: Anthoscopus minutus (assembly GCA_013399455.1). Lineage (NCBI taxonomy): Eukaryota > Metazoa > Chordata > Aves > Passeriformes > Paridae > Anthoscopus > Anthoscopus minutus. The sequence goes on along the minus strand of VWYI01003331.1, from coordinate 6,703 downwards.
TTATTCTGTAGCTAAAAAGGTGCCAACATCAGCTTCCTACCATTGTCACAAGATCCACTTATACAGCCACTGAATCTGCAGCCATTAGATTTCATACCAGATAGAACTATGTAGAGTAATTCTGTATGCTGAGGTCTCATTGCTTTTGACTAGGCCAGTTCTGATATGCTTTTCATACTCCAATGCATTTATCTAAGGATCATACTAGTAGTGAACATCCAATTTTATCTTCTTGGTCTTTTTCTTGGAGTGACACACATGAATGTAGCTGACTTCCATGTCAATATAAATAGCCTTCTACTGAAATTAAAAAGGAGTTTGTGATTTTCCTCGTTCTCTTAGGAGATAAGGCTTGGCCTTTTTTTGATACTGTAATTGCTATTGAGTATCCAATTTTGACCACTTCCCTGCAATCTAGAATACTCATGCCAAGAGGAATCTGTCACTTTGCCTTCCCAGAGACAAATAACAGAAGTAACAGAAAGTAGATATAGATGAGCAGGCTTGGATAACCATTGTTCATGAAGTATTTTAAACGATACTGAAGCCTCTTACTTACAGTGCTTTCTGCTCAGTGGAGTCAAAGCAAGCCATGTATCCTGATTTACTGTAGTGTTTGGAGCATTCTGCTCTCCCAGTTTGGAGACCATTTTTTCTAGGAATATTTTTTTTAAATCTATGGGTTTTGTTGGTTTGATTTTCTTGTTGTAGAAAAATGAGCTAAAGTAGTGTTTCCCTGATGAGGCAGGGATAAGACCTGCTGAGGAGATACAGATTAATGATTTTGGCATGTTTCTTCTGTCTAATGGCAGGCAGAATTCTTTTCTTCCCATGCTCTGACAGCTCAAGCTGAGCCCTGCAGAGCTGTGCTGGCAGCAGCACAGTTGCATGAGATATCCTCCTGTGGAGCCCCTTGGCTCCTGAGTATTGATCATCAAAAGAGTCCAGGATAAATGACTGAAGACATAAAAACTCTTCCCTGGGGAATCTCCCCATGGAGAAGAGTAACAGTAAGAAGAATCTCTTGGCAGTCAGGACAAAGGGACCTCAGGGCACCGCTGCCTGGAAGGTATAAAAGCTGGTTGGTGAAGAGTACTGGGGAGCCCTGCTAGAACTGGTACCATGAAAAGATGTAGGTAGAGTGGGGTCAATGTCATTGAGGGCAAGTCTTCCTTGAAATGGAATAGATGTGTTGTTTTGTTTGGGAAAACTGAGATGGGCAATGTTGATGTAACAGTAGTTTCCAGATTAAAGGATAAGCATATATGTATTGAAAGAGAAAGCATCAGAGCAGGTAAGGGAGGCCCAGTCTGTCTGGGAAAATAGGAAGGTGCAGGCTATAATAATACATAATATTTTGGGAACTGTGTCTACAACAGAGTAATAAGGGTTGACATTTCTACCTTCTTCATTGCAAGATTTAATTAAATTTACCTTGAGTATGACATTTGGTATAAGTATCAAGAGTTAAAAATGACAAAATATTAATATTCCTGACTATAGATGTATAGATAGCTGTATAGTTGTTCTGTTGGAACAACCCATACAGCAAAGCCTTCCAAAAGTCTTCCTCAGTTACTCTTCATCAGTGTGGTGCTGTGAACTTTCTCATTGCTCCCTCAGTTTTTCAATGAGAGAAAAACTATTTTTTTCAGCTCTCTTAGGATGTGGTTGCATGATACGATGGCTTTTGAAATATTTTTTATCTGCCTTTATTCCTTCTTCTCCCTCATGACAATGCTGTTAACTGTTTTCTGCTAAAAAAATGGGTTGCCTTATGGCACCTTTAACCATTGGATTGAATATTTCAAGTTCCTTAGATCAACTTCAGCATATTTATCTGCATTTCTCCAGTTGGGTATGAATTTGACAAAGTTTTTGAGTGATTATTGCAATTAGTGTATCAGGGTCTTCACAAAGCTCTCTCCAAGAGCCATTCAGGATAGTGAATCTTAACATTGATGGAGACCAGTATCATGGTTGGTTTCTTAAAATTTATGGGGTGCGTTTTAGAGGGAAGATAGAAGAATTTTAAATTTTTTTAAAATTTCCAAAGTATTTATCAGAAAGACTGAAATATGTCTTCTGTAGCTTTCATTAGGGCTGACATTTTTTGAGATGTCAGTTTGAGATGCACACGTGTATGTATTTCTGTCAGACTTGCACCTTTTACTTACAATAAAATCAGATGATCACTTTTTAGTCTATATTTTTGTTGTATTTAAAATAATGGCCACATCTGCGGCCTAGAGGGGGAACCTTTAGTGCAGTCTACAGCTTCCACTGATTTCTTCTCCGTGGTTACCAGTGACAGGACCTGAGGGAGTGGCCTGAAGTCATGTCAGGGGAGGTTTAGTTTGGGTATTAGAAAAAAGGCTTTTCCCCAGAGGATGTTTAGGCCCTGGAATAGGCTCCCCAGGGCAGTGGTGACAGCACCAGCCTGAGAGAATTCAAGAAGTATTTGGACAATGCTCGTGGGCACAGGATGTGACTCATGGGGTGTCCTGTGCAGGGCCAGGAGTTGGACTGGGTGATCCTGATGGATCTCTTCCAGCTGGGTCCCTTTCAGCACAGCATATTCTATGATTCTACAATTCTGGATGAGTAGTCAGAAGTTCAGTAATCTACAGAACTTTCTTTAGCTGTTTTCATTGTTTCTATTTCATTCTGTTTTCTCACATTTTCCCAATTCACTTCATTCTTCATGTAATACTCTCCAGCAGCCTACTCCAGAATGTGTTGTAAAAATAGGCTTTTTGGTTTGGATTCACTCTACTATAAACAGTAACCAAAGGTAGACGCATGATTGCCAAGGGTTTATTTAGAGTAAATGGACAAAGACAGAGATCTCCTGAGAATTATTTTGAATTTTTTTTTGCAAAACCTTTTTTCATCTACAAGACATCTTACTTTAAAAAGTGTTAATTTTTTGTTTCTATGTGAGCTAAAATACTGAAATTGCTTTTATTGTTTCTCCTCTTATTTGCTACTGCCTAAGGGGATTTTTTTTAATGTGGAGCAAATGCATTTCAAGTATGAAGAAAATGTAGTTAGAAGGTTGACTTCATTTCTTTTTTCATCTGTTGATGATTCTGACTTCACTGGGAACAAAATCAAACCTCTACCTTTGTTGTTCAAGGCTGCAACCTAAAACAGTATTATTTTCACCTTCTTTTGAAAAATAATGATTGGTCCAGGAAAAGAATTTGTTGAGGAAAAAAAATGTTGAAATACCTGTATTTCTGTTGTTTAGGAAGGGTTTGAAGAGAAGTTTCAGGTAAAAATTGCTTTATCATAGTTACTTGCAACTAGTTCAAGACTGTGGAAAATAAGGTTTGTAGTGCTCCTTCAGTGCAATGATCTATACTTAAAATAATGTTTAAAAGACCTGATTATAGTCACTGCACCCCTATTACCAGTTCTTGTGATGAAAGCTGCAGCTTATTTTGTAGTGAGTGCTACACTAGAAACAGAGATCTGAGTGACACCTGTTTGTTCTGCTTGGTCTTTCAAAATCAGGTTAGGTCAACAAATTTAACTGATGCCATTTTTTCAGGCTTTTGTTTAAAAATCTGAAGTATGAATATATGAGATGCTTAAATATATATAAATAATATGAAGTAAAATTAAGGAAGAAAACTTGAGAAGTCTTTTTCCTTTTTCTGGTTCTAGTCCGCCTGTTTCTTTTCAGTGGGTCCTCATTTGGTTTTTTACTTTCATTTTCTTCTCTCTTGAGGGAAGAATATTTTAGGGTAATAGTGCATTAAATTATCTAGAATAGTCTGACTACCCACATTAAAAGAAGATCTGCTTTTATCTAATTTTTCCTTTAAAGATTGTCAAGTGCTTTGCTAGAGGTCAAGTGTAAGTGCTGCCTCTCATTTTAGAAGCACTACATTTATTAGCTGATTTCTGCAACAAGTACACCACATGGTCACCAGTCTGGTTAGGCTTGCTGACAGCTGAGGAAAAACATTTCCATTTGATTGTCCTAGTCAGTAATTTCCACAGCACAAGAGACTACAAAATTAGTTCACGTAATTTAAGGATATGATAAAGTTTGAAAGTAATGAAACTTTTCTTTTTTTTCCCCCCACAGTCTGTGTTTTGTACACACAAGCAATTGGAAACAAAGAATGGAGAGAGGTAAGATGCATATTCACAGATGTGTAAACCTTTTGGGTATATTCAAGGCTGGTCATTTGTCCTAGCAGAAGAGGGTGTGTCATAGCCTCTTGAATGTCATGCTGATCTTATGGGGGTCCTGTGTACTAGCAAACACTTAAAATACAGTCACATTGATCTCAATTTCCATATCTGTATCACACACTTCCATCAAAAAAGAAAACAAAATAGAGAAAATACATGCGTTTGCATTTTACAGTCTCCCTCAGATAAATAAAACCAGACGTAGCTGTCAGTTTGGTTAAGGTTTGTGGCTCTCAAGAGAGGAAGACATTCAAACATGACTGAGCTATGGTGATGGTGAGTGTCAGCAAAACTAGCCTGTAGTTGTGGTAAAGATCTACCTTTGCTGTGTAGTGTTTCAGAGAAGTTAGATGCTGCTGAATAGAGTGTACACTATTGTAGGCAACAAGGGAGGCACGATATTATACATAGGTTAGACTTTATCTTCTTACTTGTGGGTGTAAACACTCTAGAGCGATATGTCTTAAGAAACTAAATCAAATACCTTGAAACCTGGAACACTGTCCCAGTACTTAATCATCTAATTTTTCTCCTGTAATGTTATTCTTTGAAAGAATTGATAGAGCTGGGGGAAGGATGGTCATGTTTCTACTGATAAAATACAGTGTACCTTCTTTCAGAGAGGATTGGTGGAACTTTTTCACTGCAGGTGTTCTTCACTACAGGTTCATAACTGTGTGGCCTTGGGCTTTAGGAATAGAGCCAAATGTGGACTGTCCCATCTTACTATTCCTCCCTGCAAAAAGGAGGAGGTCTGATATTGTTGTTTTCAGAACTGATATTTTATGTGATTATGCTGTATAAAATTTCCAGTGGGAGGTGACCAGGAACACAAAAAAGAGACTTGTTCTCTTATGTTTGGTGTCCTTGCCAGTTGGCCAGAGAATTGTATTTTCTGCTTGGTGAATGTGAGTTTCAGTCTTTTCAAGAAGAGGGAATTGAATTTGTCTCATGCTTGGAGATAAGCTCATATAACTGCAATACATGAAACAATGTACCTATTTAATTTGTAGTTTTTAACTAAATTGCTGCTCTGTATTGTTGTTAAGTGGGTACTAGACATCCTCTCAAATATACCTACTGGATCACATTCCTCTCATGATTTGTGTGAAGAAATGTCAGTTTAAGGACTCATAATGGGAATTCCCTAATCCTAGTTAAATTAGGAGATGTAATGGACATGCATGTGGTTCTAAATGTCTGGATAGCAAACTGTGAAAATAGCAGACTCTTAAGTTATACAAGTGCCTAGGTCACTTTGTACAGTTTGGTTGTTAAGCTGAGATCATCACTCAAGCATTTAGGTTCTCTTTTGGTCCGGGGTTAAGATGATTTTGTCAAAATTTTGGCGTTTTTTATTGTTTAAGATTCATATGCAACTTTGTGTAGTTTTCATACGTCTCTTGTGTAGCTCTTAAAACAAGTACTTACCATTTTTAATATTATAATTCTCCTGATGGTAGTAAGATTATAATACAATCTTATCTAGAAGTACATATAATTAAAAAGGAAGTTTACGAACTACAGGCATTAAAACAGACTTTTGACATTGCAGTTGCTAGAAAATCTGAGGTTTTGTTTTAAATCATAATTATATCTATCTTATCTATCAGGAGGTTCAGGTATAAATATTTGCAACTTGGTTTTCTATTTACAGTTAGTGAAAACATTAACATCCTGAGGGCAGTTCACCAGACCTAATTTAGATGTCTGCATTAGATCAGATTAATCATTCTATATAAATGCCTCCAAGAGATGATCAAAAGCCTAAACATTTGACTATGTCAGATGTAGAGTTCAGTGAGTAGAATCCATTCCTAGTATCTGTTACAACAGTCAAAATTTAGAGGTTGGCGCTGTGGAGTGGCTTAATCAGAATTGTGTTTTATATGTTCTGGTGTATTCTATTTATACCAGCAGTAAAAAAAATTTAAGGTGGTAGGCAGATTAGTTCCTTTTAGTTACATTGATCCTGTTACTCTCCTGAATAGTGTTTCTGAAGGTCTTTGCTTCTTGGCCATGTTGAAATTTTAGCTTTACTCAATTATTAGTGGGGAAAGTAGGCTATATGGAGAACTAATTAATCAGTAGCTATGTTATTAGTCATAAATGACTGGATTATAGAAGTAATCTCCTCTGCTTAAAAAGCCTACAGGTGATTGGGAAAAGAGATTTCAAAAGGCGCTTAATTTAGCTGAAAAGTGTAGACTAGTGATTTTTAGAGAACAGCATTTTAATGTCACAAGTCAGGTAAATTCTATTAGTAATTATCAGTTAAGTAATTAGTTATAGTAGTGTGATCATAGAACCATTTAAGTTGGAAAAGGCCTTTAAGAAATTTGAGTCCAAAGATATGTGAAGGAATCATTTGTGTAGTCCACGTAAAAAAAAGTAAACAGACAAAAAAACTGAAGCCTCGACTAAAACCCAAAACAGTAATTGAAAATAATTTAAAGAAAAGTTAGTAGTGCCACTGAATTCAGTCTCTTGAGTT
>VWYI01003330.1:53819-66434 GCA_013399455.1 Anthoscopus minutus | reverse complement strand
ATGATGATGATGATGATGATGATGGTTGGGGTCCCTTGTGGCTCTGGGTTGTTCCCTTTGCCAGGGCCCAGCCCAGCCTGGCCCAGCCCTCCCGGGGCCTTTTCCCGTTTCCTCCTCCCCAGCCTGGAGCGTTCCCTGGGGTTGGTGTGGCCCAGGTGAGGACTTGGCACCACCTCACTGCAAGGTGGGCTTTGAAATTCTTTTGATTTTGCCACTCCAAACCTCGATGCAGCTGCCCTAGGGCTGGAAAATTCCCTTTTTTACTGGTGGAGCTGCTCGGGAGATCTCTGATAACTCTGTTGCCCAGGAACAGGGACAGCTGTGAGATGCCCAAGCCCCTGTGTCAGCAAACCCCAGGTTTTGTGGTGTTTGCTTTTCTCCCAGCACAGTTTGATTGGATTTGTCCAAAAGAGCTTTCCTGGGCGCTTTCCTTCCCTTGGAGCTCTGTGCCAGCAAGGGAGGCTGAAATCCTGCCTCAGCAAACAGCACCGGGCTGACCTCAGGAACGCTGCCTCCTGAAAAATCCTGGAAAATGAGTTCATACTTGAGAGTTTTGCTGACTTTAATATCACTGAGCTGCACAGTTCTGCCAAAAGTGGGGCTGGTGCCAGCAAAAGGAGCCTTTGGAGCTGGGGATTGGGCTGAGGGTCCCAAAAAGGACTGGTGTCACCTCCCTGAAATTGTGTGGGCTACGCCTGGCAGCTGCCAATACTGCCATTATTATTGACATTATTATTAACTACGGGTTCTAATGAGAATAATAATGAAAATGTACATTAATATGATAAGACTGGGATAAATCTTTTCCAGAGGCTTTCTCAGAATGCACCCAGAGAAGACAAATCTCCTTTTCCCAGAGTATTTTTGGGATGAGAAGCAACCCTGAGGCATTCCAGCCAAATGTGCCCTGAGCTGGGATGCAGACCCAGCCCTTTGCAGGGAAAGCTCCTGCAAACAAAAGCTAATGATTCAAAAAGAAAAATAAATTCCTGTCAAAATGCCAATTCTCAGGAGTGGTTTGAGATTTATTAGGAGCTAAGGAGAGGTTTGGGATTTCTTAGGAGCTGTGGAAGGCTCCATCCTGACAGAGCAGCACATGCAGAGCGCTGAGATAAATAAATCCTCTCCAAATTCACCTCCTGGAGCCCACAGCCGCCCTGCTGAGCAGCTCCCAGTGCAGCAGGAAAAAGCCTTGGAGCAGTTTAAAGCCCTGCTTCCTCCTGCCCCTCTCCAAATTAACTGCCTGGACACTAATTGGCATCTCCGCGGGGCCGGGAGCTGCAAACAAATGAACTCTCGAACGAGGCAGGGAGAGCTGGGAACGGGAGCAGAGCCCAGGGAAAAGCTGAGGTGCAACCAGCTGCTGATAGCTCTGGAAGAGAGGAGAACCGAGCCCTGGAGAGCAGCCCCGCCGTGCCCTGGGTGTTTGCAGGGAGGGAGGTGCAGCTGTTCGGGGACCGCGGTGGGAAAGCCGGGAATTGGCTCGGGAAGCTCAAGGAAGTTCCAGAAGCAGGTGGGTCTGTCCCTCCTGGACTTGCCTTCTGATGATTTCCAAGTCATTAACTCATTCCCAGGTCATGGTTTGGGGGTTTCTTTTCCAGCCATTAGAGTTCCTTTCTAATTCGGGGAGCTGGGAGTTTAATGGGATGTGTACACCTGGGATTAGAGGCACCAGATTTTGGTGCCATTCCAACAGCATCCATTGCAGCTGGACGTGGTGCTCGGGTTCACTTTGGACTCATTCTAAGTTTGATTAAGTCTACAAAAGCTCTTGGAGCCGTGAGGTGTTTCCTGGAAATCAGAAAAATGCAAAAGGGGACAGAGATCCATGTTGGGATCACGGGATCGCTGCTGCAGAGGGAAGGTGGGATTCAAAACACCTCACAAAGAGATTCTATCAGAGTTTTGCCTGAAATGTAACTCTTTAATGAGCTTAATTTGTGTGTTATTTCATAGAAATATTCCATTTGCATGACAATATTCAGAAAAGAGCTTTGGGATCACCAAGCCCAGTGCTCAGCCAGCTCAGTCACCACCAACCCCTGCCCTCCAGTGCCACATCCACGTTTTTTGACCTCTTGCAGGGATGAGGACTCCAGCCCTGCCCTGGGGTTGGACATCCAGGGACATCCAGGGACATCCAGGGACAAGGATTCCTCTTCTTTTGCAGGAAGAGGGAAGTGGAAGAGTTTCCCTGGCACAGGAATGTGTTCCACAGGCTCCAGGAGTGGGTGAGTGACAGCTGAAGGCTGAGGCACGGTGAGCAGCACAGCTAATTACCACCTAATCTAATTAGCACCTCCCTCAGCTCACCCCTCCACCCAGCCCCTTCCCGGAGGCCGCTTTTTGGGATTTTTGGCAGCCAGCGCTGGGCTGCAGCACAGCTTTGTCCTCCACGTGCCGGTCCTGCCTGGGATGAGCCCCAGCAGCGTGGAAGTGGGAGCGGTTCCCGTGGGATTTGGGAATCCAGCGCATCCCTCCCGCCGTGCTGCCCCCGAGCCCAGGGAAATGGAGCAGCTGATGCCATCCCCCAGCTCATCCTAAAGATTTCTCTCCAGGAATACTGGGATTGTTGCTCCTGGCTCAGTTCCCTGGCGGCAGACGCTTCCTCTCGCGCAGGGAAAAGGTGGAAAGCCAAGGCTTTTCCCCAAATCCCAGAATGTCCCATCTGGCAGCCAGGAGCTGAGGGCACGGGCAGCCGGGGCAGCTCCGAGGTGTTGCTCAGGGATTTTTAGTGCTGGGGTTCCTGCAGGGCCAGGAAAGGCTTTTGTGCCCTGTTACCCATGTGGGAAAAAGCAGAAATTCCATTAATTCCTTGGAGACTGCGCTGCAGGAGCGTCCTGGAACTGGGAATGGGGATCCATAGGGGGGATTGATTTGCAATTAATTCTGTCAGAAACACTCCAGCCACCCCAAACCACCCCCCGGGACCTCAGCCCAAGCCTTCCACAAACAAACCTGGAGACATCCAAGCGTCACTAACTGGGAATGTCCCTCTCTGCTTTCCCTTCCTTGGGCCAGAACTGTTTCCAGTAGGATAAACCTGGAGGGAAATGTTTCCACCTGGCAAAGTGAGGCTATTCCCACATCATCCTTCTATTTATTCCATGAGGAATTTCAGCATTTTGGTTTTCTGCTCCAGTAAGGGCCAGAGGAAAGTTTGTGCAGCAGGGGGAAAAAAAATAAATTCTGAAGTTGAATCAGATCTTAAGCCTGGATTTAAAACGGATCACATTAAAAGAACCAAAAAAAAAAAAAATCCGGGAAAGAATAAAAAAATCCCTAATTCTCCTCCTGATCTCCCTCTGCTGCATCCCTGTCCTCCCATCCACTCCTCCCATCACCTTCCCTTGCTCTGCTCCAATTATAGATCCCTCCAGGCAGGGACCTGCCAGTGTTTCTGTCAGGGAAGTGCCAAGCCCATCCACGATGCTTTACAAATAATCACAGGGATCACATATTTTGTGAAATATTGAAGCTCTTTCTGTTAAAAAAAATGAAATCTCTCTGCCACATCAGACACGGTGAAATGTCAGTGTGCCATCCTTCCTAAATTAACATCCTTCCCTCTGTCACTCTTGCTTTGGCACATGGGAGCCCAGGATCCATCGCCTCCTCCCCACTGGGAGGAATTCGGTTTTCAATCTGAGGCACAAACTTGTAGAAAAGAATTGAATGTCTGAGGTGGGTAAGAATAAGGGAAAATCGTCTCAGATCTTCTTCAGCTGCCCTTTAACTCTTCATTCCCTGAAATCCCTCCAAAAACCTGGAGGATTTATCATGTTAAAGGCTGCAGAATTCTCCCTGTTTTCCCTCGACTTTTCCAGGACCTGAGCCTGTGAGGAGCCTTGCAGCCCATTCCAGCACCTGACAGCCCTTTCCACAGAGGAATTATTCCCAATATCCAGCCTGAGCCTCCCCTGGCACAGCTTGAGGAGCAGAGAAATCCACAAACGGGAAGGCTCCCATGGGATTGGGAATTCAGAGGAGTTTCACTGCCCAGGAAGGTCCTGCCCCTGGGATGGGCTGGGACTGGCAATGTTTGGGGGCAGGGATTGAGCCCTCTCAGCTCTCTGAGTTTATTTCCAGGCTGGAAATTGTGCCTGGAATATGCGTGGCCAACGTGGATCTGGAGGATTTGAAGTGACAGCTGGGAAAGAAATCTGCTGCTAAAATTGCATTGGAGGTTACTTCCCTCTTTCTGTCATTTCTCTCACTTAATTAAGAGCCCAGCCTCGTCCTGGGCTGGAATTAAATTATTTCCTTTCACCTCCAATCTGCCTGAAGTGGAGTGAACTGCCAAACACCAACAAATCCCATCTCCACAGGGTTAGAACTGTGTTCCTCTCAACCTCTTTTGACCAGAAAGTTGGGATTTGATCCCTTTTGCTCCTTTCTTGAATTGTCTTGGGGAGCAGAAGGTTCAGGGCCGTGCCCCCAAAGCAGCTCAGGCTGTGTGAACACAGCAACTTTCTGCAAGTGAAATCTGCTTCTATTTCTGTGTTTGAAAAGGAGCTGAAATGCCAGTGGTGATGTAATGTTCATTTACATTTAGAGTCTGTTTCTATTTATTTTTGCTGCTATTAACTGCATCTTGATTCTAACAGTTGGGGGTTGTTTTATTTTTTTTTTTACCCACTGAGGCTCTCTTTGCCACGAACAGCTCATTTTTTTTTTACCTAAACCTGCCAGATTTCGTGCCTTATTCAGTCCATAAATGAAGAAGAATGACAGGTAGAAGAGGAAATGGATGTTTCCTCCCCAGGGGAAGGCTCCTAAATTTGATAGGAGCAATTTCTCTAGGAACTGCTGCCTCTGATTGCCACTGGAATGGCTCTGGAAGGAGCTTGGAGGTGATCATTCACCTGAGGTGTGTCCTGGATATGCAGGGCTGGGGAGATGCTTTGGGCTTGAGATTTCCTGTGCCATTTCCCATAAACATGAAGAGAGATGGATGAAAAACCCCCGCAGAGCTCTGACGTGCAGCCTGTGGCAGAAAAAGGCAGAAAATCCTGGAATCACAGGGTTGGTAATGCTGGAAAAGACCTTTACAATCACCAGATCCAAACTTCAGCCAGCACCACGGTCACACCCATCCATGTCCATGGATTTATCCCTTGGATTGAGAGCTGGAATGCTGCAGGTTCATTTTCTTCCTCCCTGCTTTTATCTCCTTCAGTTTCCGGGCTGACTTTTGTTGATTCAACCTTCTGGGGTGCCTTTAATTTATGTTGTTCAAAGCTTTCAGGGACCGCTGCCTTCCTGGGTGTTGAATTTGTTTTCTGAAAGGGATAAATATTCCAGTGTGGCTTTTTGAAACTGGGCAGAATTGGAGCTGTCACTGGCAGCAAGAATTAAACCACAAGAGTTCAGCTCTGCCTTCAGAGTGAGCAGGGACTGGAGGATATTGAAGGATTTCACTGTTTCTATGGCTATAAAATCCTTGGAAAATATAACCCAGCAGCTCTCTCAGTGCTCTTGCTCAGCAGAACTGCAAAGAAATGCTCTCAAACCCTTTATTTATGTTGTATGAGGAAAATGCAAAGTTAAAGAGAGGCTCAGGATCCATCCTGGAGCTGTTTTGCCCCCAGCAAATCCTGGATTTCACAGCTCACCAGCCTAAAATGCCCCGATAAACCAAACCAGGGGAGAGCTCTGCTTCATTTTCCCCTCAGGTGGAAGTTTAAAGTTGCCCAGGTAAGCCCAGCTCATCTGAAGCTGAGAAAATGTGGAGAGAAACATCCTGAAATCAGTTCTGCCCTCAAGGCTGGGCTTAACTCTCATGTCAAGTGTAGCTGGGCTTGGTCTTTTCCTGAAGGACAGAGCTCAGCTCCTTGATTGAAGATCAGGAGATAGGCCAGGCTTAAATCTGTGTGGGAAGACAGAGCTGGAGCTGCCAGGTGCTCCTGGCAGGGATGTTCAGTCCCAGCTGTACTTGGAGTGATAAAAGAGTGGGAAATGCAGATTAGCACGGGCAGGGATGGGAGGAGAAACTGATTTATCTCCCCCTGTTCTAAAACTGATTTATTTCCCTCTATTTCAGACCTGATTTATTCCCTGCTGAGGTTTCAGTGGATCAGCTCAGCTTGGAACAGTGAACAAAGGGGCAGGGAGGGAGCAGAATATTCCTGAGCACATCCCAGGTGTCTGGGCCGTGTCCTCTGTGGGTTGTGCAGCTCCAGGGAACCTCTGGCTCTGTTTAACACAGAACTGGGGGTGGTTTTTCACCCCACCCTGCACAGCCATTCATTTAGTCCCTATTTTATACATTTATACATCTCTCTTTATCCCACAGGAGGAGGGAACAGAAGGAATTCAGTCCTGGAACCAGCTCAGAATATCTTTACCACATTCTCTTTTGTCAAATTGTTATTTTTTTTTTTTTTCCCCCAGTTTCTCATTTCATGTGTTTGAAACTGAAGCTATTTAGAGCCTTCCCTTTTCCTTGCTTCTCTCTAAATATATTTCAGGGCTGCCTGAAGGGTTAAGGAAACACACTGACATCCCCTTATGGGGAAAATGGGGAAACACATCCCAGCCTCCTGCTTTTCTCCTTCCTCACACATTTTGATTTTGTCGTTATTGTCTGGTCCTTGTGGGGAAACAGAACGAAAACAGGCAAAAGAGAGCAAATCAATATGCTCCAAACCCACTTTAACTAAATTATTTCATATAGCCATGGGAGCTAAAAGTTGTAGGAGAGGAAGGTTTTCATATTATAAATGTTTAAAAAACTGGGAATCTGCTTCCCTTCACACTTCCAGCAGTTCCCTTGGACAATTAAACCTGCAGCTGTATTTATTACATCCCTCATTTCCTCACTTGTGTCTCATCCAGAGATGATTTTCATCAGCAGTTGGGGTTTTGCTTTCCTGGCCAGCACAGCTAAAGGAATAGAAATAATATAAATACAAATATAAATAATGAATATAAATAATGAATATTAATATAAATGTAAATAGAAATACAAATGTAAATATAACCAATTACAGAAATAATTGCTGGCAGCACAGGGAGGCGTGGGAATGGTGCTGTATCCAGGTGGGACCAGCCAGGGATCAGCACTGAGCCCTGTCCTGTTCAGTCTCTTTATTGATGCTCTGGATTAGGGGACAATCATCAGGAAATTCACAGCTGGCACCAAGCTGGGTGGGACGTGGCTCTGCAGAGGGATCCATGAGGGGACACCAGAACTGTGAGGGACAACAAGGCCAAGTGCCTGCTCCAAATCCCCTGGTGAAAAAGGAGCTGGAAAACCGGGACAGGCCCTGGGGGTGCTGGGGACAGTGGCTGGACACCAGGTGTGCCCAGGTGGGCAGAGCCAGGGGTGACAGCAGCAGCAGCACGGCAGTGCCCGGCCCTGGGACACTCGCAGCAGGACCTCGAGAGGCTGGAGAATGCCTCAGGGAGCTGGGAAAAGGGCTCAGCCTGGAGAAAAGGAGGCTCGGGGAGAATTCCAGCTCTGCACAACTCCCTGACAGGAAGGGGTACACGGGGAGCTCGGGATTTCTCCCGGGGAACAGGGATAGGAGAGGGAACGGCCTCAGGGTGGACATCAGCAGGAACTTCCCCAGGCCTTGGAACTGCCCATGGAGTCCCCATGGCTGGAGGTGTCCAGGAACGCCTGGAGGTGACACTCAGCGCCCTGGGCTAGTGGCACGGAGGAGCCAAGGTTGGATTTGGGGACCCCGGAGGAGCCGAGGTTGGATTTGGGGATCCCGGAGGAGCCGAGGTTGGATTTGGGGATCCCGGAGGAGCCGAGGTTGGATTTGGGGATCCCGGAGGAGCCGAGGTTGGATTTGGGGATCCCGGAGGAGCCGAGGTTGGATTTGGGGATCCCGGAGGAGCCGAGGTTGGATTTGGGGATCCCGGAGGAGCCGAGGTTGGATTTGGGGATCCCGGAGGAGCCGAGGTTGGATTTGGGGATCCCGGAGGAGCCGAGGTTGGATTTGGGGATCCCGGAGGAGCCGAGGTTGGATTTGGGGATCCCGGAGGAGCCGAGGTTGGATTTGGGGATCCCGGAGGAGCCGAGGTTGGATTTGGGGATCCCGGAGGAGCCGAGGTTGGATTTGGGGATCCCGGAGCGCTTTTCCAACCCCAGCGATCCCTCCGGGGCGCCGGCCGCGGCCGCTAGGGGGCGCCACGCGCGCGCGCCCGTTCCCGTGCCCAGCACCTCAGACACCGCGCGGGCGGCGGAGGGGCCGCGGTGCCCGACCGGGAATACCGGGAACACCGCGGGTACCGGGAACACCGCGGGCACCGGGAACACCGGGAACACCGCGGGCACCGGGAGCGCCGAAGGCGGCCCCACCAAGCCGGAAGCAGCGCCGCTTCAGCCGCGGCAGTGCGCAGGCGCGCAGACAGAAGTGACCAATGGCAGCCGGCGGCGGTGACGTCACCGCGGCTGTGAGGAGGCCCCGCCCCGGGAAGTGGCGGCGAAAGAACCGGGAGCGGTTTTGGGGTCCGGGACTTGCACCAGGAGTCCCAGGGTGGCTTTGGTGGCCTTTAGGAGGGCAAAGGAAAGAGTCGGCGGGTGTGGGGGAATATTCCCACGTTGAGGGACATGCTGTGGAAGAGGCGGGCGCGGTGCTGGTGCCAGGGCGAGTTTTCCAGGCTGGATGTGGCTGAGGGACGTGGAAGAGGCGGCTGCGGTCCTGTTGGTGTCCTGGAGCTGGAGGCAGCGGAATGGCCCGAGCCGGTCCAAATCCGCTCCAAAGGAAGAGTTGGAGGTTCAAGAGAAGGAGCTGCTCCAGACTGTGATTTCCCCATGGATGGAGTTTCCCAAATCGTGTTCTGCTGCTGGCTGACAGCTGCTGTCACACTGCCCACGCTTCCCAGCATGGAGAGGAGGAATGTCCAGCCCTGCCCCTGAGCTGGGGTGAATGTTGTGCTGATTTCCAGCCCAGTGCACGCTGAGGGTTAAAGCAGACACCCTGCTTGGCATCCGGATCTTGACAAGCTCATTAGGAGCTCTGTGCGAGCTCCACCTGCCCTGTGTAATCCTGACAGCTTTTCAGAAAGGTTCTGCAGCCTTCAAAGCGGGAGATGAGACAGGAATGTTGTAGGAAACGAGGATGGTTAAGGCTGGGGACACAGCAGAGACACGCCCGGCTCTCCAAGCAGAGCTGGGAATAGAAGGGAATCTCCGTGCTGGTGGAGGCTCCCTCCTGTGCACGCACCTCTGATCATTCCCTGATTCCTTCCTTTTCTCCTGCACACTCTGCTTTGATCATTTGGAGTTACTGCAAGGCAGGACATGAAACAGCTGAAAAGGGGATTACAGAAACTGTGGAGCAGCAGAGGAGCTCCTGTCAGCCTGAGCTCCCTGCACAGCTCTGTGACATCCACACATCCTTAGGGAATGCCACCCTGGGACAGTGGGAGGTGTCCCTGCCCATGGCAGGGGTAGAACTGGATGAGCTTTAAGGTCCTTCCAACCCAAAGCAGTCTGAGATTCTGAAATTAATGATTTTGTGCTAATTACCCACAGCAGCACTGGCACAAAGACTTCACCCCCTCAGCCCACCTCACCTCCTTCAGAGGGTTTTGCTGATTTGGGGGACACTGGAAGCACTGAGTGCTACACACAGGGCACTGCTGCCCTGGATTTAAATAACATTTATCGATCCCCTCTAGTCAGGGTGGGGCCAGGGAGACAAAGGAAGGTCTGGCTGGTGATTTCCCCTGGTTTAAAATTGCCCAGAGCTCTAAAGGTGCCTCATTTCCCTTGGCACGGATAGGTGGGAACAGTGCTGTGCCTGTGTGAAACACCTTCCAGCTCACTTCGTGCCTCTCTGTTCCCTACAGCAGCTGAAAACGTTCAGTGAGTGAAGAAAACCCTGCAGGGAGAGCCTTGGAACAGAATCTTGGCACTTTCCTGAGCCCCGAGTCCAACTTTTACCAGAGAGCAGTGAACCCCAGGCTGTGTTTTGTAAACATTTTACACAAAATATTTCAGTCTTCGAGTTTTGGCAGCTCAGTTTGGGGTTTTTCTCCTTACAGGAACGATTCTGTGGCGTCACTGCTTTATTTCAGAGCGGTACTGAGGCCAAGTGAACAGTACCTGGTGATGAAACTATTTTTGTCCTGTGGACTGAATTAAAAAATGTGGATATTTTTGGGAATGAGCACAACTTCCTGCCTGCTTTCCTGTGCTGCTGCTAAAGATGATGGGCGTGCTGGTGCCTTTATCTTTTTATCTCTGTGCAAACAGCCCTGAATCCCAAATCCAGGGCGGTCTGTCAAGAGAAAAGTGGAGCTCCACCTCTTCCAGCTCTTTGTGGTCTGTCACAGCCATAAAAACAGGAGTTTGAACTGCTCAGTGCTTGTTCAGTTGGCTCCTGGAGCGTGGGGTTGTCTCTGCACAGCCCCTGGGCTGCACTTTTTTACAGGTTTTGGGCTGTTAAGTGAAAATTTGGCCAATAAAACTTCAAAAATTAACAGCTTGAGTGTAGAGGATCTGTGAACAAGGACAGCTCAGAGCAACTGCTGGCAGCAAGTGAATGTTGTCATTGTGCAGCTCAGTTAGAAACTGAGTTCCAAAATTGGAGACAAGTTGTTCTCCTGCAAGAACATCAGGGAATTAGACAGATTTTGTTAGAATATTCTGACTTTGGACCATTTTCTTCAAAAATCTGCTTTAAAAATAGAGGAGAGGTCCAGAAGGAAGGGGGGTGGGAGAGAAAAAAACCCCATTTTATTCTCTTCCCCCTTCACAGCTAATCACACTTGGAAAATTTTTTCTGTTTAATTGGGATATCTCTGAGTTCAGCAAAGGAAAAAAGAGGTGAAATGGCCCCAAATTCTCGTGGACCTTGGCACAGTTTTAGGGGACACAAAATCATTGTCACAGCTGCTCCTGGGATTTGTTTTGCATGAATATAAAATGAACACACCCAGAGTCAGACAAAACTCTGCAATTTGGGGTTCAAGGTCTGACAAGGATATTTGAAATGTAAATCATAAATATTTGTTGAAATCAAGTACAAAAAGGAAGGGGGGGTGGGTGTTTTCCTGACATCTTTCCTGCTTTTTAAAGGAGAAATCTAAACCCATTTTTATGTCCATGTTGGCTTTAAAAGCTTTAAGGAATGGGGAAAAAATGGTTCAAAAAGCTCAAAAACCTGGAATCCTGCCTTTCCCACCCATGAAATAGGTGAAGGTTGGAATTTCCCTGGAGCTGAAGCTGCCAGAGCTGTGGAAGGGGTGACAAGGCTCTGAGCAGGGACACGTGAGGTGACAAAGCTTGGTGACAAGGGGTGATGAGGCTCTGGGGGGGACACACGAGGGATTGATGGCTCTGGGAGGGATGATGAGGCTCAGAGGGGACACGAGGTGACAAAGTTCAGTGAGGACACAGTGATGGCTCTGAGGGCACACGAGGTGACAAAGCTCAGGGGACACACAGTGATGGCTCTGAGGGGACACACGAGGTGACAAAGCTCAGGGGGACACACAGTGATGGCTGAGGGGACACACGAGGTGACAAAGTTCAGGGGGACACACAGTGATGGCTCTGAGGGGACACACGAGGTGACAAAGCGCAGGGGGACACACAGTGATGGCTCTGAGGGGACACACGAGGTGACAAAGCTCAGGGGGACACACAGTGATGGCTCTGAGGGGCACACGAGGTGACAAAGCTCAGGGGACACACAGTGATGGCTCTGAGGGGACACACGAGGTGACAAAGCTCAGGGGGACACACAGTGATGGCTCTGAGGGGACACACGAGGTGACAAAGCTCAGGGGGGACACACAGTGATGGCTCAGAGGGGACACACGAGGTGACAAAGCTCAGGGGGACACACGAGGCAATGGGGCTCAGGGGCAGGCAGGGTGATTGATGCCTCTGGGAGGGGACACCAAGGTGGTGGCCCCGGCTCTGTGGCAGGAGGAGCTCTCGGGAACCCCGGAGCCCAGGAAATCCCAGCAGGTTTGGGGGAGCTCCCAGAAATCCCTTCAGCAATAAATGAGCCCCCCATGTATAAATCCATATATCGTATGTGGATTTCTATATATGTACCTTCAGCACAATCCGATTTGCCGTGAGCAAGGCAGGGCGGTTTAAAACACACCGTGGGACACAAGCAGGAATTTGCTGGCGTTAGAGAAGAAGCCAATTAGCAGCATGTTAATGAGCTGGGGGCTCTGTGCTGCAATGCCCTGGAACGGTTAAACAGGTGGCAGGCAGCGTTTGCAGTGACAAAGCGCTTCAGGACGCGCCTGGCACCCAGAAATTTTGCAGAGGTGCAAAAAATCAAAGCCCGAAGGAGTTTTGCGGAAAAATGTGCAGCAAAACGGTAGAGGAGGGCTTTCATTATCGGGCAGGAAAAAGACAAGCTTCCCATACCGGGAGTCGAACCCGGGCCGCCTGGGTGAAAACCAGGAATCCTAACCGCTAGACCATATGGGAGGCGCTGACAGTAGTCTCCATCACCAGCCCTAAAGCACTACTACCTGCCCCACTGATTGCCAGGGTGCCTCTACCGTCTCACGGGACTCATCGGAAAAACACCGGGACTCACCGGGAATACCGGGGACTCACCGGGAATACTCCCCAATAAACTCCCCGGCCTCGCCAGAAAGGCGCTGCCCGCACCCAACATGGCGGCC
>VWYI01003330.1:39390-53669 GCA_013399455.1 Anthoscopus minutus | reverse complement strand
CCGGGGGAATCGCGGGGACGGGGCTGCAGAACATCCCGGGGCAATCGCGGGGAAGGGGCTGCGGGGAATCCCGGGGCAACCGCGGGGAAGGGGCTGCGGGGAATCCCGGGGCAATCGCGGGGAAGGGGCTGCGGAACATCCCGGGGGAATTGCAGGGATGGAACTGCAGGGAATCCCGAGAGAATGGAAGGACATCGCGGGAGAAGGGGCTCCGGGGAATCCAGAGGAAAGGGGGCTGCGGAACATCCCGGGAAAGGGGCTGCGGAGGGACTCCCGGCCCGGCTGCAGCCATCCAACCCGGGCCGGGTGATTCCGGGAACGCCGGAGGTTTCCCGGCCGCAGCGGGACTTCCCCATGGCCCGGAGCAGGGGGAGGGAGCTGGGGCAGTGTCAGCGCTTCCCCGGTACCGGGGGTGGGATTGGGACTGGCGAGCGGAGCCTGTGTGTGTGTGGAAAGCAGCGATCCAAGGTGGGCTTCTCTCGGCAGGTGTGTGATGCCAAGCACAGCCATGAAGAAAAAGGTAAGCGCGGGGAGGAGGATGCTGTGTTTTCCTTCCCCATCCCCATCCATGGACACGGTTTGTTGTACCCATCCTCTCGGAGTCAGTGCTGCATCCTCTGCTGGAAGTGCCAGGCGTTCAAACCGGGTTTAATGCTGGTTAATTAATCCTGGCCTGGGCATGGGCTGGGTTCGTGCAGAGCCTTCCCGGCTCTTGCAGTTCCCCGGGCGCTGCTGGGGCTGTTGCAAAACCCTCTGCAGAACCCTTTGCGCAGCCCCTGCTCAGCGAGGAGGATCCAAGCCCTTCCCTGTCCCTGGGACACCCTCCCGAGGTGTCCCAGCAGCCCCAGATTCGCTCAGGGCTCCCGGGAGGATGAAATTTAACACGTGGGGAAGGAGCAGCAGCTCTGGGAGTCACAGGGGTGGATGTATCCCTGCAGGAGCACATCCACAGCTCTTAAAGGAATATCTGGCTGCTTTTCCATGGTGAGGTGGGGTTGGGTTCCCTGCCTGGCTCTGCCTGCTGCTGTCTGACACCTTTGCAAGGCCTCTGCAGCCCAGACTTTGGGAATTGGGGCTGTTTTGGGCAATGCCTCAGAGTGAGATTGAGTTTCTGCTTGGATTTTGTGCTGGTGCTGTGAAATAAGAGCTTGGCTGTTCTCTAGGATCAGCTCAGGGGACAGGGAAGCACCCTGGGGTGACCTCCCCAGCCTTCCTGGATGTGGAACAGCCAGGAACTCTCCTTGTTGCCATATCCTGGAGCCTGTGGGCAGCTTCCCTCTGGCCAGGGTGCTCCCAGCCCGGAGCTGCTGCAGGAATTACCTGAGCACTCAGGACTGGGGAATTCTGCCTTGGTTTTGTCCCAGGTTTTGTGGCAGCTCCTGCCCTGCTGTCCCAGGGTGAGGGTGGGAGGCTGGGCAGGCACTCACTGGGCTGTTCGCCTGAAATCCCTCCTGGATGGGAGACTTGCAGGGCTGCTGCCAAAAGCTGGATTTGGCTTTGTAACTGGAACTTGTTTAACAGCTGGGTTTTGTGAGCAAGGCTGTGTTGGCTGCCACTGATGGATTTGTTTGGTTTAATTTTTATTTTTAGATCACAGTGTAAAGCCTTGCCTAGTGTGACTGTCTCTGATGTGACTGTCTCTGGTGTGACTGTCTCCCCTCATCCCCACCCCCAGCACTCCCTACTTTTTGCTGCCTCTCCTTTCCCCTGAGGTCTGCAGGGATGGGACATCATGGAGCCAAGAGTCTCCTCTGGAGAGGTGTGACTGAAGCCCTAAAAAAGTCTCCCCTGCTCTGGGGACCCTGACCTGGGCTGTCTCATCTGCTTTTCCCCTTTTTTTTTTCTGATCTTCTAGCACCTGAAACTGGGAATGTCCCTGGTATTTGGGGAAAAGAAAACCAGTCCTGTTGTGGGATGTTGTGGGTGTGAGAAGATCTTTAAGGTCCCTCCCAACCCTGTCTGGTTGAGACAGAGTCTTTGGGGTAGAAAACTCAGGGTCTGGAGGGATTTTTTCTGGTCTGGAGGGGTTGAGACAAAGCTGTTCCTCATCTTTAACGTCATTTGGTGTCACCAAAGCCATCAGGTGGGAGGGGCTGGGGATGGGGAGGCAGCTCCTGCTTTTCCTAAGTCCTGTCCATGTTTTTTGAGAAAAGTGTTTGATCTGACCATGGCCCAGTGACCAAGGACAGCAGAGCTGGGATGAGCAAGGACAGCAGGGATGGGATGAGCATGGACAGTGGGGCTGGGATGAGCAAGGACAGCAGGGATGGGATGAGCATGGACAGCAGGGATGGGATGAGCATGGACAGCAGGGATGGGATGAGCATGGACAGTGGGGCTGGGATGAGCATGGACAGTGGGGCTGGGATGTCTGTCCTGCTTCCCACGTGCTCCTCTCTGCCTCTGTCCTGGTGCATTCCCAGCTGGAATGTGCCAGTCCTGTGTTTGGTGGCTTTGGCAGTAAGGTGTCAACTCGAGGGAGCTGGGAAGGACCCAGTGCTGTGTGGGAGCTCATTTTTTCCTCCTCTCCCTCTCTGCAGGTGCTGCTGATGGGTAAAAGTGGGTCTGGGAAGACCAGCATGAGATCCATTATCTTTGCCAACTACATCGCCCGGGACACGCGGCGTCTGGGGGCCACGAGTAAGGAATTCCCAGCCCAATTCCCGAATCCCAGGGCTCCAAGCCCCTCATTGGAGGGGTGGGGCCGTTCCCTGCAGTGATCCCAGGGTCGGGTGTGTCCCTGCAGGTCCTCCCAGCTGCCACACCCCTCTGGAGCTTTGGGATCAGCCAGGGATAGGCTGGAAGTGGAGGGATGGGAAGGGCAGCACTGGGATCGGCATTGCTGCTTTATTGTTCAGTCTTTATCTTCAACTCCCTTTGTTTTTTGGGATCAGGAGCAGCCTTTGCTGCTTTATTGTTCAGTTTTTATCCTTAACTGCCTTTTTTGGGGATGAGGAGGCAGCCTTTGCTGCAGCTACACCTGTCAGAGCCTCCTCTGTGTTGGTGGAACATTCCTGCTGTATCCAGGGATCTCCATCTGCAGTGCCCCCGTGGTTTTGGCAGAATGATGCACTGGCCTTTAATGAATGCCTTTCCTTTTTCCTTTTCCAAAGCCTTTGTTGGGAAAGAGCAAGAAGTGATTCCTCTGGAAGAGGAGGATGAGTTGTTGGGATCTGGTGCTTCTCACTGGGAAGGGCCTGTGAGGATTTCATGTCAGGGATTGGTGTAAATTTCCTCTTTGCCATGAATTTGACTCTTCCTGAAGTCTACATTCCCTGTGTTGCTGGTTAGTTTTGTTAAGGATGGCTCAAATCCCTGCAGAGTCATTCCTACAATAGCCAGGAACCAGGGAATGTGTGATTGAAGGGGAACACTTGCTGCACTTCTCAGGAGAGCAGTGAGCAGGGAGGCCTGAATTCCCCTGGGAAATATTTCCTCTAGGAAATGCTGTTTTGGTGGGATTTTACAAACTGGGGCTGCTTTTTAAGGAATGCCCATCCTTGGAAGTATCCAAGGCCAGGCTAGATGGGGCTTGGAGCAACCTGGGATAGTGGAAGGTGGCAGGGAGGGCTTTAATCCCTTCCATTCCCTGATTTGTTGCTGATTTCCATGACTTTTGGCTGCCCAAGCTGTGCCCTGGCTGTGTGGTGCAGTCAGTGAGCTCCTGCTGTCTCTTTGCAGTTGATGTGGAGCATTCCCACGTTAGATTCCTGGGAAACCTGGTGCTGAACCTGTGGGACTGTGGAGGGTAGGTACTGATTATTCCTGGCTTTTTCCAGCCTTTGTGGGCAGTCAGGGATGGAACAGAGTGGATTCTCTTCCCCCTGGGATGAGGTGGTGCCAAGGCAATGCCCCTTCTCCTGCTGTCCTGAGGTGCTGGAATTGCTCATGTCCAGCTCCATCCAGGTGGGATTTGTGCTGAGAGGCCATGCTGGAGGTCGAGCCTGAGGCTCCTGGAAGCAGCTTTTTTTCAAGGAATGCTGTCCTCTCCTGAGCTCCATGGCCTCTGGATCATCCCAGCCGTGTTCAGCCAGAGTTAAAGAAGATTTAAATCCCGGGATTTAAGGCTGAATTGATGCTTTGGGTCATGTTCACCTGTTCCTGCTGCTGTGGGGTTTCACAAACAGCTCCTTAAAGCAGCAGGACAAGAGGGAAGCTTTGTCTCCCTGTGGGACTGAGGGGCTGATGCTCTCCAGGAGCATCCAGCTTTCCTTGGGAGCGCTCAGTGGGAATTTCCTTGGGAACGCTCCAGAGCGGGAGCTGCAGTTCCAAAAGCCAGCCTTGCCCTCCTGGCAGGAGGCATTTCCCAACAAAGGCAGCGTGCCAGGTTTAAAGGGAGTGTCCTGCTCTGCTCCCTCAGCCAGGACACCTTCATGGAGAACTACTTCACCAGCCAGAGGGACAACATCTTCCGCAACGTGGAGGTGCTGATCTACGTGTTCGACGTGGAGAGCAGGGAGCTGGAGAAGGACATGCACTACTACCAGTCCTGCCTGGAGGCCATTCTCCAGAACTCCCCTGATGCCAAGATCTTCTGCCTGGTGCACAAGATGGACTTGGTGCAGGAGGACCAGCGGGATCTGGTGAGGAGCTGGTGGTTGCCATGGAAGTGCATTCCTTGTGCCCCTCAGGGCTGTTCCTTGAGGGCTTTCTCAGGTGTTCTCAGAGCTTTTTTTCAAAGTGTGCCATCCTGGAACCCAGTGGTGATTTTTAGGGAGAAAAAAAATCCCTAAATCCTCTTTCCTGCCTGGTTCCAGGGCTCCCAGCACACCTTGGCTCCTTCCAACCCAAACAACTTTGGGATTCTGCAGTAAGACATTCCTGGTCCTGCTGGGAGGGCTCCTGGCCAGTCCCCTGCTGTATCCCAGAGATCCATGTGAAACATCCCATAAATCCATACAGCAACCACAGCACAGGCAGAAACATTTACACTCAATCCCCAAACTCTCTTTTATTTCCCAGATTTTTAAGGAGCGTGAGGAAGACTTGAAGCGCCTTTCCCGGCCCTTGGAATGTGTTTGTTTTAGGACTTCCATCTGGGATGAGACACTTTACAAGGTTGGTGCAACTCCCCACATCTTGGAGCAAGAGCAGGATCCTTGTAGCTGCTGCTGATGTGTTCAGCTCTGCAGCACCTGCAGGGTGTCAGTTAAACCCAAATCAATCCTGGGTTTAATTAAGCAACGTAAGAAAGGTCAGGAGCATGTGGTGAATATCAGGAACGTGGCAGACAGGCATCCCAAATATCCCCCTGGCTCTTGGGAAGGGGGAGGTTGGGCACTGCCCCACACCTGGGTCAGCAGCTGGGCAGGGAAGGGAGGCTGAGCTTGGAAAATCCGGGTGTGGATGAGCACAGATGTTGATCCCAGCACCCCCAGTCCCTCCTGGGCTTGTTCCTGGCCTGTTGGGATAAGGTGGAACTTTGTTTGGATCAGGGATGAGCTGCCAAGTGTCCATCTGCATGCTGACCTTGCTCAGGATTAAAAATCTCTGGAAACTTGTGTGGGAGGAGGAGACAGAAGCATTTCCAACTGAAACCAGGGATGATTTAAGCTGTTCAGCAGCACTGTAGCTCCTCTGCCTGCTGGAGGAGAACTGGAGCCAGGGAAGGGCTTCCTCAGGTCTGGGTCCCTTCTGGGAGCTGGGCACGGAGTGGGGAGAAGCCTTGCCCAGGCTGTCAGCACCCACAGGTGCCAAAAATCCCTCTGGGAGCACATTCCCACGAGAGGCTGAGGAGGAGAGGAGCTGATGGGACCTTTCTGTGTGTCTGTGCCCAGGCCTGGTCCAGCATTGTCTATCAGCTGATCCCCAACGTGCAGCAGCTGGAGATGAACCTGAGGAACTTTGCTCAGATCATCGAGGCAGATGAGGTGCTGCTGTTTGAGAGAGCCACGTTCCTGGTGAGTTCCTGGCATGGATTCCCTGGATGGAGCCTCCCTTTCCCTGCCCTCTGCTCTGGAGCCAGGCTGGGAGAGCTGGGGGTGCTCCCCTGGAGAGGAGAAGCTCCAGGCAGAGCTCAGAGCCCCTCCAGGGCCTGCAGGGGCTCCAGGAGAGCTGGAGAGGGACTGGGGACAAGGGATGGAGGGACAGGACACAGGGAATGGCTCCCAGTGCCAGAGGGCAGGGCTGGATGGGATCTTGGGCAGGAATTGTTCCCTGGCAGGGTGGGGAGAGGCTGGGATGGAATTCCCAGAGCAGCTGTGGCTGCCCCTGGATCCCTGGCAGTGCCCAAGAGCTGGGAGCAGCCTGGGACACTGGGAGGTGTCAGGTTGGGACTGGATGAGCTTTGAAATCCTTCCAAGCCAACCCATTGTGGGATTCCATGGAAGCTGGGAGGTGCCAGCCCCAGTGCAGAATGCCCTGATCCAGGCTTTGGGGTTCTGAAAGCAGCCACTGGGACCCTGTGGCCCACGGGACCATCCCAAAATTCCCCAGTGCAGCAGCTGGGCTGAGCTTTGCTTGGGGTTGCCCCTTGCAGGCTCTGGGAGCGTTTCATGGCCCCACTGTGGTGGGATTGCTCTGAGAATCCCTCTCTGCACAGGGCAGGAACCTTTTGTGGCTTCAAACCAAACCTTTTCACTTCCTCCTGCTGGGGCATTTCAGCCTTACCAGATTTCTTTTGATTTTTGATGTTCTGCAAATCCAGAGCACGGATGGAGGATCAGCCATGGGATTGTGGTGCTGTTCCAGGTCCTTGTGCTCCCAGTCCCTCTGCAAAGGTCCTGGATAAAAGCACCCTTGGTGCTTGTCCATATTCCTGCTTGCTGGGCTGGGATTTTTGTACTTTGCACCAAACTCTTGCTGAGCTGAAGGAAATACTTGAATTTTTTGGAGTGTTTTCCTTGCTGATGATTTGGAAATGATGGAGGGAATTTGGGAAAGGAGCCATGACTTTTCTTCCTCCTTAAACTATCAGGAACAAACACTTGCCATGCCTGGCAAGTTCTGCTTTTTGACCTTTTGGAGATAATAAATAGTTCCACCTTTGGGTGTGTGACAGTGTGATTGTTACAAGGACATTTTTAACTGAAAGAAATTATCTTTGCTACAAAAATTCTGTGCTTAATTTAAGTGCCGTGGTGACTTCTTAAGAAACTCCTCCCGTTTTTTTTCATATACTTAAACATTCCCAGGACTCTCTTCTCTTGAAGGGAAATCTTCCTGTGAAAGTCTCTTTGGGAAATCTTATTCTGAAATTGTGTTAAAATTGTAGTGAAAAAACCTCATCTGCAAAGGAAATTGAACACTAGGAACTGCAAGTTTTTGAATGTGCTTGTGGGAATAATTGGGCAAGTTTAAAAAGTGATGGGTTTAAGGTGGTTAAGGGAAAAAAGGAGGGAAAAAACCTGTTAAATGTGACTTCCTGAAGAGAGCAGCTTCACATCCCCGTGCAAGGGCTCCTGACACATCCAGTGAGAGCTGATTTTGGGATTGTGAAGAGTTCTAAGCAGCTGGCCCAAGGTTTTGAAGAGATTCCTGTCAGGTTTGCTGTGGGGATGGAGCTGTTTGGGCAGGAAATGCAGCTCTCACTCCCTGTGGCTGAGGAATAAAGGGCTGGGGCCAGCAGCTCGGTGGGAATGTTTATGGAGGAGTTTCCAAGGATTCCTGAAGCCCTTCAGATGCTCTGGCTGTTGGCACCCAGGCACTCAGGGCTGCTGGGTGTCTGGGGAGGAAGAGGAGGGAGCTGCTCTGACTGGATCATGGAGAAGGGATCCCCAAGGAACCAGCTGCCTTTGAGCTGCTTTTCTTTGGGAGGAGCAGCTCGATTTGGCTTTGGGATCACTGCAGGATGGGGAATGTGCCAGCAGCACCTTAGCAGGGAAAATCTATCCCAGCACTCAGCCCAATCCTGAGGTGATGGACGGATTTCCTGCCTCTGGTTCCACCCTGGTTTTGGGTCAGGA
Source organism: Anthoscopus minutus (assembly GCA_013399455.1). NCBI lineage: Eukaryota > Metazoa > Chordata > Aves > Passeriformes > Paridae > Anthoscopus > Anthoscopus minutus. The sequence continues at coordinate 45,765 of VWYI01003330.1, read as the reverse complement.
TGGAAATTGCTGCTGAGGGGAAGCCCTCAGGGGACAGAGGTGTCACCTGGCAGATCTGTGTGTGCTGATCCTGTCACTGAGCTTCTCCACCAAAAGCCCCACAAGAACTGCTTGTGTAAACACTTCCCAAGATCCAGTCAGCCCAAGGCAGAGGGAATCCCTGCCCTGCTCCCCAGCCATTCCCAGAACTGGAAATCTGAATCCCTGACTGGCTGTGCCCCTTCTCCAGGTGATTTCCCACTATCAGTGCAAGGAGCAGCGGGACGTGCACAGGTTTGAGAAGATCAGCAACATCATCAAACAGTTCAAGCTGAGCTGCAGGTGAGCTGCTCTCATCAGCACTGGGGAGATCTGGGCTATTCCAGCTTTTTCTAGAGATTCCCAGCTTCCCTCCTTGGCAGCTGGAATGCCAGGGTGGAATATTACAGGAACACAAATGGTTAAATGTTAATTTAACTCCTCTTTTCCTGGTTTGGTGCTGTTTTATTCCAGGCCTCCTTCTCCTGGATCAAGGCAGAGGAATTCCAGGGCTAAACTGATCCAAAGTGTTTCCCTTGGAAACTGGGAATGGCAGTTGGAGAGTTCTGCTCCAGCCCAGGCCCCCAGGGCTGGCTGGGGAGGAGGGGGCTTGCAGACACTGCTTATTATCCCTATTTTCAGTAGAAAAGTGGGAGGCTTGGCTTTGCACAGCCCCCAGGCTCCACAGGCAGGTTAATCCTGAAGGTGTGTGGGGCTGGATAGGATGGAGAAGTTTCTGGGGGGTGTTACCAGGTGTTCAGATGTCTCCAGGTATTCCCATTTTATGCTTATTTCTGCTGCTCATCCAGAGTGTGCAGCTGGGAATGGCTGAGCCCTGGTATCCATGGGGAGCAGGCCTGGTCAGGGGGGTTTTGTCTGGAATTTCCTTCATTCAATGCACAATCAGCTGATATTGTTCTCATTTGGCCCAAATCTGAGGAATTTTGCCTTTAAAAGCAAGCCCAGCCAAAGCCCTGCTGTAACCACACCTTGCCAAGTGGGAATTCCAGCTCCTCCTTGTTCCCAACAGCTCAAATCAGGGATTTTGGCCATGTGGGCACAAAAACTCTTCATTCACTCTTTTTTTTCCCTTTTATTTCCTTGTTTTTCAGTAAGCTGGCAGCTTCTTTCCAGAGCATGGAGGTCAGGAACTCCAACTTTGCTGCTTTCATTGACATCTTCACATCCAACACCTACGTGATGGTGGTCATGTCAGACCCCTCCATACGTAAGTCAGAGCCAAGAGAAACCTGCTTGAGACAAAAAAAAACCCAAAAAAACCACAAAAAAAGTGAAATTAGTCCAGTTTAACCCGTGTTTCTCTTGGGAAATGAGTTTTTAATTACAGAACTGATTAGGAGGGAGGGATTGAGGGTGAGCAGGGCCCAGCAGAGGTGGTGGCACAGCTGAGCTGCTGCTGCTGCTGTCACAGAGAGCCACCAAACCAGACCTGGCTGAGCAGGTTGTGCCTAAAACCTATTTTGGGCAGTTGGGAGCTGGCAGCCCCAGTGATTTTTGGGGAGGAAGCAGAGCTGGCTCATGTCTGGGTGTTGCTCTGGCTGCCTGGGCTGTCTGGGGTGGACAGGCTCTAATTTTAGCAGCATTTATTTATCCCAAGGAGGAGCTGCAGCAGAGCCAGCCCGCAGCCCCTGGGAGCAGCTCCCTGTTTACACAGCTCTTGGAATTCCTGCTGGGAGCTCAGGGGCTCCAGGGACACTGCCCAGGGCTCCTGGGGCTGCTGCTGTGGCTTCCCTGCCCTCCTCACTTGGGGAATTAGGGACAGTGTGGGATTCCTGGGAGTGAGGCACCAGCTGGGCATTGCTGGGCTGGGGAGCAGCTCTGGGATGAGGCTTTTCCTCATGTTCTGGGATCAGCCAACAGCCCTGACCATCCCACATGAAATTTGCCCAGACCATCCCACATTAAATTTGCCCAGACCATCCTACATTAAATTTGCCCACATTAAACTTTCCCCAGACCATCCCACATGAAACTTTACCCAGGCCTTCCCACATTAAATTTAGCTCAGACCATTCCATGCTGAGTTTTGCCCAGACCTTCCAATGCTTAAATTTTACCCATCCCACATTAAATTTTGCCCACACCTTCCCACATTAAATTTTGCCCTGGCCATCCCAGATCAGATTTTGTCCTGACTATTCCACACTGAATTTTACCCAGACCTTCTCACATTAAATTTTACCCAGACCTTCCCACATTCAGTTTTGCATCTCAGATTAATTTTTGCCCAGATCTTCCCCCATTAAATTCTACCCAGACCATCCCACCTTAAACCTTGCCCAGACCATCTCACATTAAATTTTACCCAGCCTTTCCCACTCTAAACTTAACTTGGGAAATTCTTACATTTTCATTTTAATTTTTAAATTCAATTAATATTTAATTTTTAAAATTCAATTTAATTAATATTTAATTTTTAAATTTTATTTTAATTTTTAAATTTTGCCCAGCCCATCCCACTGTGGATTTTGCCTGGCTTGGGAGCAGCAGGATGCACCCAGACCCTGCAGACAGAGCTGTTGAAGCCAGGCAGCCCTGAGGGCAGGGTGATTCTCACCCTTTTTTGACTTCATTTTATCTCCCCCACGTCCCTTTTCCGTCGCAGCTTCCGCGGCCACGCTGATCAACATCCGGAACGCCAGGAAACACTTTGAGAAGCTGGAGAGGGTGGATGGACCAAAGCACAGCCTGCTCATGCGCTGATCCCAGGCGCTGGGGCTTTGGGGGGAGAAAAAACACACCGGGACTGCTTCTTTTTAGGAGAATCTAACACTGTCCATGTGTTTGTTGGGCTTTGAAATGAGTGTGCTGCTTGTTCTTTCTCCTGATCACGTTGGACGCTAGAGCTGGAGGCTGGCTGGATGTGCTGTGGTGCTTCCCGGATTTCCCTGGCACGGGAGGGTTGGGAAGGAGGCAGGACAGGTGATGTGGCCACAGGGGCTGTGGCAGAGCCCTCGCTGCTGTTTCCTTGGAGGGTTGCTAGGATAAGTTTATAAATTTCTCCTCGTCTTCGGTCATGGAAATAAATTTTTGCTACCAGGGATTTCGGATCCGAGAGCTTTGCAAAGCGGGTTTGCTTTCTCCCAGATCCCGGGGCAGCTGTGGGAAGTGGAGCTGTAGGAGCTGCACGGCTCCCTTCGTGCTTTTGGGGACATTTGACTGGAAGGCGTTCCGGAGTTTCACTGGGAATCGCTTGGCAGCATCTCCCTCCCTTTTTTTCCTCTCTTGCCGCATCGAATTACCGTGTAAAAAAGGGTGTGGTGCCTCCGTGCCTGGCTCTTCCCTGTATCCCAGCCCACACACCCGCTGGGAGGGGAGAAATCCACCCGGGCGAGCCCTAGGAGTGGGAAGGAGGAGCTAAAAGGGCTGGAAAGAACCTGGGGGCTCCGCACAAAAAGCTCCCAGCCCTGCTCCATCCTCCTGGAATTCAACTCCCGCGTCTCGCACCGCCCACCCCGCAGCTGCCGTGCCTCGGGCTGGGGGAGTCCCAGTGGGACCCGGCCCCGTGGGAGAGACGGGAGCTGTTCCCACCGGGAGCCTCTGGAGCGCCGGGCCGGCGCCAGGGCTGTGTTTGCCGGGATGCAGGTGTGGAATACCTGGAGTGGGAATTGTGGGATGAGCCCCGACACAGCCGCTGTTCCCCCCAGGGAGCTGCCCCGTGGTTTGGGTCAGGCTGGGATCAAACCCTGCTGGGAATGTCACAGCTTCCCACACTCCAGCGCTGCCCTCGGAGTGATCCGGGTGCTGAAGCCTCTGGGATATCCCATTTCCCGCTGGGAAGGGCTTCAGGAGAGCGGGAGAGGCCGCAGTTGCAGGAGCAGAGTTCCTTCCTGAGGGAAGCAGGGGCAGGGGGAATGCTGCCTCATTGCCATGGAGACTGGAGGTGCCGCTGGCTTCCCTCGGGACGGAACCGCAGCAGTGGAAGTGGGGTGGTGTCAAAGGGGGAACGTGGAGCGGGCAAAAGGTGACAAAGGGACAAGTGGCCAGAGCTGTCAGTCGCCAAATCCTGGCTGGGCTGGAGCCTCCTGGGGCAGTGACCCGCTGGGGCTTGGGGTAAAGCTCTGCTGTTCTCCCTTTCCCTGAAGTGCACGGATTTGGGGGATCTTTGGGAATCAGCCTGGTCCTTTGGCTGTGGCCGAGGTGCCCCTGTGCTCATTGAGTGACACAGCCTGTGACAAACACGGGTGGCTGTGCCACAGTGCCTGCCCTGCCTGCTCCCTTGGCCCCCCTGTGTCCTTTGTCCCTTCCCAAAGCAGATCCCAAGGCCTTTTTGGGAGCCTGGGGTTGGTGGCTGCTCTGGCTCCTTCCATTCCAAGCAGGGAGGTTTGGGACATCAGGCTCAGCATCCTCATCCCACGTTCTGGAAAACTCTTCCCACTTTCTCTGGCAGCTCTTGCCCTCAGAAAAAATAAAAATATTGACGCCTGCGCCAGATGTTTCTCACACAAACATCATCCCAAACGTGGATGAGGTGGCTGTGATCCAGCCTTTTCCTTCAGCACTTGACCTTGGAATGAGGAGAAACTTGATGCCATGTGTCACAGATCCTGAATAAATTCCCCTTTGGCCCAGCTCCTTTCCCCTTGGAGCTGCTGTGGGGCCTGGGATGAGTTCCCTGGGACAGGCCGTGCTCCCTGGGGTTGTCTTGGAGCTACTTCCAGGTTTTTTGACCATTTCTTTCTTGCTTTGGAGCATGGATACCTCCAGAGGGGTCAGCCCCAGGCTGTTTCCCCCAAGATGAGCTGTGTAGGGTCAACAATTCCTGAGGGTCTCCCTGGGGGATGCTTCTACTTGTTTTTCCTCCTTGGTGGCACAGAATTGTCCCCTGGGGCTGCTGGACACGGGGCTGTGATGGCCACACGCTGCTCTCAGCTGGGACCAGCTCCTCCAACATATCCAGGGGGTATTGGATTCTCCAAAGTCACCCTGAATTGTCACTGCTGAGCTGTGGCTTGTGGCACCTCGTGGGCAGCATTCCCTGCCCGGGGTGCAGCCCCTCATGCCCAAATCCATCCTTGGGGATGTGCGGCTGCCAGGGAGAGCAGGAGAGGAAGCCCTGCCCTGCTCCCCCCTTTGCTCTGTGGATTTTGGGAGGTCACCTGTGCCTGCTGTTGGTCCTGCAGCTCGGTGACATTGGGGTGGGGGTGCCTTTGGGTGCTCATCCCCCTAAATCTTTTCTGGTCCCCCAAAGCTCCCCAGGGCTGAGGGAGGGTCCCTACCTGAGCCTGTCCTGGTGCCTCCCTGGGTGTTTCTTGAGGAGGAGAAGGGGTTTTTTTGCTAAAACGAAGTCGATTTGGTCGTGGTTGAGGTTGGCAGTAGTGGGGGCATCACGGGGGTCCCCTGTGCACCCCTGGATGAGCTCAGTGTGTGCCAAGGTCACCACTTTGGTTGTGACCTGCTCCTCGAGTCACAGCGTGAGCAGGGGACACCTGGCTGGGTCCCCAGCCCCAGGATTTCCCATCCCTGGCGATGAGCTGGGTCCAGGCTGGGAGTGGGGCCCTGCATTTGGGGACTTACGGGGTGACTTGCCAGATGTTCCTGGCAAACTCAGCGCAGGGCTGGCATCTGGGGACAACTCAAGCTTGGGGACAGCCTGAGGCTGGGGACGCAGCGCTGGGAGCAGCCAGGTCCCCTTGGGACACGGGAAAACCAGCAGGAGTGTGGGATGTGTGGGGGATGGATTCCCACTGGCAGCTCCACCCCAGGAGTTCCCCAGACCCCCCCAGGAAGGGGCCAGGGTACCCCCAAACCCCCTGCCCTGGCTGGAGAGGCTCCCCCAACTCTGCCAGGACCTGGGGGACCCCACTGGGGGTGCTGAGGGGGTACCCCACATATTTGGGGGGCTTCACCTGTGTGTTGGGGGGGTCAGCAGGCAGGGATTGGCACCCGTGGGTGCTCAGATTTGGGGGAGCTCCAAGCCCCTGTGGGTGGGGGTGCAGGGGGACCACAGGACCCCAAATGGGGGAGGGACTCTGCTCCCCCTCATCACTGCCCAGTCCAGCAGCACCCCCACCCCGATTTTGGGGTGCCCTCCGTGTTGGGGGCTGGGAGCAAATTGGGGGGGGTTCACCCCCCCTCCCCCAAATCCTGCACGTTCCCATGGCAACGCCGGATGCGAGGGGAGCCGCCCATTGGCTGCCGATGATGTCACCTCAAGGGCGGGGCACCCCCACCCCAAAATAAAAAAAGAGGGTGGGGGAGGGGGAGCTCCGCCCCACGCGGCCCCTCCCCGCCCGTGGGGGCCCCACCCCGCCCCACCCGGCACCGCCCCGGGGGCAGCGGCGGCGGCGGCGGCCGGGGATGCGCTCGGAGGAGGCGCGGGGGCCGGTGCGTGGG
>VWYI01003330.1:16792-36946 GCA_013399455.1 Anthoscopus minutus | reverse complement strand
GGGCCCGGCCCCGCCTCAGGGCACGGGCGGGCCCCGCCATGCCCGGCACGGCGACCCCCGAGTGGCCCCACGCCTCGCCGGAGCCGCCCCGAGGCACCGCCCCGGTCGGTTGGTTGGTGAGAGCCCGTTAAAAAAAAACCCCTTCGCCCCCGCCCCGTGCCTCAGTTTCCCTGGCTCCTCACGGACTGCGGGTCTCTTGCAGGGCCAGGGAAAGGCGACGCCCGCCATGAGCTCGTCGGCGCTGCTGGCGGAGGGCCCCCTCGACCCCCCGGTGCTGCTGGCCGACATCAAGACGGAGCCCCCCGAGGAGCTGCTGGCCAGCGACTGCAGCCAGCCCCAGGCCGAGCCCGTCGATCTCTCCCTGAATAAATCCAAGGTGGCTCCGGCCTCGGCCCCGGCGCCACCGCCCCCCACCTCGGTCCAGTCTTCCCCCATGCTGGTGGCTCCCCCGGTTCCCGCTCCCACCACCGTGTCCATCCCGCCCTCCGGTCTCAGCTCCACCTCGGCCATCCCGGCTGTCCTCTCACCCGGCTCCATCCTGGCCTCCACGCAGGGCAGCGGCGGGCAGCAGATCCTCCACGTCATCCACACCATCCCCTCCGTCAACCTGCCCAGCAAGATGGGCAACCTGCAGACCATCCCCGTGGTGGTGCAGTCCCTCCCCGTCGTCTACACCACCGTGCCCACGGACGGCGTCACCGCCATTACCGTGCCCCTCATCGGGGGGGACGGCAAGAACGCTGGGTCTGGTAAGGGCAGCTGGGGGGAACCTTGGGACCTGAGGGGTGGAGGGTGTCTGTCCCACCTCGTGGAGGGGCACCCTTGAGAGGGATCTCATTTTTCACTGTGGAGTGTCCCTGGCACTCCCATGTGCCGCTCTCATACAAAGCCCCTCAGCCCCCAGCCTGTGCCCCCCAGGGGACGTGGGGAGAGCAGGGACACACAGGGCATGGCACTGCCTGTCCTCCACCCATCCTGCTGCTGGCAGCCTGCCCTGCCCTTCCCACTGGCTGCCTGCTGCCAGCAGCTCTGGTTTCAGCTCAGCTGCTCCCTGTGCCCCCCACAGTTCCCTTTCCCAGGACATTGCCAGCTTCCCACCTTATCTGGGGTGGGGGGCCTGGATCTGCACAGGGCAGGAGCAGGCAGCCAAAAGTGGTGCTCCTAAGTTCCTCCCTTTGGGGGTTCTCCATCTGCCCAGTTGGGTTTGATTCTCTGGAGGGACAAGTAGTGCTTGGAGCACTGCAGGAGCAGGGTGAGGGCTGAACCCCTGATGTGGGCTGGAGTGGTTTTGGGGAATGTCTGTGTTCCATGCTCACCCCTTGGCTCTTTGTGCCCTAAAGCTTTCCTTTCCCGGACCCCTCCAGTGAAAATGGACCCTGGCTCCGTGTACCCCATGGACATGAACAGCGACAGTGACGACAGCGCCTCCGAGAGCGGCCCAGCGCCTTTCCAGGACCTCCAGAGAGAGTGAGTCTCCTCCTGCCTGTGCCTCCCCACCCTGTATCCCCCTGAGCCCCCCGGGAGCTCCGTGGACTCCGGGGCCGTGGCTGCAGCTCTCCCTGTTCCCGGCAGGCCGGCAGCGCGGGGGCCCAGAGCTGATTCCCCGGACCTGAAGAAGCGGCGCATCCACCAGTGCGACTTCGAGGGCTGCAATAAGGTCTACACCAAAAGCTCCCACCTCAAAGCCCACCGGAGGATACACACAGGTAAGGGTGGGATCGGTGTCCCCGGATTCCCCGTGGGCTGGGGAGTGATGGTGCAGTGTCCATGGGGAAAGGGGTGGTGCCCCTTTGGGAGCGCTGGGTGGGGCTGCCGAGGGATTCGCCGCTTGGAATTCCTGTGAGGGGCTCGTTGTGGCAGCGCTGACCCCTCGGTGCTCCCCTGGCACAGGCGAGAAGCCCTACAAGTGCACGTGGGAAGGCTGCACCTGGAAGTTCGCCCGCTCGGACGAGCTCACCCGGCACTTCCGCAAGCACACGGGCATCAAACCCTTCCGCTGCTCGGACTGCGACCGCAGCTTCTCCCGCTCCGACCACCTGGCCCTGCACCGCCGGCGGCACGTCATGATGTGAGCGGTGCCCGCCGGGCTGGGCCGCGCTGGGAGCCGGCTGCGCCTCCCTCCCTGCACCCGTCCACACCCGCGGCTCCTAGGGCGGGGACTGCGGGAGCGCCGGGGCCGAGCCGAGCCCGCGGCCGCCGGCACGGGACGGCAGACAATGGATTCTGGACTGCTGCCCCTTCTCCTCTTGTCCCCAATTGTATTTCTTCCTGGGTTTGTCCTCGCCTGGAGGCTCCTTGACTCCTCACCTGGAATTCACCCAGCAGCTGCCTCGGCCTCCTGGTCGTTGCCCCTCAGTGCTCCCTGTCCCCTGCCCCTCCCAGTGCCCGGGGGGCAGAATCTGGGAGCTGTGGCAAGGATGGGGGCAGGGGGTGATGGGCCATTCCCTCTCCATCCCAGACTGTCCCAGCAGCAGAAGGGACATCACCTTTCTGTGTGTCCCTCACCACGAGCTGGGCTTCATGGGAAGTGCTGGGGGCACAGAGAGCCAGGAGGAAAAGAGGAATCAAGAAGGGGGAAGACACAACCCAGCAGTGACCCACAAACAAGACCATCACCACCACAAAATGGGAAACTTTGTGGAACATGGAACTTCTGTTTTATGGAATTCTCCAAGGGGGTGGGGCAGGGTGGGGGGGACGAGGGCCAGCAGCTCTCTGGTTTTTTGGAAGACTCTGGGCCACTTGAAGTGTTTCTAAGTTAAACCAGCGGCTGTGGCCACACGCTTTGCTTTTTAATCATGGTTTTTGTGGAGTGTTTCTTCCATCCCCTCCCAGCCAGCCCCCCTGGTTGCTGGGAGGGTGTCAGGATTTGGGGTTGGGTCTCTGAGCTGTTGGGTGATGGGGGCTGAGACACCTGCCATGCTCAGGGCAGTCCCTGAGGGGCTGGTGGGAGGAGAAGCTTCCCAGACTCCCTCTGAGCTGGGGCTTTTGCTTTGAGCTGGGGCTGGGGGGCACTTCAGGGACCTGTGGCCCCCGAGGACAACTCACAGCTGCTTGGGAAAGTGCATTTGCTCAGCTCCCCATCCAGCAGCAGCGTGGGCCATTGTCCCTGGCCACTGCCAGCCCAGCCGAGCTGCAGGCCTGGGGCACGGGCGCTGGGAAGCTGCCAGGGGGGGAATATTTGTTCAAATCATTCATGGCAAGAGGCACTGTAGAAACAGCATGGATTGGGCTGGTCAGGGTGAGGATGTCACCTCCCAAAGGGGACAGGGACAAGGCAGAGCTGTCCAAGGCATTCTGTGTCCAGAGCATGGACCAAGGGGCTCCCGGTGCCCTGGGCTGCACGAGCAGGACTGCAGGAATGATCAGCTCCCTGAACTTGTGCAGGATCTGCTGCTCCAGCTGGATCCCTCCACATCCCTGAGGGACCTGGGAACCTCCACATCCCTGAGGGACCTGGTGGGATTCATCTGAGAGTCCTCCAAGAGTTGCTGATGCAACAAAGCCTCTCTTGATGGTTTTGAACAGCCTTGGGAATCCAGGTGGTCCCAGCTGGCTGGAAACTGGGCACCTCTGTCCTGATTTTCCAGAAGGACAAGAAGGAGGACCCCAGAACCCACAGGCCTGTCAGGCTCACTTCAGTGCCCAGTAAAATAATGGAAAAGATTATTCTGGGAAGTATTGGAAAACACCTGGAGGACAACACACATTGGTCACAGCTCCATGAGGGGAAAGTCCTGCTTGTCCAACCTGATTTCCTTCTACAGGGTATCCCACCTGGTTGGTCAAGGAAAGCCAGGAGGTGGAATTTTTTTTGGAGTGGAGCAAAGCTTTTGATCATTTCTCTCTTGGGGTCCTTGTGGGCAAAATGTCCAGGCCACAGCTGGATAAACACGTCATGGGATGGAGCAGCTGGCTCATGGGTTGGGCACAGAGGATGGCACAGGGGTGACAGCAGCCTGGCACCTGCCATTACTGGGGTTCCACAGGGCTCCAGTTCTCTTCATCATCCTGATGGACAACCCAGGTGCAAGTCTCCAAGGAATACTAAGGAGAAAAAAAAAAAATTTCTAAATTCTTCTGTTGAAGCTTTTTGGGGATTTTGCGTGATAGCTGTCCTATTCCAGGGAGAAAAATTACAAAGAAAAGTCATAAATACTCCTTGCAGAGATTAAAACAACCAGACTTTTGGAGGATTTGGGAATTCTGGCACCTTTTGAAGGGCCCTGTGGCACCACCTGGGCTCGGCTGAGGGTGGAGCTTCTGAAAGGGCCTGGCCCGGCCCCCACGGGAGGCACGGAGGGGGAGCCGGGACCCCGGAGCTCTCCTGCACCTTCCCGTGGGCACCCTCAGGGGCATCTTTGGGGGTCCCCTGGGGGACACAAGGTGCCGGCAGTGCGTGTCAGGGCTGGGGCGTTTCGGGGGGCTCCTGGGAGGTGCCCTTGAGAGGGACAGGGCTCTTTGGGGTGCTGTGACCCTGTGTTGAGGTTCAGGGTGGTTCTTTGGGGCGCTCGGGCTCTGTGCTCGCCCTTTTGGGGGTGCTGGTAGGCAAAGCCGTGCTCGGGGGTCCCTGGGGCCCTTGGTTGGGTTGGGTTATGGGGTCGCCCTGGCCGCCCTCGCACCCCAGACGCGGCCGGGCCGCGCTGCCGGGTCCCGCTGGCAGCGCTCGGGCACCCGGTGGCGCCAGCGGCCCGCGCTGGGCGAGGGCTGCGGGAGAATTCCCAGCGATTCCCGGGCTTGGGAATTTCCCTGAGGGCCGCTGTGGCAGCGCTGACCCCTCGGTGGGAAGCCCTAAAAACGCCCGTGGGAAGGCTGCACGTGGAAATCCCGCAAGCCCGCGGGCGTCAAAGCCGTCCGCTGCTCGGTCCGCAGCTTCTCCCGCTCCCTGCGGCCTCAGCAGGGGCTGCTGGCACAGGCTGGGATGGGAGCTGGGAGCAGGAGACGGCCCCCGGCTCTCGGGAGAAACTGAGGTTTGGGAGTCACACAGGGTCCTGTGACAAAGGGACATCGCTGCGTGGGACAGCCCTGCGGCTGGAGAGGAGGCCGAGCCCCTGCCACACAGGCAGCAGGTGCCAACCCTCCCCGGGGCTGGAATCGCCATCCCCGGGGCTGGAATTGTCATCCCCAGGGCTGGAATTGTCATCCCCGGGGCTGGAATCGCCATCCCCGGGGCTGGAATTGTCATCCCCGGGGCTGGAATTGTCATCCCCGAGGCTGGAATTGTCATCCCTGGGGCTGGAATCGTCATCCCGGGGCTGGAATTGTCATTCCCGGGGCTGGAATTGTCATTCCCGGGGCTGGAATCGCCGTTCCCGGTGCTGGAGTTGTCATTCCCGGGGCTGGAATCGCCGTTCCCGGTGCTGGAATTGTCATTCCCGGGGCTGGAATCGCCGTTCCCGGTGCTGGAATTGCCATTCCCGGGGAGTCCAGGCTGTGATTCCTCCCAGCCTCCTCTCCTGGGTGAAGCCCTGAGGGTTTTTTATTGCTCTGAGCAGCCCCACTGGAGACCCCCACCCACATCCCTGGGCCCCTTTAGGCTCCTCCTGGGGCCTCCAGCTCCTCCCTGCGCGGTGCTGGAGCTGTCCCAGCCCTTTCCACAGCCACGGACGCCCCTGGCTCTCACCTTGGACCTGCCCCATCCCTGGGACCGCCCTGCAGAGGGTGCCAGGGGCAGGGTGAGCCCCAGGGAGAGCCGGGCCACCCCCACCTGGGGCCAGGTGAGCCCTGAGCTCCAGCAAAGCCCCTCAGTGGCTGCCAGGTGCCGTGGCACGAGGGGAACATCCAGCTCCTCATGCCCGGGAATTCTGCAGAGCCCGGGGCACATCCAGCTCCTCATGCCCGGGAATTCTGCAGAGCCCGGGGCACATCCAGCTCCTCATGCCCGGGAATTCTGCAGAGCCTGGGGCACATCCAGCTCCACATCCCCGGGAATTCTGCAGAGCCCGGGGCACATCCAGCTCCTCATGCCCGGGAATTCTGCAGAGCCTGGGGCACATCCAGCTCCTCATGCCCGGGAATTCTGCAGAGCCTGGGGCACATCCAGCTCCTCATGCCCGGGAATTCTGCAGAGCCTGGGGCACATCCAGCTCCACATCCCCGGGAATTCTGCAGAGCCCGGGGCACATCCAGCTCCTCATGCCCGGGAATTCTGCAGAGCCCGGGGCACATCCAGCTCCATATCCCCGGGAATTCTGCAGAGCCCGGGGCACATCCAGCTCCACATGCCCGGGAATTCTGCAGAGCCCGGGGCACATCCAGCTCCACATCCCTGGGAATTCTGCAGAGCCTGGGGCACATCCAGCTCCATATCCCCAGGAATTCTGCAAAGCCCGGGGCACAGAGGGGACAACCCAGCTCCACATCCCTGGGAATTCTGTAGTGCCTGGGGTTGTGCTTGGTGGGAGCCCAGCTGGGAGCACAGAAAACCTTCCCGGTTGTTTTCCAGGCTTGGCAAAGGTCCGAGGCTGCGTTTTGGGAGGGAAAAAGGCCCACACCATCCCCTTTGTCCTGGGCACTCACGTCCCTTCTCCTCCTCTCCCAGGAGTGCCTGGAGGACCTGCTCCATCTCCCTGCCGGGGGCTTTGGTGTCCCCCAGTGCTCCCCCACCACCCGACTGGGGATACTGGTGGCCTCCCCAGCTCCTCGGGGCTCTTTCTCCATCACTCTCCTGCACTTCTCCGTGGCTGGGAGAAGAATTTAGCAATGCCCGGATCACTTCCCAGCGGCCGGGGGTGGCTCTGCAGCCTGCTGGGGCGTCCTGCTGGCCCCCGTGTCCCCGGGGGTGGCACTGGGGTGGGGTGCCCCGGCTCTGGGATCACCCACGGTCCCTCGGACGGCTCCTTGTCCCTGTCCCTGTCCCTGTCGGGGGTGCCGGGGCCTCTCCCCGCCGCCCGCCCGGCACTGCTCAGACTGGTTTAGCAAGTGGATGGGATGGGGCGGCCGCTTTTCCTTTGAAGGGCTCCCGGGAAGCATTTGATGGCTGGAAACCTCCCGAGGAGGAGAAAGGAAAAGACAAAAAAGAGGTGGTTTTGGGTTTCGGTGGGGGAGCGGGGGAGGCGCGGGCCTGCTCCGGCAGCTTTGCAGAGCTTTGTGTGCCGGCCTTGGGGACAGGCGAGCCGGGGTGTCCCCGTGCCCAGAGGGATCCCGAGGAGCTCCCGGCCCAAACCCGGGGTGGCCTCGGCCCAGGGAGGCAGAGCCAGAGCGGACTGGGGATGTCCACCACGGCCCCGAGAGAGGTGGGTGCTCCAGCATCGCAGGGAGGGGGGGAAGCAGGGCCAGGGACCCCCAGGCAGGGCCTGGCCCCTTCTCCAGCCCCCACGTCCTGGGTGGGACCCTGAGTGGGGTCTCTCGGGGGTCCCCTGGTGTCTGTGGGGGTGCTGGGGGCAGGCTGGGGGTGCCTCTGGCTGCGCCTGGCGTGATTTGGGGAGTGGGAGCTGAGGTTTGCTTGCCAGCCTGATCCAGGTTGCCTCAAAATCTGGTGCCTTTCTTGCGTGTTAGCTCAAGACTCTGCAATTCCGGGCTTCACCTGCCTCCTGCTCCCTCGTGAGGCGAGGGCCTGGCTCTCCTTCCTCACCACTCCCTCGGGCCCGGAGTGCTGGGATCCGGGATCAGGGGCTGGCTCCCCGCTTCTCCCCCTGCAGCCCCGTTCAGCTCCCTGCGACCCCCTCCATCCCTTCCTGCACAGCCCCTCCCTTCCCAAAGCCCCTTCAGCCTCTCTGTGTCGGCTTTGCAGAATGGAATTCCGCGTGGAATGAGGGAGGAAAACGCGGGGGAGGTCGGGAGGGGCGCGCCTCGGTGGCCGCGTCACGGGGAGCACCGCGGGTGGGGACACAACGGGACCGGCGGGGCAAAGTGCCGCTGGCAGAGGCGGGCTCAAGGCCGTTCTCCCGGGACAGGTAAGGGCAGGATTCGGCCCATCCCTGCAAGGAGAGGCAGCTTGGGAAATCAGGGATTGATCCCTGCTGGGCTGGGATCCTGCTCCAGGAATGGGATTCACCCAGCTGCGGATGGGATGGAGAGAAAGGGAGCTCCTTTGGTTTTTATAATGGAATCGTGGAATGGTTCGGGTTGAAAGGACCTTAAAGGCCACCCAGTGCCACCCCTGCCCTGGCAGAGACACCTCCCACTGTCCCAGGCTGCTCCAGCCTGGCCTTGGGCACTGCCAGGGATCCAGGGGCAGCCCCAGCTTCACCACCCGCGTTATAAACTTCCTTCCTCCCACGTGTGCTGCTGCAGGCTTGGTGGCACATCCCCTATCCCTGCATCCCTGGGGAGCCCGCCGAGTGCTCCAGCAGCAGCACAGCTTCCCTGGAGAGCAAAACCCTGCAAGGCCTGAGCTCTTCCCGTGTTTGCTTTCCCAAGGGCTCAACCAGCTCCGCTCTCTGCGATGCTCAGCCCCTCCCCAGCTGATGGTTTTGGTCCCTGGTGCGGGGTGGCAGCTGTGACACCAAACCTCTGCTGTGGCTCCTGCTTGGAGCAGGCACAGGGCTCATGCGAAGGGCCTGGAGTGGCAGGAATCCCATGGGAGCAGGCGCTCCCCTGCCCGGGCAGCGCTCCCGAGGTTTCCCCCTTGCCCAGCGGGGCAGAGCAGCCTTGGCCGGCCCCACCTCCTTCCCCTGCCCCTGTGGTCCCCTGCAGCCGCTGGCATGTCCCCAAGGTGGTGACAGCAGCATCCCTGCCCGTGTGGGATCCTGCCTGGGGCACACAGGGAATCTGGGGCTGATTTGGGATGGGTGAGCACAGAGAAGGGGAGGATCCAGGCTCTTCTTTGGGGCTGGATTATCCAGAGCTGAATGGATTTTTTTTTTGTTAGTTCTTTGCTAGAAAGGTGATTTTTATTCCCTTGTATCTCTGGATCTTTACACTCCTTCCTTTCCAAAAGTGAAACCCAAACACAGTTGCCTGGTGTTTCCATATGAGCCCTGTGCCCTCCTACCTGTCTGTGCTGTTCCAACTGTTGCTTTTCTTTTCCTCCAGGCTTTATCCCTTTTATTTTTGATCCTTCCTTTTTATTTTTTATCCTTCCCTTTTATTTTTGATCCTTCCCTTTTAATTTTGATCCTTCACTTTTTCTCCCTGGGAATGAGAAGTGTGAGCAAGCAGGAATTTCCTCTCAAAATCAGTCTTGGTGCAAAATTAACCCATCCATGAAAAGATGGGATTTTCTCATTGAAAAACACCCATGTCTGTAAAAAACTGGGATATTCTCCTTTTTTTTCAGTGCAGGGGACTCAGTTTGGGGACAGGGGCCCAGCTGGGGGCTGTTCCAGGCCCCAGGGTGAGGACTGGTCCCTCCATCCTGGTGGTGCTGTGGCTGTCGAGGCTCCTGGAAGGGCTCCGGTTTTGGGACCAGGATTGAATCCCAGAGTGCTGGAACTTCCTGGGAGTGTGGCTGGTGATGGAATTCGGGACTGGGGACCCAATCCTGGCCTGTGGGATCTTCCTGAGCTCCGTGTGGGAGCACAGCTGGTGACAGAGCCTGGGCTTGGGCTGCTGGAGCTTCCCAGGGACGCTGTGGGATCGTGAGAGGTTACAGAGCTCCCGCCTGGGGCTGGCCTTGGGATTGAATCCGGGCAGTGGGAGCTTCCTGAGCTCCCCATCAGAGCACGGCTGGTGACAGAGTTTGGGCTTCAGCTTTGAGTCCTGGGGCTCTGGAGCTCCCCAAGCACTTTGTGGGGTCACAGCTGGTGACAGCTCCCGGCCACCCGCTCGGGGTCGGGATTGAATCCCACCCAGTGGGGTCTTCCCGAGCTCCCTGTCACAGCACACCTGGCGACGGAGCTCCAGGCTTCAATTTGGGATTAAACCCCGGGGTGCTGCAGCTTCCCGAGCTCCCTGCCGGAGCTCCCGGCCACCCTCTCACCCTTTTATGTGCGGGTGTCCCGGTGGAAGCGCGGCGGGGCCGGCGCCGGGAGCCTGATTGGCTCCACACCCTGCGCCGCTTCCAGGTTGGCGTTTCCTCCTCCCGCGGCCAGGTAAAGCCTTCCCGACCCGCCACCGGCCTCCCACCAGCGCAGCTCGCTCCGGCTCGCCTCAGTTCCTTTTTTTTCTCCCCTTCCCTTTCCTTGTTTCCCCCCCTTTTTCCCCGTTTTTTCCCCGTTTTCCGGGCCGGGCCCGTCCCCGCGCGGGGGGATGAGCAGCGGGCTGGTGGACGCCGCGGTGTTGGCACCGCTCAAACCCGTCAGCATGTCCGGGGACCCCCAGGAGGACACCCCGGTCTTCGAGGACATCAAAGCCCCTTCCCGGCCCCTGGAGAACCCTCCCGACCTGGCGCAGGTAAGCGCTGGGAGGGGGCCGCGTCCGCCCGCTCAGGTGCGCGGAGCCGCCCGAAAAGCTCTGGATTTGGGCTTGAATTCGGCTTTGTTTTCCCCGTCGTTGCTGCAACACCTCCGTGGCTCCGTCGGCTCCCGCTTCCTCCTCGGCCGGGTTTTCTCCTGGGCGTGTTGGGTTTCGTTTGGGAATTTTGGTTTTAGGGCTTTTTTTTACATCCTGCCTGCCTTCAAATCTCCCCGTGGGCTTGGCTCCCGCTCCGGGGTTCAGTCCCTGTCCCCTGGGGCAGCCAGGCCAGGGGGAGTCCAGGGGCTCTCCCACCGGGCAAGATTTTGGGATTTGGGTTGCTGTGCCTGCGTGTGCTGATCGGGAAGCAGAACCTTCTTTTCCATTTTATTTTATTCTCTGTGTTTTTTCCGCCGCCACGGCCGGGGAAGGAATGCTCCTCGAGATTCCCTGGCAGCATTCCCCCTAGATAAAGACCTGGATAAGTGGCTTTGGGATGGACCAGGCTCCGTGTCCCACCGCCGGAGCCTCCAGCCGCTCTTCCTGGTGGGAAGGAGGCTGAGGCAGGCCCGGCCCCACCCTGGGGCCGTGGTTTCCCCCTTTTCCCGCTCCGTGGGGCGCGGGGTGCCCGGGATAATGATTAACCCCGAGCCCCACGGCCCCAGCGCCATTTTGATCCCGGCAGGAATGCTCCAGGCCCCGGCTCCAGGGACCCCCAGGGACCCCCATCCCCTCTGGAGACCCCCGGGACGCCATCCCAGCATGGGCGGCCCCAGGCAGGGCTCGGGGCTGTGCCCACTGCCCCTCTCTTTGTCCCCACGCTCCAAGGGCCATTTTGGGGCTGTGTCCCGCAGGAGGGACACCCAGCATTCCCTGGAGATGCAGGACCCACGGGGGCTGTCAGCAGTGGGGTCACACAGGGGAGCCATCCCTCCCCTGTGCTGTTCCTGCTCCTCCCAGGTTTGGGATCACCTGGATCAGAGCTGGGTGGTGGCCCGAGGGAAGCTGGGGTTATGTCCCAGGGGAAAAGCTGTCAGCAACCTCCAAACCTGCCCAGAACGCCCTGGGGGAGGGTGAGCTTGGCTTTTTCCCTTTTTCCATCTGGGTGGCATGAGGCAGCGTGGCTGTGGCCAAAGGGACAGTGTGGCCAAAGGGGCAGCGTGGCCATGGCCAGTGGGGCAGTGTGGCCATGGCCAGTGGGGCAGTGTGGCCAAAGGGACAGTGTGGTCAGTGGGGCAGTGTGGTCAGTGGGGCAGTGTGGCCATGGCCAAAGGGACAGTGTGGCCAAAGGGACAGTGTGGCCATGGCCAGTGGGGCAGTGTGGCTGTGTCTGGCCCTGAGCCACCTCTTGTCCCCCTCATGGCTGGAGACCCCTCCACCCCCAGCCCATCCTTGCTGTGCTTCCAAGGGAAAGTTTCCTCCTCCCAGTTTGGTCCCACTTTGCTCGGGGGTGGTGGCCTTGCAGCTGTCACCCTTTGCCCGTGTCCCTTTCTGGGCAGGGGGATCCCGGAGCTGAGCAGATCCCAAACGCATCCAGGGAGCAGCGGGAGAGCCCCGGGCTGGACCCCACAGCCCTCGGGGAGGAGTTTTCCGTGCCCTGGCCCCGTCTCCCGGCGGATTCCGGAGGCTGCGGGAGCCGCGGCTGGAGGAGCGGGGAGGCTGCAGGGCGGGGAACCTTTGCTCCAGAGGCTTTTATCGGTTTGCGAGGCGGCTGCCGAGGGCTGTGACCTGTCAGGCTCCAGCTCGGGCAATTCCCGCTGCTCTGGCCGCCTGAACTTGGGAAGAGGCCGGAGCAAATTGTCCCTGTGCTTTCCAAGTCCCATTGCCATATATCCCCCTAAAATTGCTTCTCAGGTGGGAGCTCTTTGCTGTCGAAAATTGTATTGGGTCTGACTCGGGTGGAAACAGATCTTTTGTGGAATTTCCAGTCAGTTTTTCCCTTTCCTTGGCTTTTCCAACAACAACAACAACATCAACAAAAACAGAGAAAAGAGGAGGAAAAAGGGTTCAGGAGGTGAAAGGACTTTTCCTTCCCAATTTGAGTAAGATCAGCCAGAAAAAACATTTTCCTCTTTTAATCTCCAGCAGCTGATGCTGGAGGGAATAACAACAACAACAACAACAACAACAATAGCAAACAAATAAATTAAAAAAATAAATAAAAATCATAAACAATAAAAACAACTGCTGAACAAATATAATAATAATAATAATAGTAATAATAATAATAAATATTAGTAGTATTTGAGGCACATGTCCAGGGAGAGGTGGCTCAGGAGAAATAAAACATCTCCAGCATCTGGGAGGTGCTTGGCCACATCAGATGGGGTCAGGGAAGTGCTGCTCCCAGAGTTTTTCCGGGCACTTCGCCCCCTCAGTGCTGGCAATGGCACTCCCCAGACCCCTCCAGCAGCGTGGAAGAGCTGTGGAACGGGGTGGAAATGCTCTGCTGCTCCTCTGACTTTATCTTGGCAGAGATTTTTTCCTTCTGGATCACGGGAGAAGCTGGATCCAGCATTTTTAGGAATGCTCCAGCTTTGAGGAGCTGTTTCAATCCTGCACCTCCTTGGCCACATCCTTGTCATGAATGTGGTGGCTTGAGGGTGGCTGTCCCTGGCTTTTCCTGCTCCTTGTGCAGCACAGTTGGAGCCAGGGTGATGGGTCCTGCTCAGGGCCAGGGGAGTCCTGCCTTCCATAAATAAACTCCTTTATTTTTTGGGAGAGATGTTGGAGTGGCCAGCGCAGCTCCCAGGGGATGATTCCTTTCCTTGGGACCTCAGGAGCTGCAGGCAAGGAATAAACTGGACTTTATTTAAATTTAAATCTGGATTTTCTGCAGGCCAAGGGGAGATGGCCGCTGTGGAATTCTGCTCTGGACCTGGAATGAGATGCTTGGGGAGAATCCCCTCCCTTGGCTTTGGAGAAGGGTTCAGAAATTCCATGGAAGTGTGCAAAACCCATTTCCAAAGGGTGTTGGAGGTGTAGGAGAGTTGGGGAATTAAATCTTGACAAGGAGGAAGGGGAGCAGCCGATCCCTCTGGCACGAGGGTGGCTTTGGGAGCTGGTGGAGCCCTGCAGGAGCGATCTCCAGGGGATCCTTCCCTGTGCTTTGCCTTGGGATCAGCTGATCCCGGTGGTTTTGGGACCATCCCAGAAGTGGATTTGCAAGTCTGATGGGCTGGCAGGTGTTTGCAGGGCCACAGGGAGCTGGGACACATTCCCAGGGAGGATCCATTTATCCCCGGTATTTTGCAGGGAGACCCTGGGGAGAATCCCCAGCCCAGCCGCGCGTGGTCCCGAGCAGCTCCGGCTGAAACCAGCGAGCCGAACCCCGGCAAATTCGGGGCGGCTTCATCCACAACAATCGTTATTTTATTTTTCTGGAGGCCCCAAACCCCGGGTGGGTGCAGGAGGAAGGGGGGAACGGGCTGGAAGGAGGAGCAGGACGGAGCAGCTCCATGGAATCGCTCTGTCCCGGCGGGACAAAGGCTGATTGTTCCACCCGGGGAAGTTTGGCTCGGCGAGGGGACGAGGATTCCAGGTGTGCCGTGCTCGTCCTCGTCCCTGCGATCCCTCGGCGTGGATCAGCTGGAAAAGCGCCTGGCGCTGTTTTTGTCCTTTTTGGAAAGCTGGGAAAAGCAGGAAGGAGGGAGCGGGGCGCTCCGATCGCGGCGGGTCTCCCTCCGTGGCTCCTCCCGAGAAGCAAATCCCGTCCCCTGCACTCGCTCTGGGTTTTGGGGGAATGCATTTCTGGCCCGTGCATCACCGCCCGGGAGTTTTCCCCCGCTCAAACCTGTTCGGTCACCTCCCGGCGCTGTTTTGTTCTCCCTCCCTGCTCCAGTGAGTTCTTTTATCCAACCCATCCACTGCAAATAATCGCACTTGCGAGCGTCTTGTGAGCTTGATTACAGTGTTTGCTTTGCTCGTGCTCCATTGGCGAATTCCCGCAGTCACAGGGTCCCGCCGGGCTCTGGGGATTGGAGAGCTCGTGTTTACAATTCGGATGTTCTCAGAACTTGAGCTAGCACGAAAACCCTCCAAAAAAACACCCCACGGGCTGTTTACCACATCAAAGAGCTCCAGCCCCGTCCGAGCTCGGCCTGAAACTCAAACAAAGAATCTTTCACTGGGTTCAGAAATGCTGCGAGAATTCTTGGAAATTTCATTTTCTCGGCGTGATGGGGAGGGACCTTCGAGTTCCCACCCAGAGCAGGATTTGCGGGTATGAAAACGCATTTCAGGACTTTGTAGGGTTTTCGGTGGAAGCAGGAGAAGGGAATGGCAGGGAATTGTAGCTGCTCTGCAAACACAGGTTTATCCCAAAAAGCAGGATATTATCCATCCCTTATCAGACCCCTCACACCTGGGGTAATTTATCTCGTGGATCTGAGGAGGTGGATGCTCTCCAGCCCATCCAACCACGGGAGTTTTTTTGTTGTGTGTTATTTACCCCAAACATTTTAATGTTGTCTCTACAAAATCATCGTTTTTGCTGCTCCTCAGGGGTATTTCAGGGAGTTAAACCCAGGAATGGCTGGAGATTCTCAAATTCCTCACAAGGAGCAGGTTTGATGTTCTCTGAACTGTGGAAAAGCCCCAGGTTTGTTGGGAAAAATCAAGGCACCTCCCCAGCTGCTCATCCAGAACGTCTCATTCTGGGCAGCCTCCACCACTTGGATGTTTTGTGGTTCTGTGGTGTGGGAGGAACTCAAATCCCCGAATTTGGGGATCCCAGGAATGTCCCAGTCCCTTGTGTTTCTCAGGGCTCCCAAATGCTCCCTCTGGAGCTTCTCCAGGGCTTCTGGGAGCTGCTATTGGCCTGTGCCATAATCAGCCTCCCTTAATTAACAGCAATCAGGGATTCCCTTAAACACGGGGGAAGCCTGGAAAAGGAGGGTTTGGGTGGAAGATCTGGAGGAAACTCCAGAATTCTGCTCCCAGGAGCACAGAGGGCCCTGCTCATGGCAGGGGGTGCAGTGAGGGGGTGGCTGAGGTCCCTTCCAAGCCAAACCATTCCACGATTCCATGAGATCCTCGGTGCAGGACACGTGGCAGGAGCAGAACTGTTCCAGTGTCCCCCTCAGTCCCTGTTTTGGGAGGATCTTCCTGGCCTGGGGATGTTCAGGCGTGGAAGGAGACCTGGCCCAACCCAACAGCTCCCAGCTGCCCCAGGGTTTGTTTTGTTCTCCCGACTGCCCTGGGGGGAAGCTGGGGCCGCAGGGATGGGGGGAATTCGCTGCCTGCACGTGAAACCTGACCTTGCCCGGGCTCTGCCTGGTGGTTTTCCCGGGAAGAGGAGGATTTGTGGCCTCCTCGATGGGATCTGGATGCCAGGAGGGCTCCACAAGCCCCGGCAAGCAGCCGGTGACTCATTCCATTGTCAGCCCCTGGGAATGTGCCTTGGAGAGGAGCGTGAGCTGCCACAGGCATGGGGGGAGGCAGAGCGAGTCCCTCCAGCTGGGGAGGGTCCCTGGCAGCCCCAGAGCCTCTCCCAGAGCGCCTGCAGGACTTGGGGCAGGGATGTGTCACTGGGGCAGCTGGAAGGCTCAAGGACAATCCCAGCGTCCTGTGGCCAGGAACAGGTGGGTGAATCTGTCCAGGTAATCCTGGGGCCTGAGACATCCAAGAGCCAGGGAGGGGCAGTTCTGGGGTGGAGCCGAGTCCAGCAGGAGCAGTGGAGCTGCAGGGGGCCCCTGCTCCTGGCCAGCTCCAAATCCAGCGCTGATTTGTGTCTGTGGAACCCAGGGTTCCTTGAGTTCCGCCGTGTTTTGGCTGAGGCTGGAGCAGCTCCCAGCCTCTCCATCTTCCAGGAATTGAAATGCCATCAAATCATTTCATTTCCTCCCCAAAAAAACCCCACCCAAAGGGCTGTAGCAGCTCACAGCAGGAATCAGCCCAGATCGGCCTCCTGGAGCTTTGATGGAAAACCTCCCCTGGCTTGGATGGAAAACTTCCATTTGCTGAGCAGGAGCAGCTCAGAAATCATGGAATGGGAATATCCTGAACAGCCCTGGAGGCCCAACTGCCTTAAATCCTCGTGTCCTCCCTTCCCACGCTTTCAGGGTTGTCCTCACACCAGGGGGAGCAAGGGGAGAGGCCATCCCTGATTCCCACCTTCCTTCCAGCTCCATCCAGCGCTGAGGTGGCTCTTGGTGGTCCTGCAGAAGTGAGATCTACCCCAAAAATGTGGACCAACCCCAAAGTCAACATGGGAACCCCCCAATCTCACATCTGGAAGTGCTCCTGGGTCATTCCCTTCCCTCTCCAGGCTTGGGGTCTCTGAGGTTTTGTTATTTTTCCATTTATGGCTTTATTTCTGGAAAGGTTTCTGCTTGCTGCTGGAGCCTGGCTGTTCCCAGCCGCTCCTCTTCCAGCCCCTTGACCTTGGGGTTGGATGAGGGTGTTTTCCCTGGCTCCCTTGGCCTTTGGGATTGCGGCAGGATCCCGGTGATAAATACCTGCTTGCTTTTGAGGGAGCCTTTATCAGCTGCCCGAGGGAAGGAATTGCAAACACAGCCAGCAAGTCTGGGAGTGGGGCTGCCTGGATGGAGATTCCCAGCTTCCCTGGCTCCTGGGAAGTCATTACCTGCTCAGGGAGTTCCAACACCAGGGCAGGAAAGAGCACTGGGATAACCCTCCCCATCTCCTGGGCCATCCATGGGCGCAGAGCTGGAGGATGAATGAAATTCCAGGAATGATTTGGGAGCAGCATCTCCTCCAGGAGCTGCTCTGAAGCCCCAGCTTTGGGCAGGATGGGATATCTGGGGGCCTTTGCCTGGCAGGAAAAGGGGAAGTGTCTGGAGTGGATGATGTAAACCCTGGAGCTGATCTCCTCAGAGGTGTTTTCCATCCCAAATAATCCGTGCAGGCTTCGAGGGCAGCCCCTCACCCTGGAGCTGCTGCGAGTCCCTGTGGGACTGAGCGAGCAGGGGAGCCCATCCAGGGCCTTCCAGCACATTCCCACGGGAGCTGGGATCCCATCTGGGGCACGGCTTTGCTGTTTACAGCAGGGAACGTTGGGCACTTGAAAGGAAGAGTCCCGGGGCTTTCTTTGCTAATCCCGTTTAGCAGAGAGTTCCAGGAGACTTGAGGAACAAACAGAAAAATAACGTCGATCCAGGTCGGTATCAAACCCAAATGATCAGAGGGACAAATATTTACCCAGGTCAATATTTAACCAGGAGACAATAAATGCTGATATTGAACCAAATCTGGATATAAATACAGGCTATTTATAAAGTGAGCCTGCAAAGGGGCACTGCCAGGGCCGTGCCAGGGGGGTTGATTGATGATTATCCTGCCCATTGTTTGCTGATTCCCTCGGAGGCGGGAGTTCCGTGCAGGTGCACGGGGAGAAGGAGCCGGGGCTGGGTTCCTGCGGCTCGGCCGTTGTGCCCCACCCTCACTGCCGGGGTCCCCAATTCCTGCTGCTCCCTCCTTCCCTGAGCCCCAGCCTCCGAGAGCCGGGGGTCCCGGCGTGGTTTGTGCCGGGGGCATCAGAGATCGCCCGGCCCCGACACCTCCCAACATCCCAGGCTGCTCCCATTCCCTGTGTCCTGTCCCTCCATCCCTTGTCCCCAGTCCCTCTCCAGCTCTCCTGGAGCCCCTGCAGGCCCTGGAGGGGCTCTGACCTCTCCCTGGAGCCTTCTCCTCTCCAGGGGAGCACCCCCAGCGCTCCCAGCCTGGCTCCATCCGTGGCTCCTCTGAATTTATTCCAGCAGTTCCACCTCCCTCTGATGCTGGGCCCCAGGGCTGGATGCTCTTGGCTGCCCGGCATGGACACAGGTGACATTTTCCTGGTCCCTCTGTCCCCAGAGCTCTTTGCAGCACCAGGCTGGGGCTGGCTGTGAGCAGGATGCAGCTGAGGAGGAATCTCCGGTGTGGGAGATGGAGTGGGAGCTCCGGGCGGGCAGGAGCGAGCTCGGGGCTGGTGGCAGAGCCCCGGCGTCCCCCAGCCGCTCCCTGTGCCTCGCTCTGAGCTGTTGCCTGTTTAGCAAACACTGATTTCCCTCCCTGTCGCGGGTGCTGACAACGCCTGATGTTCCCCGGGCCGTTTGTCATTTATCACCTGCAGATTAGGAGGTGTTTAATCAGGGGACAGCCCCGGCCCCGCTCCCCGTGCTCGACGTTAATCCGGGTTTATCTGCCGAGAAATGTTTGTGTTGGACTCTGCTGGAATCGATCTCCGTGCTGATAACAGCTCCCCCAGCCTGGGATGTCTGATCCAGGGATAAATCCCAGGCTCCTGCAGGATTTATGGGAGCTGCCAGGGGTGCTCATGCCCACCCCTATGAACCCCTGGAAAATCCACTCTGGAGAGGGGGGGGATGGCATTGCTCTCTTCATCGAGCCACTGGTTCTGCTGGGGATGGGGGTTTCATGTCCTCCAGCTCTCCCAGGAGCTGCTCCTCAGGTTATCCCATCCTCCAGGGAATTCTGGTCACCAGGTTTGGGTGTGCTGAGTGTAACTCTGCTGGTCCAGCGACACAAGCTGGTGTCCAGTGGCCTTACTGGAGCGGACAAAGTGCAGGTTTGTGCCTTCTCCTCATACTTATTTTGGTTTTCTTTCTCTGCCAAGTTGAGGAGATGCTTCTCCAGGGTCAAACCTGGGTGACTCTGGGAGGAAAATCCCCCTGGAATTCAGTGCTTTGGCAGTGTGAGGGGAGTTTCTTGTTGGCTTTCCCTTCCTGGCAATGTAGATGGCTGCAAATCAAAGAGAGTGAGTTTAGGGGGGATACTGGGAAGGAATTCCTGGCTGGGAGGGTGGGCAGGCCCTGGCACAGGTGCCCAGAGCAGCTGGGGCTGCCCCTGAATCCCAGGCCAGGCTGGACAGGGCTTGGAGCAGCCTGGGATGGTGGAATGGGATGAGCTTTGGGGTCCCTTCCAGCTGAGACCACTGTGGGATTCTGTGAAGGATCCCAGTCCCTCTGGGCTCCTGGAAGGTTTGCTGGTGTTCCCACTTTTCCCTGGGCTGCTGCAGCCTGTGGCTGTGCCATTGGTGTTGTCTGGTGCCTCCTGTCCTCATCCCGGTCCCCAGGCATGGCAGGGATGGCCTGGCCAGTGGCTGCCAGGGAAACTGGGCCCCTGATCCCGTTGAAAGCCTGCTGGCTTTCCCTCTGGAAGGCTCTGAGGCTTTTCCCCATCAGCTCACACCCCGTGCCCTGCTGGGATGAGCTGTGGGCGGGATAAGTTCAGTCCTTCCCAAAAAGGGCCAGGACATGGCTCCTTCCCTGGGATGAAGGGATGGGCTGATCGTCCCAGCTCATTGCTGCCCCTTGGGAGGGGGACAGGCAGAGGATAGGGAGTCTCCAGCTTTGGGATCTGAAATTCTCCTGGGAGTGAGCAGGAGAAGCACGTGGAACGAGAATGAGCCCACAGGAGGCTGGCAAACACTGGCTTGGGATTTGGAGGAATCCCAGATCTCTTCCCCTCCTCTTGGTGCTGGAGGACTTTGGCCTGTTTGGAACACGGGCCTTGGAGAAAGGATCTGGGTGTGAGGGGCTGGGAAGAGCCCTCAGCCCTGTGTGGGACTCTGGGAGAGGCGGAGGCAGGAGAAGGGAGAGGTGCAGGACGTTTGTGGGCAGTTGTCACTTTGTGGGGAGGAAAAAGGGGCTCAGGGTGCCGTGCCTCGGTCTCCTCGGGGCAGCTCCGAACTTCCCTTTGTCCCTTCTTTCCAAAGAGGCTTCCCTGTTCCTCCTCGCACAGGCTCCAGCTGTGGTGGGCAACCATCAGCCCCTGGTGGGCAACCATCAATCCCTGGTGGGCAACCATCAATCCCTGGTGGGCAACCATCAGCCCCTGGTGGGCAACCATCAGCCCCTGGTGGGCAACCATCAACTCCTGGTGGGCAACCATCAACCCCTGGTGTGCAACCATCAA
>VWYI01003330.1:0-16626 GCA_013399455.1 Anthoscopus minutus | reverse complement strand
GGCTCCGGGCGAGCCTGGGGGCTCGGGGGGGCTCTGGGGGGTGCTGCCCTCCTTGGTCAGGGGAATTTGGGGGCATCTTTGGGGTGGCCCCACTGACCCAGCCCTGCCTCCCACAGCTGCACCCCATGAGGATGGACCAGCGGATGCCCCCGCTCATCCTGGAGGTGAGTGGCTTCCCTCCTTCCTTCCCCTGCAGCCTCCTGCTCCTGTTGGGAAGAGGAAACACTGAAATCCCAAGAGACTGAGCTGGGACCTTCTCCACTCCTCATTCCCCATTCCCCATNTCCCATTCCCCATTCCCCATTCCCCATTCCCCATTCCCATTCCCCATTCCCATTCCCCATTCCCCATTCCCCATTCCCCATTCCCATTCCCCATTCCCATTCCCCATTCCCCATTCCCCATTCCCCATTCCCATTCCCCATTCCCATTCCCCATTCCCCATTCCCCATTCCCCATTCCCATTCCCATCCCCATTCCCATCCCCATTCCCCATTCCCATTCCCCATTCCCATTCCCACTCCCCTTTCCCTCTCCATGCACTGCAGAGCACTGGGGCAGGGCTGGGGTCCTGTCTGGTGACAGCCACTGCTGTCCCTTATCCCGCCCTTTCTCCAGGAGCCCTTAGAGGGAATTCCTGTGGATTTTCAATGGAAGGACCAGGAGCAGGCTGTGCTCTGCAGGGAGGTTGGGTGACACCAAACAAGGGCCCTGCATGGAACCCTTTGGTTTGGGAAGGGCCTGTGAGCTCCACAGCTTTCCCCATTTCTATTCCTGACCTTCCCCTGGGAGCTCCAGGTGCGAAAGCGAAATGCCGGAGATAAGGGAGGTGTGCAAGGAGCAGGCACCCGGCCTTGCCCTGCCCCTGCTCCTGCCAAGTGGGGCCGTTCACTGCTCGGGAATGTGCGGCATCCCGAGCTGCCAGGGCCGAGCTGAGTCCCGAGGGAACCTGGCCCGTGCCAGCCTGGGTGCCAGGCGTGCCCGGGGCTGCGCTCCGAGCCTTTGCCCTGGTTCTCCCGAGGGAGGGAAGCACGGCGGGGACCCGGGGGTTGGAGTTTTCCGTGGGGCTGGAATGGAGGTGCTGCTCTCTGAGTCCCTTCCCTGCCTCCTGCTGATGCCTCGGGGGGAAGAGGGAGGGCAGGCACCAGGGGCAGCACCCAGGGAGCGGCTGGAGCAGCACCAGGGAGGGTTAGGGGGGATATCAGGGAGAGGCTCCTCATCCAGAGGTGCTGGCACTGCCCAGGCTCCCCAGGGAACGGGCACTGCCCGAGGCTGCCGGAGCTCCAGGAGCGTTTGGATAATCAGGGTGAGGCTGCTGGGGTCTGTGCAGGGCCAGGGGCTGGGCTGGGTGATCCTGGTGGGTCCAGCCTGGGATAGTCCATGACCCCACAGGTGACTTTGAGCTCTGCCTGAGCGAGGGTTCCTTCTCCAGAGGGGCTGCTTGAGCTTCCTTTAGCCAGGATGGGAACTTCCAGCACCTCCCCGTGTGCCGAGGGCAGACGTGTCATGGCTGGACTCAATGACCTTAGAGGTCTTTTCCATACGTGACAATTTCCTGGCTCTGCAGGATTCCCGGCACGCTGTGTACACACACCAGCCCCAGCGTGGCCCTTCCCAGCCTCCCTGGGCTCCTTCCCGAGTGGCAGAGGGTGGATTGGTGGCAGTCCCCGTGCCTGGGTGACAGCCAGCTCAGCCATGTGTTGCTCCCAGAGGTGCAAAGGCTCTTTGAATGGGCTGGAAGCTCCGTGATCCTTTCCCTGGAAAGGGCGAGGAAATCTCTTGGCTCCCTCCCAGCTTTGTTAAGAGCCCTGAGGTGGCAGCAGGGCTGACTTTGGCCCGTGGCACCGTGGTGACACAGCTCAGGGCTGGAAACCTCGGCTCAGGGCGTGGGCTGAGCTCAGCTCCCGCTCCTGGAGTGCGCTCTGGGCTCTGCCAGGGAAAGCTGGTGGTTTTCCAGCTGCTCTCCATAGCAATGAGGGCTTTGACACCTGGAGAAGCACGTAATTAAGGGCTGGAGCTCCGCACAAGAGCTTTAGTGCTGGGTTCTGCAACCACAACGAGCAGAACCTGAGTCATGCAGCGCCAGAAGATGAATTTCCTCGAGGATTGCTCCATCAGGGTGCTGGGTTGTTGGGCCTGGATCCAGTGGGATGCCCCAGCAGGCAGGAACCAGGAGGGGAAGGAACCAGAGCCGGAGGTTCTGGCAGCTTGGAGGAGCCGGGCTTGTAAAAACAGCTCTGTAAAACCAGAACTAACCCAAAGGTTAGGCCAGGGCTGAGTCACTGCCCAGGTGAGGCAGGAAGGCAGGAACCATTCCCATTTTAGGCTTGGAACACGCTGAATTAGTGGCAACATCCTGTAGATGCCTAGGCCCAAATTATTCCCAATTAATTAAAGATATTGTCCTAGAACTCCTCAGTTCATTAAGGAGACTGTCCCAGAATAAAACACTGGCTGCTGAGTTTAGAGGAGACCAGAGCCAGCGTGCCCAAGGTGGGCTGCAGATCCAACGTGCCTGAGGTGTGATCCTGGCTGGATCCATCCCGCTCCTGGTGCTCATTCCTGCTGTTCACGTGGCCAAAGCTTTGCACCCAAATCTTGCTTCCCTTTATCAGGTTGGATTTCTGTCCTACCTGCACCCTCTCCCGGCTGCCCGGCGTTATCAGGGCGATAGGGAGCAGGGAAGTGGGGCAGAGGACGCTGATTCAGCCCCGGGGAGCCTGGCTGAGTCAGACGCGGAGCTAAATCACCTCCGCTCAGGTTCCCGGGCTGTTCCCGCTGCTGCCTCCGTTTCCTGCTTGCTGAAACCCCCACCGAACACCCTGTGCTGGGTGCCAAGGTCACCTTTCCCAGCTCCCGTGTCCGTGTTTCTTGCGGCAGGCGCGCTCGGAGATGGACAAGTACCTGTCCAGCGAGGTGCCGCCCGTGCCGATGCTGGCGGACAAGAAGTACCGGCGGGAGAGCGCCTCGGTGGTGGACGAGTTCTTCTCCACGGAGAAGCCCAGCTCCGCGCCCTACAGCGTGAACATCAACGTGATCCTGCCCGACACCACCCACCTGCGCACGGGGCTCTACCGGCCCCCCAAGCCCATGGCCCCCTTCCCGCAGATCAAAACCGAGCCCGGCGCCGCCTTCTCCCAGCCCTGCTCGTCCTCCTCCGGCCCCACGCAGGCCCTGCCCGACTTCACCAGCGTGTTCAGCATGCCCCAGTCGGTGGCGGTCAACAACATCTTCATCAAGCAGGAGATGCCGGCGGAGATCCCGCTGTCCGCCCACCCGCAGCAATCCCAGCTCTTCCAGCTGCCCCTGGACATCCCCCCGCTGGCGTCCTCCTCCAGCGGCACCACGGCCATCAGCTGCCTCAGCGGGGTCACCATGTCCACGGGCTCCGTGGCCAGCGTGGCACACAGACCCGTGCAGCCGGCAGGGCCCCTCAAGCAGTACCCACCCGTGGCCCAGGGACAGGGAAGCTTCGGGAACATCCCCGGGCAGTTCTACCCCGCCCCGGGGGTGACTCTGCCCCCGTCGCCCCCCAACTCGCAGCCCGGCAGCCCCGAGAACCAGCCCGAGCTCATCAACACCATCTCCCCGCCGCCCTCCTACGAAGCCACTTTTGGACTGAAGCTGGTCCAGTCGTCCCAGATGCCCTCGGCTCCCAGCGGCGTCGGGGGCCTCTCCCAGGGGCCCGTGGTGATGCAGCCCCCCAAGTACAACCGGCGCAACAACCCCGAGCTGGAGAAGAGGAGGATCCACCACTGTGACTACCCAGGTGTGCTCAGGGGGCTTTGGGGGCGCCCCGAGCGTGGGTGGGAGCCTCCAGGGAGGATAACCTGGGATCCTTTCGGGATGAGGCTGTGCATGGAGCCCCAGGGAAGTGGGAGGGAGTGGAAGAGGTTGATCCTGGAGCAGGGTGTGGTTCCTGTTTTGTCCCCTTTGCTCTCCCTTTGTGCTCCAGCAAAAGTGACTCAGCAAGGTAGAGAGCTCCTGCAAAGCCAGGGATGCTCCTGGGAATCTGCCCCTGCGATTCTGCTCCTGAAAATCTGCTCCTGGGGATCTGCCCCTGGGAATCTGCTCCTGGGGATCTGCTCCTGAAAATCTGCTTCTGGGAATCTGCCCCTGGGAATCTACTCCTGAAAATCTGCTCCTGGGAATCTGCTCCTGGGGTTCTGCTCCTGAAAATCTGCTCCTGGGGATCTGCCCCTGGGAATCTGCTCCTGGGGATCTGCCCCTGGGGATCTGCCCCTGGGAATCTGCTCCTGGGGATCTGCTCCTGAAAATCTGCCCCTGGAAATCTACTCCTGAAAATCTGCTTCTGGGAATCTGCCCCTGGGAATCTGCCCCTGGGAATCTGCTCCTGGGGATCTGCTCCTGGGAATCTGCCCCTGGGATGCTGCTCCTGAGAATCTGCTCCTGGGAATCTGCTCCTGGGAATCTGCTCCTGGGATTCTGCTCCTGAAAATCTGCTCCTGGGAATCTGCTCCTGGGGATCTGCCCCTGGGAATCTGCCCCTGGGGATCTGCTCCTGAGCTGCTGCTTCACTCTGGTCTTTCCCAACCTCGAGCAGCCACATGAAGCCGCTCTGCCATTCCCTTCCTTTCCTCCACTCTCACAGTGGGTGGAAAACCAGCGAGGAATTCCCACCAAGAGCCCTGCTGGACTCTCTCAGAGTTCTGATCTTCCACAGAGGCCACGAGCTGGAGGTCCCCGTGCCACCCCTCCGTGGCTCCATGTGCTGCAGCAGGAGCTGTGCAGGGGCAGTCCTGGAGCGGTTTGGGTTGGAAGGGACATTTAAAGGCCATGTCACCCCAGCTCCTGCCATGGGCAGGGACACTTCCCACTGTCCCAGTTTGCTCCAAGCCCTCAAGCTGGGGGTCAGCCCAGAGCAGCTGTGGCTCCCCTGGATCCCTGGAAGTGTCCATGGCCAGGCTGAACAGGGCTTGGGGCAGCCTGGCATGGTGGAAACTGTCCCTGCCCATGGCAGGAGGTGGAACTTGGAAGAGGTTTCCTTCCAACCCAAACCAGTCTGGGATTCCATGACGCTCTCACTGAGAGATCCCAGTGAGAGCCATCTGAAGGCTTGGCAATCGCCAGGACACACCTCCTGCTTCCTGGGCTGATCCCCAGCGCTGAGCAGGTGTGGATTAGCAAACAGTGTTCCCGTGGGGGTGTGTGAGTGAGGAGAGCCACTTCCTAACTGCCTCCTGTGAGATTTACAGGCTTTGCATGGCGTGGGAGTGGCTGGAGGCCAGCCCGGAGGCTCTGCCTGCTCCAGGTCCTGTCTCCAGCCACCATGGCAGGAGCTGCCTAAGAGCAGGGCAGGCTGGTGATGCCTTGAGGGGCTGGAACAGAGGCCAGGTGGAGTTCAGAGGAATAAAGGAGATTTATTGATTATTATTGCCTGCAAAGGGCAGCACCAGGGCCACACTCGGGCTCTGCCTGGATGGCTCCAAGGTGGAGGCAAAGGAGGGCCCAGCCCCAGATCTCACATTTTTATGTCTGGGTCCATTTGCACACAGGAGTCCCAGTGCCCACCCCCCTCCTTCCACGCTGTTTATACTTTGAGCCTGAAGTTTGAAAAGAAATGTCCTTGAGTCCCCAGTTGGAGCAGGATTGTTGTGTCTCCATCACCTTGTGAAAGGATCCCAGTGACTCTGAACAAAAACCACACCCCAGTGCAGAACAGAAACCCAAAACCTTGAGAGAGATCTTTCTGTGCTTACACCTTCCCACCCTCTGGCATCCTGGGATCAGGGACTTGCTGAGCCAGAAGCTGCCAGTGGTTGATGGCTTGTGCTGAGTTTTTCACCTTCTGCTGGTCATGGTGAGGACAGGAAAGGTGGGATTGGAGCTGATTCCAGAGGCTCACCCTGCTGGATTTGCACCAAGGCAAAGCTGGTTTTAAGCAGGATTTTGGTCTGCAGTGAAAAAAAGAAATAATAAAAATCCCCCAATCTGTGCTGAATAAATCCTGGATCTGTACGTGCAGACATGGAGCAGGGATCTGTGTGATCCCTCCCTCGAAGGTTCAGCTGGAGGCAACTCCAGTCAGGAATAATGGTAAGGAATTCTCACCAACCTGCTCTGTGTGAGGGAGTGAGGGGGCCTTGGAGACTTCACACCTGGAACCAGATGGATTTGGGAGAGCTGTTTGTAAAGACTCCATCCAGAAGCTTCCAGTGCCCAAAGGGGCTCCAGAGGAGCTGGGGACAAGGCAGGGAGGGACAGGACACAGGGAATGGCTCCCAGTGCCACAGGGCAGGGATGGGTGGGATCTTGGGCAGGAATTCCTGGCTGGGAGAGTGGGGAGAGGCTGGGATGGAATTCCCAGAGCAGCTGTGGCTGCCCCTGGATCCCTGGCAGTGCCCAAGGCCAGGCTGGATGGGGCTGGGAGCAGCCTGGGACAGTGGGAGGTGTCCCTGCCATGGCAGGGGTGGGATGGGAAGAGCTTTGAGGTCCCTCCCAGCCCAAACCATTCCATGATTCCATGATTTTTCCCAGATGTGAGGGGTTGCCAAAGCTTCAGAGCACCAGAAGCAAAACTGACCGGGGCCAGCACCCCTGGTCCCTCCTTGGCAGGAGGGGAAAATCTGGGCTGGTCCTGGGCAGGAAACACTGGCATGAGAAATGTCCCCGTGCTGCTTGTGCACGTCATAGAAATGCAAATTCATATTTGAATGTCCTCATCCAAACAAAGCAGCAGGGCCAGAAAGGGCAGCAGAGGCTTCCTTAGGCTTTATCCAACTGAAACTTTGGAGGAATTGAGCCTGACTCTTTTTGAGACACCTGCTGTTGGAACTTTTCCCCAGCCATGGTGTTTCTGTTAAGCCCTGTCTTTGATGAAACCTGTTCATGCTGATCTTGTGAAAACCCCTGGCTCTGTTCTGGGTCCTGGAAGCCAAGTAGTGGCTGTCCCTGGCTGTTTCCTGCTTCCTGGAACATTTCTAGCAGGTCTGCTGGGCCAGGACTGTTACAAAACCCAGCTTTGCAAAGTGATATCAGCTAGGAGTGGAAGCCAGAGAGACAGGGCAGCACAGAGCCAAGAAATGGGGGGGAATTGAGCCTTTTCACCCTGGTGGTGGAAAGCAGGGGTTAGAACCTCTGTGCTTGACTCTCCCCTGCCTAATTCCCAGCACGATTCCCTTGGGTGGCAGGAGGAGGTGTTAAAGTCTGCCCAAGAGCAAAAGCTCTTTCGTTAATGCTGAGCCCAAGCCAGGCTTGCTTGCATGGCCCAGCTCTGTCCCTCCTCTCAAATGTCAGAGTTTGTTTGAGCAAGGGTCTCCCTCTCACGGGGAAATTGTGCTTTTTTCTGTCCTTGCAGGTTGCTCAAAGGTTTACACCAAGAGCTCCCACCTGAAGGCACATCAGAGGACTCACACAGGTAAGAGCAGCTCCAGGAAATGCTGCCAGCCTCAGGTACCGAACGCCCCCGAAAAGGCAAGGCTGGGTGGGATATGGGGCAGGAATTGTTCCCTGGCAGGGTGGGCAGGCCCTGGCACTGGTGCCCAGAGCAGCTGTGGCTGCCCCTGGATCCCTGGCAGTGCCCAAGGCCAGGCTGGATGGGGCTGGGGGCAGCCTGGGATGGAGGAAGTTATCATGGATGATGCAGGGTGTGCTTTAAAGTCCCTCCAACGTTTTCTGTTCCTTGATTCTTTGATTTTTTTTGTCACTCTGAGCCCTTCCCTTGAGATGTCCCAAACCCTACTGGGGGCTGATCCTACTGATCCTACAGGAAGCTGGCATAAGTCCTGCGTCGCACATTTAGGATCTCTGAGGAGACTGGGGCATCTCCAGTGGCTCCCAAGGAGAGGGGGGAGCCCCTCGTGTCTCCTTGGGGATTTGTGTCTCCTGGAATGATTCAAGGCCAGGTTGGATAGGACTTGGATCCCGTGGGAGGTGGAACACGGCCTAGAGGAAACTGGTCTGGGGAAGATGGGCTTTAAGGTGCCTCCCATTCCCTCTGAACCCACACAGGGAAGGGATCCCAGTCATCCCAGTGATGGGGATCAGGGATCCCAGTCCATGAGGATCAGGGATCCCAGTGCACGGGGATCAGGGATCCCAGTGATTGGGATGAGGGATCCCAGTGATGGGGATCAGGGATCCCAGTGCACGGGGATCAGGGATCCCAGTGATGGGGATCAGGGATCCCAATCCACGGGGATCAGGGATCCCAGTGATTGGGATCAGGGATCCCAGTGATGGGGATCAGGGCTCCCAGTGATGGGGATCAGGGATCCCAATCCACGGGGATCAGGGATTCCAGTTCATNGGGATCAGGGATCCCAGTGATGGGGATCAGGAATCCCAGTGATAGGGATCAGGGATCCCAATCCATGGGGATCAGGGCTCCCAGTGATGGGGATCAGGGATCCCAATCCACGGGGATCAGGGATTCCAGTTCATGGGGATCAGGGATCCCAGTCCATGAGGATCAGGGATCCCAGTGATGGGCATCAACCCCAGTGCGGGCAGGGATGGGCTGTGCCCTGATTCCCGAGGGTGCCATGGGACCCCAGCTGGGAGCAGCTCCCAGCACAGCTCCCCTGTGCTGATCCCAGCCCCGTGACTCTCTGCATTCAAGCCCCGGTGCCCTCATTAAGGCATTTATTATACCTGAAACGTTATCAGATCCCCAGGTAGTCCAGGAACCATCAGTGCCCTCATAAATCTCTTTTATAGGAGGGCTGATCTTTACTGAGAGCAATTAAGCCGGGCCCAGAGTTCACTTCTCTTTTTTTATGAACAACGACCAAACCCCATTCTGTGGCTGGGAATTGGTTCCTGCTCTTGGCTCCGTTCCTTCCTCCCCTTATCAGCCCTTCAAACAAAGAATTTCACTTTGTGCGTGAGCCACGATATTCCTTTGGCAGGGGCTGGGGAGGAGGGGGCTGGAAAACAGCAGGGAAGGGGTGGAAGAAGAGGAACAGGAAGGATGTTGTCCCAGAGCTGGGTGCTGATAGGGATTTATCACAGTCTGGAATCAGGGCTTCGAAATGAAATTAAATTAAATAGCTCTTGTCCCTTTTGTGGGGAGCTCTGTGCCCGGGATAGGATCCACGGGCTGGGCTCCTCCTCACCTGTCACATGTAAAGGTGTACCCAGGAAAACTCGGCTGGGTTTGAAATCCAGGGAAACTCAGCGTTTTTTTCCCAGGTTTCCCAGTAATCAGGCAGGAAATCCAAGGGGCTCTGCCTCCTTCCCTTCCCCTGCTGTTAGAGGGAAGGGTCGGAGAGGTGAGGGAGGGTGTGAGCTGAGGAGTCAGGAGAGCTGGTGGTGGTGTGGGACGAGCAGGGAATCCACTCCCGAACCATCCCACAATCCTGGCCCAGGATCTCTGCATCCAATGTTTTTAAGCCTTGTGTTTTGCTTTGGAGGCCTCAGCCTTGCTGAGCTGCAAGAGCAAGGGCTCACCCCAAATCCTGCCCCAGCCCCATCACCCACAGGGTCAGAAATGCCCCTTCTCCCACTCCCTGCCGGACAAGCCCAAGGAGCTCTTTCCTTGTGGTTTCCCGTTGCCATGGGCCGGGTGTTTTCCTCTCCTGGAGCCACCATTCATTTCCTGGGTGCCATTGTGAGGTTAAACATAAACCCCCGGGGCCGGGAATGCCACCTGGGATCTTTTGTTTGAGCCCGCCCTGCCGTGCTGTCCCGGGAGAGGCAGCCAGCTCCCGGGACAATGGGAAACCCGGGACAATGGGAAACCTTGGGTTGCTGTCCTGGAGATCAACTTGGCATTGTTTGAAAGCAAGGGGCTCCGGTGGGGTTGACCCAGCCAGGTTACCTGGAGGGGACAATGTCTGGGCTGCCTTTGGGAAAATCCTGCCCTGGGGCAAATCCTGGCTTGGGGCAAATCCTACTGTGGGGCAAATCCTGCCTTGAGGCAAATCCTACCTTGAGGCAAATCCCTTATTTTGGGAAAATTCTATTTTGGGGCAAATCCTGCCTTTGTGAAAATCCTACCTTTGTCTTGGCATGTCCCGAGTCCCATAAAACCCCCACGAACTCCTTGTAAATCCTCTGCACGTTCTGCGTTTACCTGAGCCATAAACATCTCGCTCCCTTTCCCAGGGAGCAGCATCCAGGGGTTTTTGCAGGAGCACGATGTGCTCGTGCTGTTCTGCCTCCTCCTGGTTTGTGTATCCATTATTTTTGTGTTTAATCCACAGAGGACAAGGCACTGGAGACCTTGCTGTGGCTGATTTCACTTCCCTGGCCAAACCCAGGCATCTCCAGCCCTGGAATTATTCCAGGCCAAGTTGGATAGGACTTGGATCCAGTGGGAGGTGGAACACGGCCTAGGAGAGCCTGGTCTGGGGAAGCTGAGCTTTAAGGTCCCTTCCAAGGCATTCCAGGATTCCCTGGTTCCATGGGGCAGCCTGTGGGAAGAAGGCTCTAGAGGAAGCCCGGAGAGGAAGGAATCCCTAGAAGCTGGTGTAGGAATCACGGGAAGCACGGAGAGGAAGGAATCCCTAGAAGCTGGTGTAGGAATCACGGGAAGCACGGAGAGGAAGGAATCCCTAGAAGCTGGTGCAGGAATCCCTGGAAGTTGGTGGAACCTGCTCCGGGCAGGGTGGAACATGAAAGGCTTTAAGATCCCTTCCAAGCCAAGGCATTCCAGGATTCCCTGGTTCCATGGAGTAGCCTGTGGGAGGAAGGGCTCCCTGGGAAGCACGGGAAGGTCTCCCTGGAAGCCTGGGCAGGAAGGAATCCCTGGAAGCGCGGCAGGGCAGGGCGCACATGCCCGTGCTCGCGTGCGGACGTGCGCTCCCGCCGCGCCGCTGCGCCCCGCCGTTGGCCCCGGGAAGGGTAAATATTTGAGGTCGGGAATGTCAGCACATTCCCTGAACTCTGCCTGCTTGTTCAGGCTGTTAAGAGCAGCTCTAATATTTGAGAGCACCACGCCCTGCGTGGGGACGGGGCTGCAGCCAGGGCTCGGCCCCGTGGCCGGGCTGGACGCGGCCGTTCCCAGCCCAGCTCCCAGCTGGCTGGGAAGGTGCCCGGGTGCATGGATTGTGGTTGGGAATGGGTGTGTTTGGGAAGGAGGGGGAGAGGGCACGGGGATGACATCACCTGGATGCTCCTGGGGAAGCACAATGCCTTGTGCACGGAGCTGAACTGCCAGGCGTGGAGCGTTAGGACACGGAATCCTGGAATGGTTTGGCTTTGGGAGAGGTATTTTAAGGCTGTCTTATTTTTTAGGGATGTCTTCCACTGGACCAAGTTGTTCCAAACCCCATTCAACCTGCATGGGGCAGCCACCAACACTGGATGGCTCTTTAAAAAAAATATTCCGATTTTTCAGATTGAAATTTAGATTTAGAGCCCTGTCTTCCTCCTGGAGCCTCCCACCACTCACATCACACATTCCTTAGGAATTTTTGGCTTTTTTTTTTAATTAAAAAAAAAACCCAAACCTAATTCACATGCTTTTAGCCAGAAATGTTCTAAAATCCAGCAGGAACTTGGAAAGTGCCAGAAGGCAAAGTGGGAGGGGGTGAAGAGGGGCCTGGTGGGCACAGCTCAATCCCTCAGTGGCTCTGGGCAGCCCTGGCAGTGCCAAGGAAACTGGGAGCCTCCCAGAGGCTTGGGGATGTTTTTGGGAGGCCGGGTAGGGGGTGAAGAGGGACAACACCTGGTGCTGCAGCTCAAATCCACTCTCCTCGGTGGCTCTGGGCGGCTGTGCCAGGGGAGCCCTGGCAGTGCCACGGAAGGCGGGCATCTCCGGGGGCCAGGGGCTGTTTTTGGGAGGCTGGGCGGGCGTGTGACCTGTGTCTGTCCCCCTGGGCAGGCGAGAAGCCCTACAAGTGCACGTGGGAAGGCTGCACCTGGAAGTTCGCCCGCTCGGACGAGCTCACCCGGCACTACCGCAAGCACACGGGGGCCAAGCCCTTCAAGTGCCTGGCGTGCGGCCGCTGCTTCTCCCGCTCCGACCACCTGGCCCTGCACATGAAGAGGCACCAGAATTAGGAGCCGCCTCCCTCCCCACTTCTCCGAGAGCAGCTCAAACTCTTCCCTTCTCCCAGGGAAGCGCCTGTACATAGGAACGACCCCGCGCCGCCGGCAGCCCGGGCGGCAGCGCAGCCCCTGCCAGCCCGGCCCCGGCTCTGCTTTTACAGGAGACTGAAACACACCCAGCTCATTTCAAACGGGCCCTGATTGCAGACTGATCTCCTGAGGAGGCTCCTGGAGCTTGGATTCCCAAGGGATTTCTCTTGGATTCCCAAGGGATTTCTCTTGGATTCCCAAGGATTTCTTCCGGCACTCCTGCTATTTGTTTGTCACTCAGGAGCGACTTGGTGTCTCCAGGCCTTTTGAAGGGAGGGGTTTTGCCCCTTTGGTGAGGCCCAGGAGGATGTGACAGCTTGGCTGTGACAGGTCTCACTTGGACTCTCTTGGACAGTCCCGTGGCGAAGCCATGGATGTGGCACTGTGTGACCATGGATGTGGCACCTTGTCCCCTGGTGTGACCATGGATGTGACACTGGTGCTGTGATGTGACCATGGACATGGCTCTGTCCCCCGTGGTGTGACCATGGACATGGCCCTGTCCCCCGTGGTGTGACCATGGACATGGCCCTGTCCCCCGTGGTGTGACCATGGGCGTGGCACCGTCCCCCGTGGTGTGACCATGGGCGTGGCCCTGTCCCCCGTGGTGTGATCATGGGCGTGGCCCTGTCCCCCGTGGTGTGACCATGGGCGTGGCACCGGTGCCGTGCCAGAACAGGAGCGGTGCCCAGGCCTGTTGGGGGTGACAATCCCATCTCTGTGGGGGCACAGAAGAACAGACCTGTGACAAACTCACCCTTCAAACAAGGGGCAGCACAAAAGCAGGTGACAGAGGTGTCACCTGTGTCCCACTGAGCCCATTCCTGGCAGCCAGCTTGGGACTGTGAGCACCTGCCCTGCCAGGCCAGGTTTTTATGGTTGTGTCCTTAGCATTTCTGCTTCCAAGAGGAATTTGGACTTCAGGTGTCTCTGGGAGGACCAGCGTGGGATTGAAGCCACCCCAGGGGACAGCAAAAGAGCCACTGCTGAAGGTCTGGGGTCCCAGCATCCACCAGTGGTTCCCTTCTCCAAAACCCTCCCACAAGGACTCGGTGGCTGCCGGTCCCACCGGGCCTGTGCTGCTGCCATTCCATCAGATGGGAAAAAAAAAGCCAGCAAAAAAGGGAAAAAAGCATCTTGGAAACAAATTCCAATAAATCCTGCTGTTCAGAGTGGAATCACATGACTACCTCACAGGTTCACCACCTCCCTAAGCTCCTTTCCCCCATCCTGTGGGATGCACATCCCCGTTCTCCAAAGCCTTCCAGGGTTTAAATCTGGGCACTACAGGAGCCGGTTCCAAGACCAGCTGTGAGAGTTGTAAATAAATCAGGACCAAATAATGGGCCTGCCGTGTCCAGCAGAATATTGATTTGTTCCACACCCTCCTCCTCCTCCTCCTCCTCTCCTGTTTTTCCCTGGATGAATCCGGGTGGCACACGGATCGATGTGTGGGATGAAAGGCCATGGCATGGTCGGGTTGGAATTTAGAGGCCTCTCCTCTCTGCAGTTGCCAAAGCCACTGCTGGGTTCCAGCTTGGCCTTTTCCTTGGACAAACAGAGCCAATCCCATGGGTCTGCTTGGCAGGAGAGGAGGGCAGGAAGGATTTGGGGTCGTGGTGCGCTGTAGGTTTGGGATGGATGACGGTCCAGCTCCGCGCTGGCTCCTCCCTGTGGCTCTTTGGCCTCCCGTGCCACCAGGGAGGGTGGGAATGGAGTGGGGAAAGGCCATGGAATTGCTGGATGGTTTTCCCAACAGTGGGAACAGTTTTCCTGCCCTCAGCACCAACCTCCACACTCCAAGATGGTTTTTTGGGGGATCTCTGGTGGTTGAACCTCCCCAGGGCAGGAGCCAAACCACAAGGCACAGGGTCACCCTCTGCCCCACCTGGGGCCCTCTCAGAGGGGTCTCCTCACCCCCCTCTGCCTCTGGAGAAGGAAACCTCCTCTTCCCATCCCTAATTCCCCTTTCCCCACCCTCTGATGCTGACGGAGCCCAAAACCAGTACAAAGCCAAACCCCCCAACAGGCAGCTTGAAATCCAAGGGGAATTGGACATAATTTTCCTGCTGACCTTGGGAATCTTTTTCCCTACAGCCTCTGCTTGTCCTCCCCTGGACTCTCTGTGTGTAAATATATAAATATATATATTTTTTTTTTAAAATTTGATGAAGGGTGGAAATGCTTTAGCACCCACCCGCTGCTTTGTACGCAAACTCCTCACAAGCAAATGCTTCTCTATGCAACAATTTTTTATTTTTAAGAATGAAAACCACGGAAAATCCTCGGCTTTTATTCCTTTATTTTTTCTAGGGACAGAGTGGGCAGCTCTGGGTTTGTATTGGTGGCCGAGGGCAGCTGTTTTTGGGGGGAAATGCGGGGGAAAGGGGAGCGGTGCCGATGGAGCCGCGTGACACTCGTGACAAATGAAGGTCCCTCCATCCCCAGTCCCCGTGGGACGTTTTGGAAAAGCTTTGCAAGGAATGTGGGTGCCTCACCTCTCCTTGATAACGGGGAGGAAATCGCTGTAAATAGGCCAAAAGTGCTGTGTGACTTCGTGGGTTCTTCCAGGTGATCTTTTATTATCCAAGATGAACACAATGGGGAAGAAATTTGGACCTGGAAGGCGTTGGGGGAAAGATTTCTTTTCCTGGGATGCTGTGTTTGTTACAGAACCCCTCTCCCCCACCGAACTCCCCCAGGAATATTGATCTTTCTATTTTGTAATAAAATTTTATCACCTGCAGACCTGGTCTGGCTTCTGGCCCTTCCTGATCCAAGAACTTTTTTTGCCTTCACCCTTTGCTTTTTCAGGCTTAAGGAAAGGGGGAAATAAAGTTTATTTTTATTGGGGAAATGGGTGTCCAGGCAGGGAAGGATCCATGAACAGCTGGAGCCTGGAGTTTTCCCTGTCCCAGTGCCGTGGGAAGGGAAAGCAGGGACACAACCCTTGTTTTTGACCCCCTCACCTTCATGTGCTCCCGTCCTTTATCCTGGAGGGAAATGGAGAATCCATAGACCCAGGAGGGAGCTGGAGCAGAGCCAGGAGGGGAAGAGGGGACAAGACACCCGAACATTCCATGACCCCCTCCTGTCCTTGGGGACACTGCTGTGCCCCAGGCTGCTCCTGGCTGTCACCAGGACAGGGAATAACGGGGATGTCACAGGTTTAGAGGGTGGCTGACTGCTTGAGAACCTCAAGTGTCCCCCCAAAGTGGGGAAAACCCCGGGGAGGGCCTCGCTGGAGAGATGTCAGACCTGGCTGGGGTCCCTTTGGGCCAGCTTCTCCTTGGAACGTCCCCTTTGAGCAGAGGCAAGTCTGGGACAGGGCTCAGAGCAGAGATGGAAGCTCAGGCTCTCCCCTCAGCGGGGTCTCAGCAGAGCAGGATCCCAAAAAGTCCTTCTCCCTTTCCCACCCCGTGGCTCTCAGTCCCTGCAGTGTTCCCCCAGCACCGTCACCAGCCTGGCCTGGCCTCGCTCGTGCTGTAAAAGCTGGGTCAATCCATGGACTGCTCCTGCCGGGCTCTCACAGCTCCAGGAATGCGAGATCCAGCTGGTCAAGGACAGGGAGGGAAGCAGGAGGCAGAGGGAGGGATAAAATCCTGGGGAACGCCTGGAGGAGGGCACACGGCCCCACAGGGCACGGCCAGGAGGGGATGGCACCGACAGGAGACCCCTCTGGGCTCTTTCCTCGGCATTCAGAAGGAAGCGATGCCACCACGCCATGTCCAGGAGCTGGAAAACGCACGGAAGGGAGGGTGGGCATGGGAAACGCCCTGGGGGAGGCTCTGTCCTTCCTCTGCTCCCCGGGGGATTCCAGAGGGAGGAGCAGGAAGGTCCCGGAGCACAGCGAAGGTCCTGCTCTGAGCCACCCGTGCCCACGCTCCGGTGGGATGGGGCAGAAATCCCAGCCCGGCTTCCCTGCACATCGGGAAAAGTCCTGGAGCCGCTCCCCCAGCCTGGCAGTGACTTTGAGGGTGGCTTTAATGTTGGACTTTGCTGTTCCCCGGCAGAGCGGGGCTGTTCTGTTCCATGTGCCCCTGGCCCGGGCTGTAGTTATCCATTGACTCGGGAAAACACAAGCGCAGGGAGAAGGAGCCGCGGGGTGGGATCTGCGGCACCTCCGGAGCCCCGCACAGGATTGAGGGACACTCCTGTGACAAAGCCATCCCCGGGCTGTGACCCCCGGGGACAAATCCTGGCTCCCAAGCCACGCCGGAAAGCACAGGGGAGAGTCCCCAGCAGGGTGAATTTTGGGGAATTCATGGGCACAGAATGTTCCCCGCCCGCTGGGGACGGGCTGTGACAGCGGCCACGAGCGCTGCCCTTCAAACCCTGCCCTTATCTCCCGTGTCCCCCGGCCTCTCGAGCACTCGAGGCTCCGGGCCATTGGCGTTAACCATTACCCGAGGAGAGTGTTTATTTGGGATAATCCAGGGAAAGTGCGGGGCGGGGCGGGAAGGCAGCCCGGACACAGGGCCCGGCCCGCGGAGCTCAAGTGGTGCTTGGACAAGGGAGTGCCCAAAGAGCGGCCGGCAAACAGCGCCGGGAGCTGGCATGGGAGAGCTCCGGACACCGGGC
>VWYI01003329.1:0-49353 GCA_013399455.1 Anthoscopus minutus | reverse complement strand
AAATAAATAAACTTTCACTATGGAGGTACTGGGAAGACTCTCCATGGTCAGCATGAGCCCTCAGCGGAACTCTCAGCATGACTGAACCTCAAAAGTCAAAAGTTTGACTGAGATCATAATAAATTAAAATGTCTACACTATATTGAAGTCCCTTATGTCTTTCATTATGAAAAAGCATGCCTATAGAAGAACCAAAAGAAGGAATGTAATAATGTAATTTCAGCNAAGTGATGATAGAGAATTCTCTTTGAAAACAATACTGAAAAAAACCCAATTTTGACCCGAGACAAATCCCCTCATCCTTTTGATTCTAATGATTTCCTTAGCAATAACATGGTTATTTGGAAGTTGAACTTTGCCCTGGATCTTTGATTCTGTACACATATTGGAACACCTCTATTGCCCAAGGGAGGCAATTATTCATGTGGTGAAGTGCTTATTGGAGTCAAATCTAAACTCATAAATAGCTTATGGATTCCTGCCTCAGATAGGCACCAGATAATTTTAAATACTTACTCTCTATCAGGACAGACTCAGAAAAATTTGATTAATGCATCAATTAATGGCAATTGAAAGTCAACTTCCAAAAGGAAGGGCTGTACAAGGAATCAGGGAGATCTTAATACAGAGCTTGACTCATTGATGGTCCATACTGTTACCTGCAATAACACAACCAAATTTAGTGAAATATAAGAATTCCATGTGGTCCCAGCTATAAACCAGACCAATTACTGCAAGTCTGTGAAGTAAAACCTGATCACAAAAGCTGAGACAAACATCTGACAGCATAGAATCCAGAGCAAAAGCCTTTCTGAACCAGTCTCTTCATCAGATCCCTATCCCAGCATGTCACAAGAGCAGCAACAATGGGAAATGCAAGTTAACACTCTTAAGCAGAGGTCAGACTGACCCCACTCACTGGCATCAGGACAGCTACTTACACTGCAGGGCAGGACTGACCTTTTGCAACAATGACCTTTTGCATACTGTAGCATCATCGGAAGATTCTGAGTCTCAGAACCCTGATACCATTCTCAATTAACAATGACTATTCAAAAACAGGAATAAACCCCAAACATCAGCATTTAACAATTCAAAGCCAAACACTCATTCCAAGCACAGCCCTTTTTTCCTCACCATATGAAATATCAAAGATTATACAAGGACCCCAGCAGCCTTCACTAAGGTATTTCACCAGAGAAGTATGCGTTTCTTTGGTGGAAGGTTAAGCAATAACCAGTCTTGCAAACTTCCTCCCCACTGTGCTGGCACACCTGCATAGTCATTGGATAATGCCAAAGAGGCAGAAAGAAGAGATAAGGTTATGTGAACAAGAGGCTGGAGGAAATGGAAAGGCTACCTTAGATTAGATAGGCTGCTGCT
This sequence comes from Anthoscopus minutus, assembly GCA_013399455.1. Classification (NCBI taxonomy): domain Eukaryota; kingdom Metazoa; phylum Chordata; class Aves; order Passeriformes; family Paridae; genus Anthoscopus; species Anthoscopus minutus. The sequence goes on along the minus strand of VWYI01003329.1, from coordinate 47,970 downwards.
GAATAGAAAATTGCCACCCTCAATATTACAGCAATGGAAGCTGATGCACAGATCATTAAAATAGAAAAAAGGTACATGGCAAGGTGCAGGCAATGTAATGTGAATGAACACTGAATGGACATGGTATTAAAATGTTTGCAAATACACTTTGAAAGCAGCATGCTCTATAGGCAGCTTTTCAGCATATTCAGCTTTATACAGAAAAGTCACATAAGGAATACACAAGGCAGATCTCTATATCATATTCTGTTAATTCTTGAATTTATTTTCATGTCTGATTTATCATGGAAAATATAGATAAACTATTCCATCTGTCTTCTCTGACCTCCAGATGACCCTGCCTAGAAGTCCTAAACCTTTGCTCTCCCCAAAGATCTCTGTTACTTCTTCTAAATTGTGAGGAAGAGTTCACATCCTCAAAGCTGTGAAATGTAAGAAAAATTAAGCAAACAGGAAAACCCCAGGAATTTACACACATTTAAACACAACCACCAAACCAATCTCCCAAGAAAACATTCAGAGAATTCGATTTACAAAAGCAGAGTGCAGGTGCATCTATTAAACAGCACATCCGCTCCTCTTCCATCACTCTTGTTTACCCATTTCATTTCTAATAAGAACATATCAGCTCTGATATGAAACTTAGGAATGTTTATGCATCTACTACCACAGCATACGACAGAACCAAAGGGTTCAACATGACAGAAATTTCTACGGATATTAACTATCACCCTTCATAACCATTCTATGGAGCTCATAAACAAGCTTCTTTTCCCCCATACTCAGTTCTGCAGCCTCTCTTTTCTGTCCACCTTTGCCATGCTTTGATTTAAATTTGAAATAATCTCCTTGGATTGTGCACGATGCTTTTAATTTTCCAGCCAAGTGCTATGCACAGCTTTTATCTGTAATTGTAACAGATTGCCCAAGGACACATACAATGAGTCATGGAAAGAGTAAGGATTTCCTGGCTCTTAATCCAATGCTCAGACAAGGCCTCTCATATTTCCAATTTTCAGGAGCCAGCAGGTACATAGAAGAGGAGACAAAAGAAAAAAAGGTGGGAGGGCGACTTTTTTAAATCTGCACAAGCTCTTCCTTTTCTCAGTTTCAGATAACTGATGTAACAGTAATCACAGAATCTGCTGAAGAGCTTGTATCCCATTTAAAAAAAAATAATGGATACAACAGAGGAAATATATCAATCAGCAGGAAAAAGACACAGAAAAATCATAAAGCAGAAAGAAAAGAACAAGTTTGCTCAACAAGCCTGGAAACAGAAGAAAAAGGAACTTGGTTTCAGTGCAAAGTGATTTGGAAGCTTACTCCCAAATAGGAGTGTAGGCAGCAGCATTTGCATATGCCCACTGCAGAACTGTGAAAAAATCTGGGGGTTGTGAACATGGAACTAGGTGACATGAACCAGTTCTCACCTGAACACACTCCAGAAACACTGTGTGTTACACTGGTCTATTTGACTTAGGAAGCTGATCCCCCCCAAGACCAACTACAATTAGCAAGATATGAGGAAGATTCAAAAGGCAAATACAGATCAAGCAGAGGTGATATATCAGCATCCCCCAAAATAACTAATACCCATCGTAATAATGCCACATACTCAAAAAAAACTATGCAACTATTTACAAGATCCATTATGTCACAAAAGAACAGGAAAATAATATTTCATCCCCATAAAAGTAGGCCACCCTTCACATTCTGAAAGAGGATCTAAGCAAAAAAAATAAACAGATTATGATACAAGTTGTCCTCATTTATCACTGCAAAGCACAGTTCACACATGGGCTTTGACAGCACCCTGGATAACTGGCTGAAATGAGATCCATTTCAAAATGAAACAGATGTTAGAACACTGGTGTCAGATAAAGACATTAACTGTACACATGTACAGGATACTTAGGGACTGCTTAGCTCATTGGGCTGGGATAATGTGATTATTTAGAGACTACTATTGAACCAATGACTTAAACATCACTGAAGAGACCTAGTGCAACTTCTAACAGATGCAGCCAACCTCAGAAATTGAATGGCTTCTTTGGGTCCCCTCAGTCCCAGTTAAACAACCAACTGCAACAAAAGCCATCACCATGGACAGCAAACTACTTCAGCAGAGGGTGAGAATCGAGCGAGCAAGAAGGCAGCTCCAAGCTCAGAGTCACACAAGCAGTGAGTACCATAGCATTAGCTCACACACTGCCTAAGTCCCTGATGACAGAAGACACTGAAAGGCTGAGGTACTCAATGTCAATTTTGCCTCAGTCTTTATTGATAATCACCAACAAAGAACCCAGGCCCCTGAGGCCAGTAGGGAAGTCTGTAAGAAGATTTACCCTTCATGAAGGAGGACTAGGTAACAGAACTCTTATAGTGGACATATATCTGCATCAGGAAAAGTGCTGTGACCAAGCTGAAGGAGGTCATCCTTCACCCCAAATCAGCACTGGTAAGGTCACATCTGGATTGCTGTGTCCAGGTCTGGGCTCCTACGTACAAGATATGGACTAAATGAAGTGAGGAAAGGGCTAAAAACAAGTCAAGAAGGGACCATGAGGATGACTAAGAGATTGGAGCACCTTTCATATGAGGAGCGGCTGAGAGGTGGGACTGTTCACCCTGGACAAGAGAAGGTTCAGAGGGATCATATCAATGTGTAAAAATACCTCATGGGAGGGAGTGAACATGAGCGAGCCAGACTCTTTCCAGTAGTGCCTGCTAGCAGGACAGGAGGCAATAAGCACAAATTAAAGAGCATAAAATTCCTTCTGAACACTTTCTGACTGTAAGAGAGTATAAACAGCACAGGCTGCCCAGGGAGATTGTGGAGCCCCTCATCCTTGCAGGTGTTTAAAACTCAACTGGGCATGGTCCCAGGTAATCCACTCAGTTGACTGTGTTGCAGCAGGGGGTTGGACTAGATGATATCAAGAAGTCATGTCCAACCTCAATGACTCTGTGACTCTGTAAATGTATTTCTGTTACATGCATTTTTTAAGTGAACCAGATAAATAACAAAGATTAATAACTGAGGCTTCCTTGAACACAAATGGCTTAAATGTTTTGTAAAACCTACAAACTGAGCTTTGTCTACTCCGCCCTTTTCGGGGGGTTTAGACAGTGCAAATTTCACATTCCCTCTTAATTTTGCTGCCTATATTTCTTTTTATAAATCAACTTCCATCATTCACTTGAAAGATCCTTTAGTCAAATACTGGATAGAAAATTCTTCTAAATTAAACCTCCTCTTGTAGTTTTGGTTGACTTCTCCCCTCCTCCTTTGCAACCTCTTTTCTTTATATTACAATATAGTATGAATCTGTCCTTCAGCTCATGGCTCCAAGGAGTCCATATTATTCTCTTCAAGCCTCTTTTCCTCCTTCCTCTTTTTCTTTGTTTCCCAGCCACTGAATACTTTTCAGTTTCAGATGAAAATAACAATTAGGTTTTATTATTATGAGATCTTTTCTTGTACTGATAAAAATCTTATTATGCAAAATAAAGCTAGAACAATTTCTTTAACAATGAGATTTTCATGTTAATTTTTAACTTCTTTTTAGAAAACATTAATGACCTTCAAGAAGAATCAATTTTCCACGTTCTTTCTTCCAATTCTTTTTCTTATTTTTTTCATCCAATTTTCCCATCAAGGATAAATATATATTAACAAAATATACACTGGAGTCATATCTCCCTGGAGCCAACATTTTGGATTATTAAAGTATAATTATTACAGCACATTGGACTGCCCTAAGACGTCCAAAATACAGTTTAAAACGTCTTCCTTAGGGCAAGGCCACTAAAAAAAATACACTGTTGAACTATAATTGCCTGCATTATAAAAAAAAAAATCAAACTTTAGCACTTCCCAAAGTTCAGTGAATGAAAAATAGCATAAATTAGTAGAAATGTAGAAAGATGATAATCAAGAACAAGTTAGAAATGTTCCAAAGCTGAGAATCACAGCATGACCTTAAGGTCTCAATGAAATAACCTGCAGTTCTTCAAAATTTTACCAGCTTTTAAAACAAACACTAAGAACTACCAAAGATCAAAATCAGGCACTTAACATTTCTGCATGAAAACCTTTAATAAAACTGTACTGAGCTAGCAGAAAAAATAAAAATGAAAAATTGTTTGTCCAAACTTTTAAAACAATTATTCTTCTAGACTTCTCACACTAAACCCCCTGCTGCTTGACACAAAATATGAACATATTTTTTATTAATTTTGAACATCTGCCACATCATTTCACTCATTTTGCATCCTGAATTTAAGCAATTTATACAAAATTTTATTGTACTGCATATAATACTAAAAACAACTTCAAAAGGGATTTTGATCACCAAAACCCTAAATTTCCTTACTAAACCAAATTAAATAAGTATGGTTGCTTGCATGTGCAAGGGTTACTTTTATAATGCAACTGATCCTCCCTACCTTTACTTATGTAAAATAATTAATCATCCCTTAGCTTGCTTTTAAAATTAGGGTTTGTAATCCTTAAATCTCAGGGATCTTTCAAAAAAACCAATTTTTTTTGCATGACATATTTTTTATGCACAGATATAGATACATGTCCACTGTGCAATACACGAAGTCCAACTAAAGGAAAAGAATGCTTTGCACTTTCCCCTATCTTCTATCTCTGGCTGATCTTCTCTTCCCAGCTATAAAACACAAATAAAGCCTGTTTAAAAGATGGAAAGACTGAAAAACAGAAGGAAAAAAAAGCACAGACCTTGAACACCAGGAGAAAAATTAAATTAGTTAACTGCTAGAAGCATGAAGCATTAATGAAATAGAGAATTTTCCCCTTAAGAGGAACATTTATTCAGTGTTAATTAAATTCTTTTATTCAAAATCCATACTTACCCAAGTGTAAAAATATTACATCATATCAATAACTGCAGAGTGTAAGCAAGTACTACATTATAAGCATCTTTTCCCCATCTAGTGGAGTGAGGCTTTTAAATTATTTATACTGATTGAAGTCTTCAAATAAAGGACAAAAAAACAACAGAGAACCCTCTGCATGAACCAGCACCCACAGCTATTAATTCGCATGTCTAACAAATAGCTTTTGGAGATTAGCTTCAAGCATTTGCTTGCAAAGTTTACATGCAATAGTGTTAATGAGGAACTTTCAGAGTCTGCAATAATTATTTCTCTACAATATATCCATCTGGCTGCTTTATTCATTTGCAGGCCAGTTCTGCACCACTGAAGCCAAAGAGAGTTTTGATATTAACTTCAAAAGGTTCAGGTCTTTGTCTACAATGTTGAGCTATCACCACAAACGCTTCGGGTGCATTTCTGTAGTACCACACAAACTAATTAAAGCAAAACTGCCACCACTAAGGGACTACCACTAGAATTTTTAAGCTTACATGATGAGAAAAAGGCTCCTAAGTCTTCAGGTGGACACCTAAATGACTGCATAACTTTGAAAATCACTCAGTAGTTGTTGAATGAGAACTCTAGGTAATCCAAAGTCCTGGCAATTTTTGTTGGAATGGTGAAAACTGGACTGACAAGTCACTTCTACATAAACAGAGTAGCATGTGAGATGAAGATAATATCTTTACAACCAATTCTTTTTCTGTGACTTGCATCTTCTTCAAGATGATTACCTTGAAAAAAATATTATAGGGTTGTTTTGAGAATCATTTTGGAAGACTTATTCAGGCATTCAGCCTCTTTGTAAATTGTCTGAATTATGACCCAACAGTGACGCTGGACTTTAACAAGTATTAGTACTTTAATCAGTATCAGTATTGTTGTAAAAGGGTACTACTTGACTTCTTCATTGTTTTGTATTAGGAATGCATGCTCTGCCTTTGCAGGAAAGGCTTACATAAAATGATTAGCTACAAAGTGTCACCAGGGTTTTCTCTAGCTTCTAAGCTACACTTAAAAAATACGTAAACAGTGTCTCACCTCTGACAGCTCATTTTAACTAAATTACAGAAGCACAATCATTTCCAGGTGGAATCAGAGCTCTGCTTCATCTAAATCTAGTGTTGTGGATACAACCTTGTTGAATGCTAGAGTCTTCAGAAGATGATCTAATTACCAGGCAAACAGGAGAATGATCTCTCCCCAAACCCCTCACACAGGAGTGGCTTAAAAAATGTATAGTAAGACTCTGTAGGTCTTTCAAAACCAATCTTAGCATTGAGCCATATAGCTCAGACACATAAAAACTTACAGAATACAGTAAGTTTTACAGACATTATTTAGTCAAATTATGCATACTACCTTAAAATAGAAAAAGAAGTCACTTAGTGGAATATATCCTCAGGACAATTATGCAGAATAGACGCTCCTGATTAATTTAACTAGTCACTAGCTACTGTTCCACAAAAATACAGCTGAAAATGCATTTCCTTTCTGTGCAAGCAGAGTAGGTAAACTGAAATATGAAGGTTTCTGTATGTTCAGCAGACCTTTTTTCTTTTGTTTAATTTAAGAAGTAAAGTTGATTCTACTTTGCTGCAAAGAAGAATATAAAGCCCTATTGTTCCCTTCCCAGCCTCAGCTTTTCGGTCTTACCTGAAAAGAGTCAAATACAACTAGGTAACTGTAAGCATTAAAAGTTAGTTTCTAAATAAGGGAAAGGTGCAAGAATTACAGAGCAGTTTGCTCATAAGTGTCAAGGAAACAAAGGAAATTTGTATCTAATAAAAATGGGAAAGTAACATGGAAATTCATCAGTGTGTAAAACTCAAATGGTTAACAAATTGGGAAATAAGACAATCCTAGAATTTAGCTTCTGAAAATCTGGCGAATGAAATAGACTTAGTGTGAAAATATGAAATAAAATCAGCAGCAAACTCTCTGGTGAGTTAAGAAAGAAACTTGTCAGCTAGTTGTCCTCCATTACATAAGAGCCTTTATTTAATTTGGCGGGACATATGAAAATAGAAAATGTGTGAAATCTGAAGCCTAATGTGGTGGGTTTAGAGCTAGCTAAATTCACCAGTGCACTTACTCATTCTCTTGCTGTGAGATATGATTTTAGGAGAAGGGCAAGAACAGGCTCAAACCTTAAGATTATGAAGAAAGCTTTATTAACAAAACTAAAAGAAAAAAAATCAGAATGAAACTTCCAGAACACTTTCTCTCCCCTGCCTACCTTCTTTTTTTTTCTCACCTGACAACATAAAATAAAACCTGGGATTTTAAATTAGTTATTACTTCTATAATAGTCTTTCCTCAGTTCTCATAGGGCAAGGAGTTTTCTCTCGCAACACCATGGAGAAATCTCCAGAAGAACACAGTCTTCTCGTGGCTTTGCATCTTCACAAACAGCAGCTGCCTGGTTTAGAAAAACTTCTGTTATTGTGAATTTCCTCCCATATTCACAGCTGAGTGAATGGGCCATGTCAAGTTATGGGGTGTCATTTTTTAAGGATGAGCTGTTCAAAGGAAAGGCTTTCTTCACTGATTTCTGCAATCACCTTCATCTCTGAGAACAGGGGTCTTTTTTTTTTCTCCCTGACACACAGAGTCCTCTTCACTCTCATCTCTGTCTCTCTGCTCAAGCTCCTCAGAGTGTCACTGCTTCTTCAACACCTGCTGCCTCTGCTCAAGTCCACAGTTTGAATTCTCCATCCCCCCATACTTGTTTTCTCTCATGAATTAAAGGAAATGCTGTAGTTTATTACAGTCCATCTCCATGGCATTACCAAAAGAACTTTCAGTCCCAATACCAGGACATCTCCTCATTCTCCTTCCATCTGAAACTTAAACTCTTTCTTTCACTGACCCTGGTGTCTTCATGTTGTCACTCTGCTTTTCTCTCACGCAAGGCAACAATCATGGTCTGCAGGTCTCATCTGTGCACTGGAAGGGTTAACATTTCACCCAGGCCGGCAGTGGCTGAGGCAGCCACGGGGATGGATGCAGCAGCGCAGGGCTCCTCTGTCTCTGCCCGGCAGCTGCGAGCTGCGGTTGGGGGCGGCCTGGCCCAGCCCTGAGCCCGGGGGACGGGGAAGCGAGAAGCAGGGCCTGGTGTTACCGAGATCTCAGCAGCTGTGACCTGGCCCAGCTCCGACTGGGGCCCCCCTGGCCTCCCATTCCCACCTGGGAGCCGCTGGCGTCTGGCCCTGCCCGGCCCGACCGCGTGGGCCACGGCCGAGCAGGGCCGGCCCCACAGAACTCCAATATCTTCTGAAGCCAGAAAGGCACTTCTGGAACTTCGCAGGTTTTAAAGATGTGATATTCACGGAGGAGGACCCAGCTTCTCAATGGTTTACAAAGCTGTCAGTTCTCAGAACTAGACAGTCATTGGCCTTTTCTAGACACAGAGGAAGCTCCCAGGAAAACCATTTCTGTGAATGGTTTTCTTCCTTCTTCCTAAATATCAAACCAACACACATCAACAGCAAGAAAACCTTTTATTTAAAGCTGAATTATGTAGGTATATGGTTATTGATAAGAAGCAGAACTAAGGTCATCAGTACCAGTCATAGAAAGTAAGAACATTTGAACAGTACAATGTTCAGTAATTTTCAGGCTAATATTTAGAAATGCCAGACATTGTGGAAGAAGTTGGAAGCAGACTGAGTAGCCCAAATAGTCAGTACGATTAAAATAACATCTTCATTTGTACAAGTTCTCAGGCAAGATCCTTTTCCACGCCAAGGTGCTTAATACTTCTTTTTCTTCTATTTTCCATATAAAACTCAATCTCACTAAAAGCAACATAAGACATATAGCTCCCTGATATGGTTTAATCAAGCCACAATGCCACAAAAATAATGGAGACTGGGAACTGGTGTTTAAAAATAGTATCTTTCTTTATACACCATGCTTTTATAGTTTACATTAGCTATATAGGAATATTTTTTTCTTTTATTCCATAAGGCAGAATCACTTCCTATTTTACTTAAGATTCTGGGAGACAGATAAAGAAACTTTAACCAAAATGCCTGGCAAAAGTCCAAACAGCAATCATTCTGCCCACCCAACACTCCCTGTGATCTCACTCAGCTAAGGCATCTTCAGATTTCTGCAAGTTCTTCTACATATTGCTGATGGTTGCCACGTTTCACCTCAAGGCATAACAGCTTTCTATTGGATGCTAAACAGTCTCCTAATTTCAGTAGGTTGTGTTAATGCTTGCACACCCTTTTGCCCTTCTCTTTCTTCCCAAGGGAATATTCCAAACCTTTTTTTAGGAGCTCTATAAAATGCATTGGCTGAGATACCTCCACACACTTCCATGTGTAAACCAGCTTCCTTTAATTCAAAAGCAGTGGAGCTTTTACAAAGAAATACACAACTGATGTTTTTTGCAGATCAAAGCAGCAAACAACTTAGAAACGAAGGAAATAATCTTGTCCTCTTTTTGGCCTGTCACAATTGTATTGGTGTATGTCAACAGGAACATCTCCAGCCTACTAAAAGGGTAGTTGGTCCATTTTATCTTTTACACTTCCCTTCAGGTCCTTCCCTGCCCATGGACAGACAGTGATCTCACCTGTTCCCCCATCTCATGTTTCTGCCTATTCTTAGCTTTCCTAAAATCCAAACAGAGTTTTCTTTAAGAAGTGGAAGCTTTCAAGCAGTACCATTTGTCATCAGCCACCATCCCTGGAACAGACCTATGATTGAAGCACAAAGATTTAGAGCACACTGCTCTCTTTACTGACATTGCAACAGAATGATGGACTTCTGCTTCTGAGGGAAGGCAAATTGTATGTTTCTCACTGGAGGCATTACTGACTTCCTCACCAAAAGATCCATTCCAGACTCACTTTCAACTGACAATAAAAAGAAGAGAACTTAACAGCCATCTTCCTTTTTGTCCACCATGTATTTTATCATAGTCAAGTCATCGATTCAATTACTATGCTCTGGGTTTACAGCCTTCTGTATATTTGTCCATTTGTCTCCTTGAAGACATTATTACCGCTTCCAACTCTTCAATGTGTAACACTCCTGAGCTGCTCAAAGTGCCTTGGCAAGCTGACCTGTCTGTTAATAAAGTGCTAGAATTTATTGACAACCTCCCTCAGGATTCCTCAAGATTTTGTAATCTGTGATAACATCATATCTATTCCAGCCTATAGCTGAAATCTAAGAGAGCTGTATCCATCCATTTTTAAAGCACTTTTAAACCTACTAAAATCAACCTTATAAATAGATCTTTTTTTTCTGCAGAGCTTTCTGGGCTCCACAAGTATCTTCAAAGCTTCTGTTCAGACTCTCAATAGAAACGAAGAGTGTTGTAGCTTTCCATAACAACACACATTCACAAAACACATATCATAACAACATGAGCTTCTAAGGAAAATAGCCATTATAGAACCATTGTTATCCAACGACTCAGTATTATTTTTAAAGCAAAAGGGCTCTTTGTAGCTGATAATGTGATTTCTGTGCATTTTTTGCTACAATATTGACACTTGCACCTCACATAAATCAAGCTATTCATTGTAATCTGAGTAGAGCTAAGATTATCTTAGAGATGCCAAGCTTTTGGAGGGAAGCAGCCTTACACAAACCACGCTGAACATGTATTCGGTTGTGCACAGGTCTAAATATATCTTTTGAGCAGCCAGTCACAAACAGCCTCAATTATTAAACAGGAATGGATGTTCTAGTAGTATACTAGACCTCCCATAAGAATTTATGTATATATTCAAGTATACAAAACACAGGTATTTGTCTTTTCCACAGTGTGGTGCCTATTGATAAAGACAAACTCTCCGTTTCTGTTTAATAGTACCTACACAACTACTCAATCATTAGGACATAACAATAACACTTTGAGATTTCAGAATTACTTGGAAAAATCAGAAAGTTCACAATAGATGAAAACTGGAAAAAAAAAAAAAAGAGTGGCACCAATCAGGCATTTCTCATTCCTAATCATTTCTGTCTTCACTCCTTTCAAGCAGTTTATTCACAGGCTATACAAGACCATCTAAACTGGATCCCTGCAACTAATTATACATTCCCATCTAAATGGTAAATGACTGCATTGGTTTTTCATAGCAAGGTTTTTGTAGCAGGAGGCTGCAGGGGTGGCTTCTGTGAGAAGCTGCCAGAACTTCCCCCATGTCTGACACAGCCAATGCCAGCTGGCTCCAGCATGGACCCACAGCTGATCAAGGCTGAGCCCATCAGTGGTGGTGGTCGTGCCTCTGGGATAACAGACTTAAGAAGTGAGAAAAAAAACTGTTGAACAATCTGGGAGAGAGGAATGAGCATATGTGGGAGGAACAGCTCTGCAGATACCAAGGTCAGTGAAGTATGAGGGGATGAGGTGTTTCAGGTACTGGAGCAGAGATTCCCCTGCAGCCCTGGAGGAACCTGTGCCAGGGCAGGTGGATGCTTCAAGGATGCTGTGACCCTGTGGGAAGCCTGTGCTGAAGCAGGCTCCTGGATGGCCCTATGGATAGAGGAGCCCACACTGGAGCAGGTTTGCTGGCAGGGCTTGTCATCTCATGGAGGACCCACACTGGAGCAGGCTGTTCCCGAAGGACTGCTCCCTACAGAAGGGACCCACACTGGAGCAGTTAATGAAGAACTACAGCCTGTGGGAAGAGCCCATGTCGGAGAAGTTAATGAAGAACTGTCTCCCATGGGAGGGAACCCACAGTGGAGTAAGGGAAACATGTAAGAGTCCTCTGCCTGAGAAGGAAGGAGCAGCAGAGACAATGTGTAATGAACTGACCATGGCCCACATCATTCTCCCTATTCTTGTAGTGCTAGGAGGAGCTGTCAAAGAATTGAAAATATAAGTTCAACCTGAAAAGGGAGGACTTGGGAGTAAATATTTTCAAGATTTGGTTTTACTTGTCATTATCCTACTCTGATTTGATTGTTAGCAAATTAAATTAGTTTCCCCAAGTCAAATCTGTTTTGCCCATGGCAGTAGCTGGTGAGTGATTTCCTCCTGTCCTTTCATTGACCCACGAGCTGTCCATTGTATCTTCTCTCTCCTGTCCAGCTGAGGAGGGGAGTGATTAAGCAGTTTTGGTGGGCAACCAGAGTCAAACTCCACAATGACATATTTGAGCACCTTTTCTAGGAAAACTGCTTTGAATTATATTACCAGATGCTTATGTAACAGGTGGTTTTTGCCATATTCTAGGCAAAGGGAATTGCACAGAAATGAGTTGTTCTTCCAGATGATCTTCCCTCTCAAGCAGCAGAAGACCATACTTCTAGAGGAGGCACTTGCCTGCATACTACATATTCTCTGCTTCTTACTTGGAGCTCATGAGTTTTTTTGTAATTTAATCTACTTCTGTTTATGGTAAGTGCAGATTCGTTCTCTCTGATTTTCTCTTTACTGGAGAACTGCTTTGGAAGAAAAGAACCATTTACCCTTTCCAAGAAACTGATGACAAATTTTGTACCTCAGTTTAGGACCACTGATGTCAAGGTTCTGATTTTCCACCAATGAGCATTGAAACAATCACAAAATTTTGTCCTTCCACAAGTAAGGTCAGCTTGCATTTTTCCCATTCATAGCTTCACTTTAGGTTTGCACATGATTGATTTCATTCTGTTCCAGGACAATATAAATGGGCAGCTCCTTCCTATTAGAGGAAATGTAGCCATGCCACATATTAGATAAGGGAAATAATACCTTCCCATCAGCATGTCCAAAGCAGCCACAGATATCACAAAACCATGGCCTAGAAATGTGAGCCTGTGCTGCAGATACGGATGAGTCATATAGGAACACATGAGGACATTGTTCAATAAGCTCCTGCATATACAGAGCTGAACAGTTCTCAGCCAGGAGACATTATGCTTTAACAAAGTGTATGCAGAATCAGTATGAAACATTTTTGGTACAGATTCAACAAGGATGTAAAAATACTAATTAGAGTTCAATTAAAAAATTGTTTCCTCTGAGACTGAGGTTAACAACAAAAGAAAGGGATAGTCTCAGTGTCCAAGACATACACCTGAACACTCCAGAGATACTTTTAAATGATAGCTTACAGTGAACACCTGTAAGTAAGATAACCAGAGTGATATAATATAAATCAACTTAATATGGAACAATTAAGCAGCAGGCAAAATAATAATTTCTTAATTGAACACAGAAATCTCTATTATCTGCAAAGAAGTTTCAGATTTGTCATTGAAACACTAACTCTTTTAGTATCATTTGCTCTTGGCAGCATTTATTCATAATTTTATATTTTGATTTGTTCATATAGTTTTATAATTTTTTCCCAATTATTCTGAAGTGTTTCAGTAGATTTATTATGGCTCTTATTAAATGCAGACAAACATGAAATAAATCCCAAATATACACATTATAAATTCTTTTATTTACAAGCCGCTGAAATATTTGTATGTATATTTTACAAAATTACATCTACTTTTGTATATAAGGTTTGGGTAGTTCCTTCCTGTTAAAATTAAATCATTTGAAATTAAACTTAAAAACTTACACATAATAATCACAAATAAAACAGAAAAAAAATCCATTCTGTGTCATCCTGGAAACCTATCTGAGTTAGTCAAAACTACAAAAAAAAAGCACAGAGCAGGCACTTTTAAACTAACCTGCAAAAATCAAAACATCCTTATTTTGGGTAAAATCTGAGTAGCCAAGAGAGGCTGGCATTAAATCTGAGTAGCCAAGAGAGGCTGGGTTTGTTCACTGTAGTTTACATTACGTAGAACTGGTCTGCAAAGGAAAACCAATGTGACTGTATTTAAACAATACATTGCAATGTATTTGTAGTGGTTGCTTCATAATATTGTCAATGTTAATGCAGAAATTTCAGAGACATAGGCAGTTGCAAGCTTGAGAGAAATATTTTTTTTAAATTTATACAATATCTAGGAACTCATCCTTTATCTGTGAAATACAGAATATACATATTCAGACCTATAATTTGTTTTGTGGGTAATCTTCACTCAACAAGTAATAGCCTGTGATTTCAAAACATGTTTAAAGGGATAATAAGCCATTTTACTGCATAAATTCACTTTGCTTTTCCTGTCTGGGATAGTTTAATAAAAGACATAATATTTTGAGAGCCATTCCTTCACTCTTTATATTTTCTTTTCTTGTGTCTTTGTCCTGTCTTTGCTGCTGTTTGACAGTGCTCTAAAGGAGCGGAATCCAGCTTAAAAGAATACATGCATCTTCTCTAGCTCCAAATGCCCAGAACAAATGGAAAAGCTGAACAGATTTTTGTAAATTTTAATCAGCTGTTAGCTTCTAAAACGATTGTCAGAAGACACAGGTGCATCTGTTCAGCTAACTTCTTGCAAGAAATTATTTTGAAATTGCTTTTCATATAGAGACACATAAAAAATAAAAGTATCAATATTATAAACTACCAAATACCAAGGGACACTTTAGTTTGGACCAAGCACAGACCTGAGAGACAGCAGTAATTTTATATTTTGTTTTCCATGACCCTTTTGATACTCATATATAAAGCTACTAAACTATAATGAATACTGTATTTATTCATTCTTATATTTCCTGAGCAACTCATATTCTGTCTTTCTAAACCTGTTGCCTTTAACAAGTTTCCTACACTGACTAAATGACAGAGAACTTGACAGGCTGTTCTATAAGAAACCTTGGGTTTTCCTTCTTTTTTGTGAGCAAAATAACTGCAAATTAGTTTTTCCTTCAGAGACATCACTAGAGATTCTTACTGCAATGGTAGAATGAATATTTTTTGTTTTTTCTTAGTGGCCTCACTTCTCTTAACCAAAGCAGACAGCATGCTGAAAGCTACCAGGGGCACTGGGTAGAGTTCCAAAGACTATCAAAAGCTATTTGAAACAAAATTTTGGAACATCTCAGCAGCTCTTTATCACAGTCCTCCTTCAATTTCATGCAACTGTAAAAGTAAAAATAAAACCATGATCTGTTTAACTCTATAAATTGTTGTTTACAGTCTGTGGCCTAATGAATAGTGTCTTGATAGGGGAGTAAAATGCCTGGTTTTCCACAAAAAGAGCAGCGAGAGAATATGTACTCAACAGACCCATATATCATCATAAGAATTCAATATCCAGGACATTTTCTGTTCACTGTGCTTGAATTCAGAGAAAGACAAGATAAGGTTAGAAAAACACAGCAGAGATTACTTGTCACTTTAAAGCATCTCCCTGTGTTAACTGTTTTGTGCTGTAGGCTCTGAAATACCAACATAGCCTCTGAGACTGTGCTGAGAAGTAGCAGCCAAGCAGTTCTGTGATAAAGTACATGATATCTCAAGTGGGTACTAGCTACAAGTGTTTGCAAGTATTAAGAATAATACACAAAGTAAAGCCCAACTATTCCTAAAGCAAAGGGCTGACAGCTCAGGTGGGTGGACAGCCAAATAGATTGAGTGTGTAATAAGGTAACACAGCTTTCCGTGCAGTGTAATGGAGCTCAAGATAAAGCAGCAAAACAATGCTCAGAGCAAAAGCAAACTAAGAGAATTAATCTTTCTAGTAGCAAACTCCTCTCTCCCTTCTTACTGCTTTTCTCGTTACTCCAGGGTAATATCAAGTGCCTCAGTCAATCCTATTACCTTGATCTGAGGCATCCTTAGTATGGGTGAAGAATTACAAGCCTGGGAAGGTACAAGTCAGGGCTGAAAAACCATGCTCTCCAGTAAACCCAGGAGCTGCCACAAACCAGCATGAAACCAGTCTATTCACTTTGGTCCTTCAGAGTTTACAGATTCAAGCTTCCCAAGATTTAACTCTCTATAGTCCACCAAAAAAATATCAAATATCACTGCAACTGTTCAGGTGAAATGAGAGAGGAACCAAAGACAACCTAGTACCTAGGCTCAACAGCCTGGGAAACTTGTAAGCTGGCTGTAGTGAGCACCCTAAACTCAGCAGAGCTATGTAGCACAGTCTGCTGCTGCTCTTCTCTGCCAGGCTTCTCTAGCAACATAAATCACACTGCAAGATCTTTACAGGGTCAAAACAGAATTGAAAAGTGATTTCAAATATTATGTTACTAAGCAGTAGCACACCAATGGAAAATAAATGTAATTTATGTCTCAGCACTGATACAGAATCTGCTAAGCTAGTCCCAGAGAGTACTTCTAGAGCACAAGGCAGAACAGAGTTTATTACAGATTATTAGAAACTAAGCAGATTTCCTTTGTGTGCTTTTTAAAGCCTAAGCATCACTCAATGCAGATGCATAACAACTTGTCAACACTGCAGTACTGTAATATAATTGGGAGAGAGGGTAAATACATTTTCAAAAAATGATGAGGTCATTTTTGGTTACCTAGTTAAAAAAAAATTGGATTTTTAAAAGCCATCCTGACAGGGTATCATGAGTTAAACTGTAACTTTTAGATCTTTACATTAGAGCTGCCTGTTAGATATGAAAACATAAAGAAAAGCACAAGTAGAAAGCAGTGGTCCATTTAACTCCTCACCATGTGTCCAACAGTGGAAACATGTATATGAAAGGAGAAAACTCTGGCACTTTCTGAGGTGGTTTTTTCCTTCTAATTCCTCCAGCATTCAGTTGCAAGAGCCTGGCCCCTATTGAACAAGACAGTCACTGTTCCACTGTGTAGATAACAGGGAATTCTGCAATTATTTCCAGTTCAAATACAAGTTTTATTGTAATATTGAATAAAAATGTTTTAAATTTTTCTAGACAACTGCCAGATAAAGGTCTACCACAAAATAAAGCATAACTAGTTTTGTCATTTTGCCATTACTCCATTAAAATACATGAAATATCAGTTTTCAATTAGTGCCCTTTTATTATTCCCTTTTAGGCTCACAATCTTCACTGTTTTGGATGCAGTGTGATCTTATGCCCAGGCAATAGCACAATTTAGTATCACTATTCAAGCTCTCTTCAGATCTTGCCAACTTTTTCCAAGAAAAATACAGAAAAACTAGGATCTGTAATTCTAGTATTTGCTGAGCATGAAGAAGCAAGCCAGGGAAAAAAACCTCAAACTATAAGGCTGGCAGACCATTATAAATCATCAGGGAAAAGCTTAGGCAAACTTTGTTTCTGCTTCATAGATTCACTAACTGAGATCCAAACAATGTTTATAAGGATAAAAAATAAATAAAACAATATTTTACTGGACAGTGTTTGCCCTCTAGGGCAAACACTTGGTGATACTGACTGTCTGCCAAGGAGAGTGACAGTTGGGAGTCACATAATTTTATCAGAAAAGCCATTTTCCTTTCCTCTCACTTGGCAAAATAGAACATTATCTTAGCAGAGCAGGTTTCTGAACTTGGGCTTTTCAAAAACTGCAAAGTGTGCTGCTGTGAAAGACAGGACGTTGTCACATCGCCAACTTTGGCACAAGGGCAGGAAAACCACGATCTGTGCAGGCCAGTGTTCAGTAAATGAGCTCAGCAAAGTACTATTTGCTTTCATCTGTTCCACAGAAATCTGGGGTTGAAAGGCCATGGTCAGAGGGTCTCCAGGGGATGCATGGGAATGTCCCACCCTATAGCTGACATAACCCTATGCTTCCAGGACCAACACAATGTGCCTCTAGGGCAGTGGTTTCTTTACAGAGGCAACCTCACAAAGCTAAAATTATCCAGGAGCAATTGAGCACAGAGTCAGCCAAGGAAAAAAAGAAAAGTTTGATGTTTTATGTACTCTGAGGTAAAAACATCAGTTTTATCACTTCCTACCTCCATCCCAAACACAAATCAAAGGGAATCCTGAATACACAACATGGGACTGAGTATGCCCAGGGAAACAACACAGGACATACAGCCTCAGCATACAGGAAGAGACTCCTATTTAACCTACTATGGGTAAAGCAGGGAAGATTTTACCACATTACTGGTAATGTAAGACACAAGGAATACATCCTCTTGGGTTAGACAACCAAAATGTTCACTTCTTAATAGATAATATACTCAGTTTCAACATTATCAACTGCATGGATTACTAATGCTGGCCAATCCTTGAAATTTATAGTTATTGCAGTCTATTGGCATCTAGGAGATTCTTCAATTTTATGGCCTCTGAATGTACAACCCAGTAACAATTCTGACCTTGGGTATTAAAATAACATTGAAGTGATCAGTGGCTGCTGCTCTACCCAAGTGTTCACCATATACAGATTCCCTGTTTCCAAGCACACAAGATGCAGCGTGAGAAACAATGTGAGAAACAATGCAGGTACCTATTTCCTAAAACAGGAATTTTCAGCAGATGTACATGAGTGTAACTCTATTAAAGTCAATATCATTTGTTTTACAATCATTTTTGCTTGCTTCAAAAACCTACAGAAAGACTATTTTTCAGTAAATATACTCAGGAACATTAATTAGATGTGCCTTAAGTACAAACAGGAAGTATGGACAAATAGAAGCGACCTGATTTCAGGTCAGAATCTGCTAAGGACACTCAGCCCCGCTAAGATGACAATTCTTTTATAGCTGCCAGAATAAACACAGACTCAGTACACTTCCTGCTTAGCAGCTGGATACTTTAGACTTGCAGCAATACTCAACCAACAGAATGTGTAACTACAGGAGAAGACAGAAGCATCTTGTAAAAAGGCTGAGTTGTTATGTCATATCATCATGAATTCAGTTGTCTCTATTGCATTTGTAAAAATCACGCTCTTCAACCACATTACAAAAGAAATAAAAATCACAATTTAACATGTCTGCAACAATGTTTGCTTTGGAAAATTTCTATGATTGCTGAGAACTTCCAATGTAGTATACAGAAGAATGTTTTCACCACTGGAAATCTTTATTTATTTGCTAAGAATTTTTTTTTAAGCTCACAAGATTTTTTATAATGATTCTAGCTACTGCAGCCTAAGTTTGATGAAATTTCTTTAAATTTCATCACTTTAAACTGCAACAAACTGTTTAAAAATCCAATGGCATTTTCCACCTAGGTACCTTCCACATTTTAATATAATGGATAGTCATGCAACTACAGAAGACAAACCCTCTGGAAGGGTTTATGGCCCCCAGGGATCTATCTTTTCCCAAAAGTAATACCTTTACACTGAAACAGAAGCTGTTCCTTACCTGAAAAGAGTTCATGCATCGAAGTGAAGGTGGCAGAGATGTGGTACTCAAACCCAGTATCAACAATAATTCCAAACATGTTTCTGATGGAAACTTTAAAGGATGAACCCCCATATCATTTTCCCATGCATCTGAAAGCCTGTAGAGTTAAAAAAAAAATCATTTTCTTAAAATATATCTAAAAACTGTAAGTTTCAATTAAGTATTAAAATGTGTCATATCACTGTAATAAAACATTCCCTTCATGTTTTCCCTGTAAAAGTCACAGATCAGTGTGTTTTACCAAAAAAACACGGTCTATTTAGATAAAGTGCCTTAACCATACCACCAATATCTTTCAAAAAGATACATAATGTGAATGGAAAACTTAGCATATTTTAGAAAAATTCACTCATGTTTCTAATTCAAAGTTCCATTATTTCTGAACAATATTTCATCTGTCACCGATAATTTCCCATTATATAATTATTTTTTCACATAGAGTATTCTTTGGAGACATTTCATAATGCCTCCACTTTTAATCTGGTTTCTAGAATGAAAGATTCTATTCCATTCTGAAAAGACAGGAGGTCAGGCCTGATTTCAAAACTGATGTTCATGAAGCTCACTGGGAACATACTAACAGTCTAAACTAAGCAAGACTCAATCGCAGTTCACTTTATAAAGGTTTTTATTTTGGATGTATTAAAAGAGTTTAGATTCCTAGACTTACTCATAAAAACAACATTCCAGAAGCATATTCATATAAACTGTTCCCACTATCACATGCTAAAGGACAAGATTAGTTCAACAAGATTTACTCAAAATACAAGATCATTCTGCTTCCTATAGTTCCGGTTTATTTCTTCCATAATACACAAACTGACAGACTGATCAGTAATCCACTTACTTTAATAATTTTGTCTGGGTAGGTAATATAAGATACTCCTGGGTAAGATGAATGCCATTTATTCTCAGCAGACCTATACATCACTTTGGAAGACAATGCTTGCTACCCTTCCCTGTTCAAGACCTTAAAATTTCAACGAACAACCTTAGCATTGGCTTTCACTTTTAAATTCCTCCAGTTCCTCTGACTGAACCACTGCCTGTGAATGTATCAGCTTATTTTACTGTACTTTCCAGAAATAGCTGCATGTTTTTTAGACACTTGGGATCCCAGCATTCAGCATGGTGAAAACTGAGCAAATACTCCCTTCACAATATCTGCGTTATCCTGCATGGTCCTCATTCTCTCAGGTCTCCCAAACCTAATCTTGCTGATACACTTTTTTGTACACAGCACCTTCTTAGTTCTTCTAGAAGATGTCCTACTTAGAATAAGTTGCACATCTTTCTTCAAAGAGTGGGTGTACTTTCTTATCTCCATTTGACTGAAATTGGCCACTTGAATTTCAATTCTTTGCTTTTGTCTTTTCTAATGTTTACATTTTTTTCTCCTTCCTAATTTATCCATGTGCATATCCGTATCCAACTCTGCTTTGATACATAGAAGCAAGACCTATAATGCACAGAATGTCAGAGGGGCTTTCATCTCCCTAAAAAAAGAAGCGTTTTCTCTCTTTTTTTTTTGTCCCCACAATAAAAGACAAAGAGAATCATATGACATCTAGATTACCCAATATATTATTTCTTTTCTCAAATCTCACCAGCAGGAGTCATCTTGACAAAAGAAGGTCTAAGCTTTACATGGTAAGGAGGAGGAAGACACCTCCTGGGTCTTCTAATAGCAGTGCATCACTTAAGATTTCCAACATGTCTGAGACCATACCAAAGGGCAGAAGCCAAAATCTCCCACACATTAATACCTTTATAATATGTAGTATCTCACTAGGACACTCATACTGTGCCACATGGATCTGGAAAAACTGCTAAAGCTACTATAAAAAACCCAATTGAACGCTGGGACAGGAAGGTGAGATGCTTAGAAGAGACCCTGGAATATTTTCATTACTGAATGGTGCAAACCTCCAGTTAAGTACAAATACTATGCCTGTGTTGAATGGAAACAGGATTCTTTTATAAGACTACACAAGTGGCCAAGCTCAGAAAAGGCAGCCCTGACTGGTTCAGAGTTCCAGGCTGGATGGGGCTCTGAGCAACCTAGTCTAGTGGAAGGTGTCCCTCCACAAAACAGAGGGATTGGAACTAGATCATCCTTAAGGTCCCCTCAAACCCAAACCATTCTATGATTCTATAAATGTTGCAGGAGGAACACTTAAATCTAGATAATGAGCACTAAATAATCAGTAACCAAGGAGTCTTGTTAACTGTAATCCAGAATGGAGTTTTAAATTTCCTTATCACTTGGTAACTTCATTTACCCATGTAATTAGAAATTTACCTTCTAATGCTCCTTACTTATTCTTTTCTCTACATATTTTGCAATCTGGTGATGCAGGAAAATTTAGGTGAAGCTAGCAAACTAGAGGCTTTCTTTTTCAGAAATCAGCAAGTCTAAACAAAGCACTGTGCAGGCACCTTCAAACACAGCTAGCGAGTTTGGAGACTGGAGGTGGTATGCTAAGGTTCTAGGTTTCGGGAAGGTGTTTCCACAGCTCAACACCTTTTCTTCAAAGAAACTTTTCAGAACTCCAAGCAATATTCAAAACATCACAACTTACATCTGTACCCTGATTCTATTCTTGTGTTTTGATACAAGGATTTGTTGAAGATGTCTCCTCATTTTAAAGTCCAACTACTTCAGCCCTGACACTGAACTGGAGATTTTTCTTTTGTGGCTGTTGATTTATATGAGGGAAAGAAGGTTTGCATAAAGATATCTAGCCTAATTATACTGCAATTCTTGTTTATTGATTGCTCAGTTATTAGTATTTCCTGATATTCCAGTATTCCCTTATTATAAACAAAACATATATCCCAGCATTGCCTGCTCCAGGAGCGCACGTTAGGAATTGGTCCTTGTGACTTGCACTTTCACAGCATTTAACACAAATGGTTGTGGGAAGTCACTGCTTTTATTAGATGATTCCTTTTTATTATTTTTTATCCCTGTTGCTTTTAGAAGTATTTTTCCATAATCTTTATTGTAGAGGAAAGAGAAAAGCATCTATGCATAAAACAAAAGCAAAATGAACCACAAAGAATCCACGATTTTCCACGTTAGTTTCATGGTTTTTCTATATAAAGGGAGTTGTCTCACTTCCGGTACAGGAGATGAGACTGTTTCTGTTTACTGGAAGAGATAAGATTGGCTGATAATGCTCCTCAGGAGAGTGAGCATCCACAGAGGACGACTCAGCTGATCAGCTCCCAGCACAACTCCCAGACATCACAGCACAGCTTGCTACACTGGCTGACATGAGTAAGGAGGAGATAAGACATAAGCTTGAGGAAAGTGAGTTGACAACAGAAATAATGCTGTTCTTCCTTCAGCAAATATTTAACTTTTCCCCACCACAAAGAAGCCTTGAGATTCTGGACTTCAGAATCTGACACAAAAAAAAATACAATCCTCCGTATTAAACAAAATTCATAAATTCTAAACAAATTCCCTAAGTCATTGTGGGTGCAAGACTGCATCTACCTTGGGCCAATTTTGTGACAAGTAAAATTGCACCGCTACATATTGGCCTTGCCAGTATTTGAGGGGAACATGAGTCAGCTTTAGAAACCAGGCTTTAAAAAAGTAAGATGAAGTAAAACATACTCAGGAAAATGGTCCAAACTCAGACCATGCTCTTAGTCAAGAAAAGGACACGCCAGAGCGATTTTTTTCACAAGATGTTAAATCCACCTCTGTAAATCACCATCATCATCCAGTTTCATCTGTCAGTGACCTCACCAACAGGAAAACACAAATAATTCTAAGCATTTTGTCTGTCACTCCATTCTTTCCCTTTTCTCTCTCGTTTCTTTATCTCACTCTTCCCCAGAACTTATATTAATCCTTTTAGCTTATTTGAACCAAATTTTCTTAAGAAAGATCTCAAATTAATTAGGTTTGGGGAAGTTTCATGTTTTTCTGATTTTCAGCAGAGTACTGAGAAAAAATGTACAAGTTACTCCACAGAGAAAAGCTGCTAATGGAATACAGCAACATATATACCAGCTAATCAAGTTTAGGTATTTACCTGGGAGAATATGAGCATAAATTTAATAATATGGTATTTCTGTCTAGAAAAATCAACTACTATAAGCAAATGCTCTTCAGAGCCCACTGTACTCCCTTAATGAGTGAAACAAACTGAGAGACTTGGTACTTTTACTTAAGTGCACTCTGCTGTGGGTTCAGGATGACTGGAAAAAAAAATCTTAAATTTTGATGGGTGATAATGGGATTGATCCCCAGTAAGAACAACAGTCAGAGGTTTCCCCAGAGTTAATCAAACTTGAGATGCAGCCTCTGCAGATCAGAGTGAAACCTCAAACTCAGAACTCCTTCTGTTCAATCTAAGAGAGATCTATTACTCTCACCTATGAAAACACAATGAACAGACATAAGATTGAAAGATATAATTAGAACCTTCACATAACTTTCATTCTGAGAAGGACAGAAACACATATGATGAATGCTAATAAAACTTTAATATATTTCTGGCATACAATTCCAAACTGAACTGAAGTAGTACAGAAAGTGAAGAAGTAAAACTCTACTCAAGGGGAGTGATACTTGGCTAGATGCTGGTGTGAAACAACTATGTGCTATGTGCTAAACTGTCAGAATAGAGCATTCCAAACAAGCAAGAAATAAAGATGCCAAGCTGACACTATGTTCTCCCTTGTTCTTTTCAATGCTTTCTCTAAGGAACTGGTCAGTTGAAGGAGAAATTGAGAACATTATATGATTGCCACTTTCCCATAACCAGTCAAAGAAATACAGATAGAAAAGTAAAGTTCCCATAGTTGTATGAATAAAATGTTTTTTAAAAAATGAAGTGGTATTTTTAAAGTTGTTTAGTTGATAATAATGTGAAATCCAGGAAAGTTTTGATTTCTTTAAAAAATAAAAAGAAATCAGCAAATGCTCTCTGAAATTCAAGCTATTAATTCTGAAGGCAGAGAGGAGCAAAACTTGAAAACAACCACTCAGATAAGATTAAAGATAAGATGATAACTTCTCTACCAGAAATAATTTATCACGATGTTTTTAGATAATGAATCACATTTGAATCACCATGCATCAGGGAATGGTATTTGTCCACTGTTCATTCTGGAATTGATCCCAATGAACTGTCCATGTAAGTTAGAATAACATTTCAAAACTGTGTTCTTAAAAGCAAGTTTTAAGACACCAAAATAATGAAATGCATTCATTTCATAGTTTCTTGATATAAGAACTAAAAAACTAAACAGTCATCCATGGAAAAATGCAATATACATGGCACATCAGTGAAGCAAATGAAAACTTCGTATTTCAAATCTGAGAAAAACTGATGAAGATTCTCACAAGGTTTTGAAAAATTGGACCAGACTTCTGACTAGATTGTATTTATTTCAAAAGAAGCCTCTTCCATCAGTGCTAAAGACATTTATCAGTAATCACCCTTCATCGTGCATGAGATTCACTTTTAAATGCAACTAAGCTGTCTCGGCAACAAAGTCTGCTTTTGAAGAGGAACAGATAAGCTCTTCTTTCCTTTCCAGCACATCCCCATCATCACCTCTGATTTAGCAGGCTACTTCTATAAATACACTAACAGGGTAGTCTACACAGGTCAAAACTGGAAAATGAAAAAGCTCTTACTCAGTTCTCTGCTCAGTGCTGCTGAGGCAATGTACTAAACAGGTCTTGTTAGTTATAACCTAGGTAAATGTGCTCTGCATTTAGGGATCCTAATGCTGTGAAACTCTTGAAGAAGATGTTAACTGTAGCTTCAGTGTTTTGATGAATCAAGCCTGCGCCGAAGAATCCAATATAAAAGCTGACAGAAGCTCAGCCCTGAATCTCTTGAGTTCACTGAATGTTGTTAAAGTGGCCCTTTCCACAAGCTACAGCTCTGAGAGAAATGACAGATGACTTTACTGAACCAAGGGACAAACCTGCTAAATTAAATAACTATTTGTAAAAATGATTGAATCTAAAAGCAATTCTTAATTACGGTTGATGATGCGTCTATATACTTAATGTACCAGAAGCCTAAGTTATTTATACTTTTAATTATCCTTCCAGTGATCTAAAAACTACATAAAAATCAATGCCTGTTCATTAGCTACTAAACTCTTATGAGAATTTAAATAATATGGACAACTAGAAGTGTGGTACTTTCACTGTCTACAGTACATTCATTTGGAAAAAAATTTGCTTTGTAGAACCACTGTTTCTGTCCTGAAACAAGCATCTGTGGTCATGTTCTACCATTCATTATTCATCCTGAGCAGCTGGGAATGTCAAGTGTGGGTTTTGAGCAAATTTTCCCTGGGATCTTTACTAGTTGCATGGTATCCCAAGCCAATAGGTATTAAATCTCTCATAAGAAACAAAAAACGTGAAAACAGAAATTTATCCCACTGGTGTCTCTGCAAGGAAATGAGCAAGAGAAGAGCAAAATATTTAGGGAAGTAAGAAGGCAGAGAGCATGCTTCTTTGTATTCTGTGCAATGAACTACAGTGATCAAGACAGATCCATCTTGAAATTTTGAACATTTTCTTTTACAGCATATCACTATAGAGACAAGATCTCATTTAACAGAATTTGTGTATTTTCCCATGGTCTTAAACACTATCGCTTGCAAAACATTCTCATTATAAAATTACTGATAAATAATCCTTACACTAATGTGCATCATATATATATATAGCAATTAGTACATATACTTTAACATAGTATACATTATTTTATTAGTTATGTATACAACAATCATATTAACATATCATAATGATACATATTTATATAAACTACTGTAATAGTTGCATATAGAAGGACATGCTGATTATTAACAGTCTTCTAGCTTTTTTTCTGAGTAATGGGTACTTTTATTGGAAAAGGTATGCAATTCTGGTGTCTAGTCAAAAAGAAGTTAGCAAGAAATCACTGCAAAAACAATTCACTGAGTTTTAAATACCCTATCCTGCAAAATGTAAGTCCTTCTTGAACTTTCAATGTGTCACCATTTGAAAAGGGCAAGTTATTTAATACTAATAAGAAAGCTTTATAATGAAAATTCAGATTTAGCCTCACCAGAGTACCATTGCCATAATATTTTTCAGATGGACTGACATAAGAGGTATTAACTGGTCTTGTAATATTTCAAAGCACCTTTTAATTAAGATTATGCTATTTGCTCTGATGAATGCTTTTATGATTTAAAATCCATACTCCACATGCAGTTTTCTCATTTCTAACTCCAATACATAGCATAGATTAAATAACTCATGCTAAAAGGTGCATTAAAAGCCAGTGGATTAAATAATTCTGTTTGCATTAAACAACTACATATGAATCTCAAAGAAATTAATTTTATTAATGCATTTGAAATTATTTTATAACTTCTTCACATGCTTTGATCACTGTTTAAGGGAAGTCAGAAAGAGAAGTAAAGCTGCCTATTTCAAACTGTAAAGCAAAGCCCAAATTATTTTTATATTGCTTCACATCAACCAACATTTTACTAGACTCAGCTTCCCTATATTAACTTAAATGCAACTCCATTGGTTTTGGGATATTTATTAAGAAATGTTATTTGCAGAAAAAGCCTCTGAATAGTCCAGAGAATTCAATTCTTTTTTTCTCAAAGGGTAAAGGGCAAAAGCAGAAAAACAAACTACTGTGCTAGTATACTGTTCCAAGACAGACAAGGTTGTTTACAAGTAGTTTGTTCCTCTGAAGCACAGAAAGCTATCTCAACATACCACAACATTTTGCATGGCAATAAATCTTGACATTTTAGTCCTGTATAGGAGTAACTTTGCCTTGGAGTATGTAATTTCAAAGTAACGCCCAACATACTTCTCAGACTCAAGATTTTTGGGTGTTCCCCAACTGCTTTTCTACACTGCCTTTCCTCCTCCATCTGGCTGCTATGCAATTTCAAAAGCATTAATTTTAAGCTGCAAACTCTTATCACCCATAAAATATTTTCATTCCATTGCAAAACAGCACCAACTGTACAGTCTCTGTTGAAGACAAAACAGAATTTCAGTTGCAAGAATCACTGAAATAAAGCTTAAACATCACAGAAGGATTAGCAGGTGTTCATCTATTCTGAAACCTGTAATTTAAAGATTCATAGGATCTAAAATGAATGTATGAATACCTAAATCAAGCAAAAATGTCTAAAGCAATCTTATGTTCAATGGAACACTGAGATATGTGGGACCACAAACACTTGCAAATGTACTAAATTTAAAATTCTCAGCAGTACTCAAACTATGTCCAGATGGCCTGTGAGTACAACTAAGACATTATCACCTTTATTTAGTTTCAGCACCAGGTAAGCAGAAATAGGCCCATCAAAGAATAAAAAGAGAAAAGGTGATTTTATTTTTGTGGGAACTGGCCTTGGATATAAAATCCCAAACCTGGCAGGTATGCCCCAGAATATGCTCTACCAGCAAAATCACAGTCCATAAAGGTACAGCAGCAGCAGCAGATATATCCCAGAGCCAACCCACAGCAACAATTGTCGATGGATAGAGGCTTTCTTCCTTCATTCATCTACAAGATCAACAAAAATACAATACCTGTAAAAGCAGAAAATGGCTGCAAATTTTCATCCCTTACAGTAAAGTTCTTTTTAGAGCATCTGACTGAGGGGAAAAAACTCACGGAGGAAAAGCTCCTGCTGGGCTTTTGATATCAAGCATATCTAGATATAATAGGAAGGAAAACATGGCAGACAGTGAATTCTGTCACAATATATATATTTTTTAAACTACTTTATAAAAATACCTACATAATTTTTGCATGCCTAGGTGCAAAAGTAGAATCCACATCAATTTAGTTTTCCTACAAAGCCAAGAAAAGCACAGGAGTTTAGCTCTTGCTGAGCATTTCCTCAAGTCTGCTGCGACTGCTCTTCAACATCCACGCTATGCAGAATTGCTGGTGCAGCTCCAAAGTACAACGCAATTGCTGACTTCTCAGCAGCAAAGCAATGTGGGCCCACTTAAAGGAGAAGCAAATTACTCTCATAAAAACTGCATGGCCAATGCTTTAGAATGAGCTCTTCACCTTCATGGTCATGCTAAGGCTTTAAGCTGCATTATTTTTCATGTCTTCCTGCATCCCAGGTGGAAAAAATTAAAGTAACCTTTCTGAAAACAATAAAGATCAGCTTCCTGCAGCCAGATCACTGCTGAAAATTCACCATAGTGGAGGATGGCAGTAGCAACAGCAGTACTATGACTCTACACTGCAATTTTCCTGAATGTGCCTATACCACTCAGAATGAAGAGATAGCTTTGAATGCTTCTTTACTTTCAATTTTCTTCACCTTAAGAACCTCTTGATTCCTTCCTGGATACATCTTGCTCTAAATTAGAACAGATGGCTCATAACTTCCCTATGTATGACAATAACTATAGACTATGGTGCTTGGGATGGATGCAGAAGACACAGCCGTGTGCTACCGACCTATGCTAACAGCCTGACTGGTGCCGTCTTACTTGCAGGGAATATCAAATGCAAGCAGTAACACCATCAAACTAAAAAGCCTCTCTTCCCAGTATGTATGAACCAAGTACTCAAATTCTCAGATTACATCTCTTTTTTCTTTTTTTTTTTTTTTAACCTTTCAACATTTTAGATATGTATATAAGTGTATATAAAAGCCACTTGCCCTGGCAAATGCATGTACGCCTCTTCTAATAACACTCATTTCCTGATGGATACAAGTACATAGTAGAGCTGTAGAAAAACAAAGTACTGTGTAAAAGCTCCTTCAGGGCACCTGCTGACATCAATATAGTTACTCTAGTAATTGCAAAGTAATTCCAGACAGCTTACCCTTAAAAGGTTCATTGAATTTTAGGGAAGCCTGCTCATGGGACTAGTGAGGAGTCTGCTGGACCAGCTGTTTTCCTCAGCAGACTCCTCTTGCAACTGTTGTCCACCTATAGTTTCTCTCATAAGTGGCATTAATAATGTAATCTAGATGTTCATCTAGATGAACACTTACTTTACAGATATTGTGGAAAAAGTTTAATCCAGAAGGTTTCTCTCCAAAATAGTCCAAATAAAGCAAATGTGCTTAAAAGTCAGGGCAGGAGAAGGAGGGTGGAGGCAACTGGCAAGACAGATAGAAAATACAAAATCACAGAATAATTTAGATTGGGAAAGACCTCTAAGATCATACAGTACAACTGTCAACCTAACACTACAAAGTCCAAGTACTGTCACTTGTACTGTACTTCATTTTCCCAGGGAAAAAACCATATTTACCTCAGTGTATTTTTCCATAAACCAACCTCAAGAACTTACAGAATCTTATCAAGGGACTCTAGCGACAGATCATAAAGGTAGAGCACCTTCTCACTGTCTACATATTAGCCAGCACATCCTGCATGCAGCTGAGCTTCCCATCTGAAGGCTGAGACAATAGGCTGTCTCTCAGCCCCTCCAGGCATCAGAACACTAGGTAGAAGGACCAGAGAAAACTCAAAATATCTCTGCTGTTTCCTGAGCTACACTTCCACCAAACTCTCACATGGGAAAAGATTTTACAGACTGTTTCCTCCCTCTTTCCCCTCTCAAGGTTGGAAATTCCAATCATAAAACAGGAGACTCGGGAGGAAGACACAAATGTCTTTTCCAAAAATATTGGCATATCTAAACTTCTGAATGCCCAGATGTTACCAAAAATGGAACTATAATCTTTATTTAAAAATCATCAAAATGAAGTTTTGTATTAGTGAACATAAAAAACATGGTGTCAGGTATCTTATCACAAATACAAGGGCCCTTCACTTCACAGGAAGTTTCCCTGTGTACAAATGCTATGTCCAGTACCTGAAAATTATTTTTCACCATGTAAAATGTGAAAGGCTGATAAAGAGGCAACAAAAAAACCAAAACCATCATTCTAAACACTAGCAAGGCAGATTAAATACAAGAACTAGATTTTCGAACTATTTCAGTACAAAAGGTTCCAAAAACCTCATGAGCAATATGCCCAGACCCACTGACGGTCAGATGCTTAAGAAGAAGACCTATGTAATTTCAAATGGCATTTGATTCAGTTCACCCAATCACTACTCAGGTAATCAAATTATTCTAAGAGCAAGGGGATAAAAAAAAAATAAAGCTGGAGACTGTAAAGATAATTTAGCTTTCAAAGAGAAGTTCTCATAATGAAAACAGTGAACCAAGCTGCAGTACCTTAGCAAGGAATTTTCTTAGTACATTTATTTCAAAATAAATTAGTAGACAGTGTCCAAGATTTAAAAAATATGTATTTACTATTCTTGATCTCTGATAGTAATTTTAAGCATCACAAATGCAATGTCAATAATTATTTTGAGTTATTTAAGCTCCTAGTTTCATCTGTGATTGATTTGTTTTCCAGTTTCATTTGTTTGAAGTCCTCCTTCACTGAGACACTACTGAAGTCAGTCCAAAAATACCTGGTATGCTTACCCAAAACAGCTACCAGATGATTTCCAGATTGGTCAACCCTGACTGAATTATCTACAGAGCAGCAGCAACTATGTCATGTGTGCCAAACTGCAATACTCATTATTAACAAAAACCCAGATCTCACAGATGCTGCAGAAAAAGTAAAAGAAGACAACAGCAAAACAATTCAAGAGATGGACAATAATGGTTTGGTGTTTCATCAGATTTAAAGATTTACTAACTCTGCATCCTTAAAAGCAACACTTTATATCCAGACTAAATCATTCTACATTAAGCAAGGTGAATATATGTACATTCTAAGACAATATTCCCATCACTTATTGAAACAAAACATCATTATCTGGGGCATAGGAGAGATTACATATTCCTGTTGGATCTACACAGTGTAAATATATAAGCAGAAGCTGCTTAAAGACCAGCACCTGTAGCTTAATTATCAATCTAGAACACCTATGTGCCTGCATTCTGTCATACAATACTCAGTGTCACCACTTGTAAAAACAGCAATACTACCCCCAGCCATATTTAGGCTTTCATTTTTTCTTCAAGGTTTTCTGGGACTGTGCAGCTCAGTTACCTGCAGACTGCCCTGTATGGACTGTCAGTAAATCTAAATACTTTCACAGCAAACACTGAAAATGAAACAGCAGAAATTTACTCAAAGGAAGGCTCAGTGAAATAGTGTACATATTTATCAATCTATAACCCTAAAAAAAAGAGAACATCTGGTTTGTTGAGAGACACAAAGAATGCACTTAAGTTTCTGGATAGACAGATTGCTCACGTTTACAAAACAAATGAAAATGTCTCTAGCATCTCTGGGGCCTTGAAAGTGAAGTAAAACTTTCTGGCACACTGTGGCCTCCTGTAAAATATCCTTCCTAAAAGGATAGGAAAAATTATGTTCAATTTTTATAATTTAGTTAAATGACCTAATGTTACATCAGATTTTTCATTTCCAAGCCTGTGGAAACAGTTTAATTTCCTAATTACTCAAAGAAAACAAGAGGGAGTTGAATATAAAATATCCTATGAAATACATTCCACTTAACTTTCCTTCTAGAGTTTCCCAGGAGAAGGAAGTAGAAGGATGCTACAATGAGGCCCCAACAGCGGCATACCTGAGTAAAAATTACCTTTTAGAGAAAGAACAGAAATTTGGGTGCTGAAGAGTGTGACTAAGAAATCAGATCAATTGTACAGGAGAATTAATCCTCCTGCTAGGGAATGAGGCCTATCTTCCATCTTCTGTTTTTTCTTCAGCATTCCAAGTAGTTTTCTTCTAACAATGCTAAAGATTTCCACTCCTGGTTCCTAGAACAGTGAAATGGCCTTAACATTCAAGAGCTGCTGCTACTCCAATTTACATTTTATATTTGCTAATAGTAACTGTGACTTTGCAGTAAAAGAATTCAGAGGGAAGATCCTTCCTACCTTTCTCTATGATTTCAATTCTATGTTTATCAAATTCTCTTCATTTTTAAAATGCTGTCTGAAGAGCAGATTTGCTCTGCATGGCTAAACACAGGAAAGTTTTTGTCTTCAACAAGGGCTTAGATATATAATCTCAAATCTCAGTGGGCCTTGTTAAAGCAACATCATAAATTTTTTACACTTTCTTATGAGTTTGGAAAAAAAATTGTTCTACATATCAATCTGTGCTTATAGTGACTAATGTGGCCTTAGGGAAGGGACTGTTGAAACTCATGCATCTAGTCATTAGAAATTGATTGATGCAATTATGATAAATCAGTATAGGTTTATTAGGATTTTTTTTAATTAGTAGTTAATGTGAAAAAAAGATGACATTCACAGCCAATGCTTAAATGCTGTAAAGCTGGTGTAACCTGCTCCTTCTGTGCACTGTGAGCACACTGGGAGGTATTTGTATCACTCAGTTTTGGTACTCAATGACCTGATGGATGAGCAGAGGTGAGATAGATGATGAAGCTACTGGTCTCAGCAGTTGATCCTGCCTGGACACCTGAGCTGCTCATCACTCATTTCCTAAACTGCCATGGTTCAATGTGCAGTGTCTTAAAGCAATCCAAAACTGGCAACAATTTACTTTCAACCATATGCTCTAAACTGCAGCAGCTGAAGACTTGACTGTCAAGTGGCTCAGATGTCTGTGCTGCAAAAGCAAGGCAAAGAGTTGGTGCAGCAACCTCACCTCAAGATTGAAAAGCAGGGCTGGCTTCTGCAAGACAATCTGAGTTTCCCATCTAGGCTGTGCAGCGAGAGTAGCAGAGAGGTGGCAGCAAATCCAGTCAGCAGTGTGGTATCCTTTTTACTAATGGTCATTAATCCTCAGGAAAGGCTCTAACCACAAACCATGGGAATTAAGCACTGTGTAGAAAATATAGCCCTAATATGAGCTCACTGGCACTATCACACCAGCCAGCACCCTCAACACTGTTCACTGGTACCACAGGGATGGTGTCTTTGATACCCTGCCCTAACAGTACTGAAATAGGTGTGCATTCAGGGCTGTAGCATAGCCACAAATAGCAAAGCTGGTTTTGACAGCATATCAAACCAGGCAAGCAGTGGAGAAAAATTATTTAAGAAAAAAAAATTAAATTAAATCAAAGTTGAATGAACCAAAGGTCTGTATGATGAGATGACACTGCTGTTACCTGTACATAAAGCTCTAAGTTCCCTAGCCAAAGTGTAAAGCACTTGCCTGGGTGTTCTCATGGAGGTTATTCCTACCAGCTGTGCCACATGAAGATTTATACATGCTCCATAAACTTTAATTCCCTTTTTAAGTCCTATTATATCAAGCAGGGGGCCATTTCTGAACTTGAAATGGATTTTCAGAACAATATAAAGATGAAAATGTTTTCTGGCCTCTGATTTTTAAACCTTTGGGTAAAATTAAATCTCTTCAACAGCACTGTTGATATTCCATACAGAAATATGCACAAATACCAGGCACTCCAGAACATTATGTCTGAATCCAAAGGGAGAAGTTATCCTGCTGTACAAAAAACATGCTGTAATCACTGTTCACAAAAATCTCTCAGCTTGATGCTTTCAAGTTGTTTTTTTCCTGATGTACTGACTTCAGAAGAGAAGGAAATTCAGTATTTCAAGATGCAATTACCCGCAGCAAAGCAAGGAACATCACAAATAATAGAAGTTGTTAATCCTGAATTTGCTGACAGCAAAATTTATTTTCTATTCATTTAATCTAAACCATTGCCAAACAACAGCCTAATGACCAAAGTTAGAATTTCATAAATTTCATATTTTCCCTTTCACCCTGAAACTACAATTTTAATAGAAGAGTTTATTTTTATCTTCATTTTCCCTCTCCACAAAAAATTATACCTCTTGCAAAAATTACACAGAAGCTCGCTCTATGCAGGTAGGACAAAATTGAAGTGTCAGATGTGGCTAGAAGTCAAATTTAACAAGCAATTAAATCCTAAATAAATAAAACCAGCAGTCATGAACAGAGCTTCCTCGCCTAAAAATAAACTTCAAGTTAAGTCAAAATCCTAAACCAGTAGAGATTATTTTACATATTTTACTACATCCCACAGCTCACTTTGGAAACTCACAGCAGACTGACTGCATATCTGGAAGACTCAACTTTCCACTAGCCCCATCTCCATGTCCTCTGCCAGCATGTGTCCTCACATGTCTGTCAGTTTTCCTCTGCACAGGAAAATACTCTTCCATAAATATCCCCTCCACCCTTCCCAAAACTATCCCTAGTTTTAACACCTCCTCTCCTCAGAGCTATTTCCCAAGTTTTTCCCTTTCAACTATTCTGAAGCTTTCCCCTTTCTGCCACAGGAGAGATTTAACAGTGCCTATTGAATCCTGGCTGAGGCTGATGGAGCCCTTGGCAGCTCTTAGGCAGAGCTGTCCAGAGTCCTGCTGTCCAGCTGCAGACACAAGGCACAGCAGGAGGAAGCACACAAGGCCACACACCAATCTTGTGGGAGCACTATGGGGACTGCACCACATGCATACACCTTGATATGGTCATATTAGTGACTGCAGATTTTTTTGGCTCTTTAGTCTTATGAGCTTTCTTAAAATTTTACAGGTCAAGACAAAGAGAAAGCTAGTCTCAGCTCAGAAGCACAAGATACAGGATAAGGGAGGCAGGCAGCCTGGCAGACAAGTTCTGGACATGAGCAAGAGCAGAAGAATAAAGGAATAGAAAGGAATACTATAGATGGAAGACTTAAATCTACTTTTAAACCAAGTTAATGTTGATGCAGGAATTGATATTACAGACAGACTAAACCAGATTTTTGATAAAACGAAGTGAAGTAGTCATGGAAGAACTGTCACAGACACCAGCTCAATGAGAAGTCTTTGAGTAGATGACCTTGTTTATACAGGAAATGTAACAGCTGAAAACAAGACAGCTATAAACCTTTTGTATATAAAGTTAATTAAAACGGACTTCAGATGTAGGAGAACACATCATAGGTTAAGAAATAAAATCAGACTCGATAATTAACAAACGGTTAAATAACAGTCCAATCAAGACTGTGGTACCAATGTGGCTCTCTATGCAAAGTTGTTCTGAGACTGAAAGGACTACTAGCTCTAAACATTTCAGGTGCATGTGTGTGTGGGAAGGGCAGGTCAGACCTTGCCTTTCATGAGGTAATGCCCTGCCCTACACACCCCACATATCCCTAGGCCTGTATCCCAGCCCTGCAGTGGCTGCCAATCCCTGGCACACTTGAAGCAATGCTCCACACTCACCTCTGGAGCCCCATTCTAGCCCCAGAGTGGCCAGATGACCAGATTTCTCATCCGAGGGAGGGCATCAGGAAAGCCAAAGGTTATCTAAGCCAGGACACTGAGCACATCTTGACCCTACCTCTTCTTGGAATTTCTATCAGCTGAACACTGCTGGAACCAGAAGTGGTAGCTCTACTTGTTCTTTTCTGGACCTTTCTGCTTTTCTCTTTCTCCTACTAATCCCTTCCTCTTACAGTTTTAAGTAACTTAAAATTGGATGGAATTGGAGTTTCCTAAGTTAATGCTTTGAGAAGTTGCTTTTATGTTGATTGAATGCTGCTCTAAACTTTTGTCAAAGTTCTCTGATTTTTCAAAGTTGTCAGTAAACTTTTTTTATTGTCATGACCTCTCCAGAATATCTTATCAGTATTCATCCCATGCATCTAAGTCAGAGTACATAAAAAACCTAAACTAGACATTTACAGCTAAAATACTCCCCTCCCTGCAAGAACAGCTATTGGGCTGTTGCTCTCATGGCCAGAGAGAGTGGGAAAATAGGCATGGTCAATCCAACATCTCACTTTTGAGTACATCTAATAGTCCAGTCTTTGGGAAATTACTTGGCTGAAGCTCTAAAATTCTGCACAATTTTATTCCCTGGCACAACCCTCCCCAACTTTCCAGTTAGTTCTCCTCCACGTCTTCCTCAAACATTCATACCCACATACAGTGAGGTGGGTTGAGAACTGAGTGAAGGACAGATCCCAGAGGGTCGGGATCAGGAGCACAGGGTCTAGTCAGAGGCCTGTCACTAGTGGCACTCCCCAAGGCACAGCAGTGCACCCAGCCTGTCACTAGTGGCACTCCCCAAGGCACAGCAGTGCACCCAGCCTGTCACTAGTGGTGCTCCCCAAGGCTCAGCAGTGCACCCATCACTAGTGATGCTCCCCAAGGCTCAGCAGTGTGCCCAGTATTGTTTAACTTATTCCTCCATGACTCGGATGAAGGAGCAGAGGCCTCCTCAGCAAGTTCACTGATGACACAAAGCTGGAGGAGTGGCTGATATCCCAGAGGCTCTGCAGCCCTTCGGAAAGACCTCAGCAGGCTGGAGAGAGGGGCAGAGAGGAACCTTCTGAAATTCATCAAAGACAAGTGCAGGGGAAGATAACCCCTAGCTCTCCTACAGTCCTGGCTGGGGACTGACTTGCTGGGAGACAGACCTGGGGGTACTAGAGGACAACAAGCTTTCCATGAGCCAGCACTGCCCTTGTGGCCAAGAAGGCCAGTGGTATCCTGGGATGCATTAAGAAAAGCATTGCCAACAGGACAAGGGAGCTGATTCTGCCCCTGTGCTGAGCTTTGGTGAAGCCACATCTGGTGTCCAATTCTGGGCACTCAGTACAAGAGAGACATAGAGTTCCTGGAAAAGGTCCAGTGGAGGACAACAAAGTTAATGAGGCAACTGGAACATCTCTTATGTGGAAAGGTGGAGGCAGCTGGGCCTGTTCAGTCTGGAGAAGAGACAACTGACAGGGGACCTTATCAATGTCTATCTGTATCTAAAGGAAGGGTGTCAGAGGCTGGAACCAGGCACTTCTCAGTGGTGCTGAGCAATAGGACAAGAAGCAATGAGTAGCAACTGATGCACAAGAAGTTCCACCTAGACATGAGGAACACATTTTTTACTGCACAGGTGACTGAATATTGGATCACATTGCCCAGAGAGGTTGTGGAGTCTCCCTCACTGGGGATATTCAAGAACCATCTGGATTCAATTCTGCGCCATGTGCTCTAGGATGACCCTGCTTTAGCAGGGAGGTTGGACCAGATGGCCCCACAGTGGTGCCTTCCAGCCTTACTCACTCTGTGATTCTGTGATAGGTATCACTTATTATGCTTATTAATTATACAAATAATTTAATTTATAGCTTTAGGCCAGTACTCGGAGGAGTCAGCATAATAATTGCCTGTTCTGTTTTGATGCTACAGCACTCAAAACAGGCAACCAGCAGCAATATCCTATTGTTGCTGCACACACAAAAATGGAAGTATCCTGACCAATTTTATAAAAAGCCTTTCTTCTCTGGTTTCAAGTCATACACTCCCAATTTGCTTTAGTTTTACCAATTTAAAAATATTTCAAGTAAAATTGGCAGCTTAAATCGTTAAGTATTGTTAGTTTATACAGCCTGTCATGGAGAAACACAATAGAAACAAAAAATGTTAATTAATTTAAAACAGGCCAAGATCCTAAAATCCAATAAATAAATCAGGTTTTGAGGTTTAAGTAGTTCATGTCAGCCATCTGTCCAAATAGCTTTTATAAGATTTTCTTTTTCACTCTTGGCTTATTATTTGATTCCTGCCTGCTCAAATAGATCCTGTCATTTTAAAGGCATTACAGGAGTTGAGTACTTAAAGTTCCCAAGTGAACCCAACAGTCTTTATAAGCCTATGAGAAACAAACTGCAAGCATCCAAGTGGAAATCTGCTATGTTTGATGTATGATTATAAAATTACCTTCAATGGATCAACACTATCCTATTTAGGCAACCTGGCTTTAAAAAAGGCAGTGTTACAAGGAAAGCAAAATGAGAGATACATATACATAGTAGGACTTGAGTAGGTGTGACATTGGTTTCCTTCTGGCAAGTAGGGCTAGCCCCTTAATAATCAGCAGGAACACTGCATGTTGTAGTTTAGTATCCCCATGTCCACTTAGCTGGTGGGAATTCTGAACTGTGGTTTGCTAATCCCCACCCAAAATCTAGCAGGACATCATTTCATGGGAGGTTAAAAGAGTATTACACATCAGTAGTGAACTTTCAGAACTTTTCACTTGATTGTGGAGGCAGACAGCACCAGAAGGCCAAAAACTACTTACTCAAACAGATCAAAAGATGAATGGAAGTAAAGGAAATAGGCAGGGCTGTATTCTCTGACATCCTTAATACAAGTACAGAGCTGAGCATTACAAGTGCTCACACACTACTCTGAAGAACATTTCTGGATGTTGGAGGGATGATACAGAACTACATGGTAAAGTGCTGTGACCCAGCATGGCATTTCTTACATTCCTATCATCCTCTAAGTGTTATTAACTACCTGGCAATGCAGTTGTTTCTGACAACACATTTTAAATTAGTTTCAAACAGTCTTGCTGCTTTCAATTTACAATTTTTTGCCACTCGACATTTCTCTTATTACCAATCCTAAGATTCCTCAAAGACCTGAACGACAGCAAGATGAGCCAAATACACATGAAAACCACCAAAATTGTGCTCACCAGCATTGCAGTGTTTCAGAAATAAATAATAAGGATATGGAAAAAAGTATGATTTTTTTTTTCTTTTGTTTTACCATATTACAGAATCACAAATCCTGATTCAAAAGTATATTTGTGATCAGAGATCTTTAAGGAATATGTATCTATTTTTTATTAAAAAAAATTAGACCATAAGAAGTAGTTAAGCAATAGCCCTTACAGTCAATCTGATATATTTCCATTGCCAATTATTCTGTAGATAGCATTTAACACTTTAAATGCAGATAGCAAAAGCAGTACCCTGCAAGACAAGTATCAGTACAACAGCACCTTTCACAATACACAAGAAAGGCAGGCTACCAGTCAGATTATCAACAAATGGTGAAGTGATTTGGGATTTAAATCTCATTTTAAAAACCAGTCAGAATCCTTCCTCCTCTGACTTCAATCCAAAATTTCAAAAGATGAGAAAAAAAACAAAGCAACCTAAGCAAAAAGCTCAGCTGGAATGATAAAATGAGCAAACTTTTTGAGCAAAAATATGAGAATATATTCAGTAGACAAAAAGTTTGTCCCAACAGTTTTCTCTACTACAATTAGTACTTCTAAGACCATTTTAAATAGCAAACATTAGATACCAAAAATACAACAGCTCCAAAGAGTAGAAAGGTATATCAGATCTGTGTTTAGGAGCAAGAACTAAGTTCTGAAGTAACTACCATAAAACACTGCTGCACATGGCAGTTTCAAGAAACAAGAAAGTCAGGATATTTCTACTGAAATTATACTTAAAAGTTATGTACACTTTTTCCCAGAGGTGGGAAAGGATGTTACCACTCTGCTGCCTATGCATTCAAATTTCATGAGGTTTATAGCTTCCACATGTCTATCAAAACCTGAGAAGTACTTTTTTCCTTCCTGTCCAAAGTCCTGACTGGCATCAGATTGTATCTTTTAAAAAATTTTGCCTGACTGTTCAGTCATCTCTTCTAAGGCAACTCATCCCACCTAAGGTGTCAGTTCTCTTAACTCGATACCATGAAATAATTCAAGAAGAGAACAGAAAAAAAAATCTGAAACAAACCAGATCCTTCATGTTCCATTTACAAACACATCCACTCTTTTAATCATTCCAGACAGAGAAATCAGCTTACAGAGAGCACAAACCAGAGAAACACTGGTCACTCCTCAGTCAATTATTGATCTCTGCAGTCCCATGTGCTTTGTACAGGCAAGAGTCACTGAAAAACTACGAAAATCTCAGATATCAAAAAATCAGTGAAATAGGACACAGCTTGATGTTTTTATGAGAAGTAAATTACTCTAGAGTCATATACCGAATGAAAGCCATTCTTGGGAGAAATAAACAACATTCTGGAATACATCAATAACAGCTTCATAAACAGCCAACTATACATGCACTGTAATAAAAGCACTAGGACTCAAACCCTCCAGGTTTTCAGCCACAAACTCAATTTTCCAGCTTATTCTTGTCCTTCTAAAGCTAATAAAAAGAACAACTTCTGGAAGTAATTTTTCAATTCCCAAATTATAAGCAGCAAATTTTTACATAGGAAA
This sequence comes from Anthoscopus minutus, assembly GCA_013399455.1. Taxonomy (NCBI): domain Eukaryota; kingdom Metazoa; phylum Chordata; class Aves; order Passeriformes; family Paridae; genus Anthoscopus; species Anthoscopus minutus. The sequence continues at coordinate 7,857 of VWYI01003329.1, read as the reverse complement.
AGATTTCTGCAAAAGCTGTAAACCATTCAGAGATTCTAGATGCATATGAGATACAAAAAGCTATCAATGACCTTTTGACAAAGCTTTGCCTAGCACTCTGCTCTAAAGGGAAAAGTACAATTTTCCTCCCACTGTACCTACACATATATTTTCTGAGATCAAGTTATGGTCAAATTGCCATGTAACCACATTTTCAATTTTCTTCATACATTTTTACAACACTCTCACTGCAGCAGTATTTACTATTATCACTCCTAGCAGCTAAGGCTGTTTGCATAAGGTGTTATTTGCCAAGAACCTGCTACTTGAAAGGAAGACCTCTTCTGTCTGCACAGCAGATTTGTAGGTGGAGAAAAGTAGCCTTGCTGAGAGAGAAGTGGAGGGAACCAGCATAATCACATGCACATGATCCATGAGATATCCTTCTCTAATGGAACTCAAATACATTTGTAAGATACTTTCCTCATGCAGTTTCAACTAATTTGCTGTGGAAGAATTGTCATAAAGCTCCCCCAAGGGCTAAAAGCTTAACTGCAGACAGACTTACCCAGAACTTGTGTTATCACACATAACACACACCTAAGCCCTGTCTCACTGCTGAAGGAGTAAGATACAAATCACTACACTCAAAGGCTACCCTCAGGTAGATCAGAGGAATACAGCTCTAAAGAGAAATGAAAATAACTACTATAAATAGCATGTCTGAATATACTTAACCCTATTTTAACTTCACAATGCCTTTAAAGTTACTGAATGTCCTCAAGCAAAGCAGCCTAATATACAGAGAATACCCAACAGAGCACAACTGTCGAGAATTCCTTGCCAAAATAAAGGTATATGGAGAGAGGCTCCACATGACATGTTCACAGTTTGTTCCTATCCCATATGTCAGTCGCTCTCCCAGAGATTGGAAGAAGGGAGATGGTTCTTCCTTCCACAGACAACATGGAGCTGGGAAAGGCCATCAACACAACATGTGCTGGGAACAAAGACGGCCACGACCAAGAAAGAAAAAAATTCTTAACATAATCAATCAACTTGATAAAAGACACCTGCACAAAACCAAAGAAGAATGCTGCTTATTAGACTGCAATCCACCTGGAAAAGAGCTGATGGTCAACAGAGATCAACAAATTTGATATTAAATCGGCTTATTGTTGATGCCACACAACAGGTGATGCCACACAACCTTCACAGCAATGCTCAGCCTAACTCAGACCAAAACTTTGTTAGAAAAGGCTTCAGGAACAGCCACTCCTAAACAATGATCTACAAATGGGTAATTACCACTCAGCAGCCAGTAATGAACCATGGGCATTTATCCTACTTGAATGTTTGTTTCCTTTGCACTGTTAACATTTAGAGCAATACTGAATGTAAGTTAGATATGTATGTAAGTAAGATAGGTATGCCAGTGATTTACTAGAGGAAAGAGAGTTCTGTTGCTCACTGAAGCAGCATTGTTCCCAGGACATAATGCCTAGTTTAAGGGGAAAAAAATTCTGTATCCGAGGAAGAGAAATAAGCATTAAGTTAATTACAAAGAACTGCAAAACTGAGCTCTGAATAAAACAGGGATAAAAGGAGTTTTCAAGTGAGACAATACTTTTCTTCCTTAGACTTCTCCCAAAAGTCTTGAAATGAAGATCACATTCAAAAGCTACTACATTCCCCTCAAGAAAAATATTCAAGTGCATCCCCAGAAAAGAGTGCCTGAATGTGAATTGTCAGGCAATATCAGTCAGACTCTAGCAGAAGTGTTTGCCAAGGGAGAATGTCACAAAGCCCAAGACCTCAGCTGCTACAGTGGAATTGTGTATTAATCTCAAAATAAGTAGATTTACACTTGTGTACGTAGGGTAGGTACAGATTTTGCTTCATTTCTTCACCTATGTTTTACAAATATGTGATTACATTATTATATTTAGATATTATAAACAATACTTTCACTTCTATTTAATCTTAATCTGTTTTAACCTATGGCCCAACTAACTAACACAGACCCTGCAGTGTCCACAAGTAAGAAAGGTGTTTCCTCTCCCACCACACAGATCAGATTCTCTGCCAGAATTGGACAGAACCTAAGTGTACCTAGAAACTCACAGCAATTGAAGAGTCCCTCAGACACTAAACAGGATGCCAGAGTGCACACTTACCCCCTGCAGCTACTGGGGTCTGCCAGGGTCTAGGTCACATGCAGAACTCCTGTTGATCCCTCTCTACTCTGGAGGTGTCCTTGCTTATTCCCTTCTAATGGGAAGCAGGGAATCTTTCCATTATTCCAAAGGATCTGAAATCTTTCCATTATTCCAAAGGCAGGTGTATGGGCAGAAGCAAGCAAGGTAAGTGTTATCATTTTTATCAGAGTGTGGGCATCTGAAAGATTTGGAACTTGCACTAATCAAGTAATCAGAAACTTTTTTTAGAATTCTTGAAATAATATTTGAGTTCTAAATGCAAAGGCATCACATTAAATAAGTCATACTGGTTTTGATATTTTTGCTTATGCTATGCTTACATTCCTGTTCAATATAGAAAGGCTTCACTCTGACTGCACAGATTCAGGTGGTACTTGAGGCCAGGTGATAAATGAGTTAGTGCAAACATTGAAGAGCTAACGTCCTTTTTACTGCTCTTTCCTAGAAATATAAAAATGGAAAAACAATACTAAACTACCAGTTTTGTTTCTGAAGCTTAAAAAGAATCCTCCAGTCTTTCTCTTTCATTATTTCACTTGTCCAGGAACTGAATAGAGAAAATACCAATTACTGTCAGAGAAGAATTAAAACCTCAGTTGTTCCTTACCCTCACTAAATCCCAAAGATAAATACATAGTAGTGGAGTGGAAAAAAATGTTGAAAAAAATTGATTACTAACAAGTCTGTCTGTGGAAATAGAAAGAACCAAATATAATCTCATCCTAAAATACTGCTGCTGAGAACTCATTCAAGAAAAGCATTTGTGAATGCTAGGAAAATGACTACGTAGATGACTTCTACCTCAATAACATGTCAGAGCAGATGAACGTGTATTAAGATAATTTTAAGTTTTTTCATTGATAAAGAAATGAAACTTGAAAATCAAAACTGTAAATTACACATCTGTAAGACACAAGAGTATTAAGCAAAATATTTCATTTTAGAGAGATTCTTGCAAAATATCTCCCATTCTCAGAATAAGTGGTTTAAATTATAATACTTTAGGATGTATATTGGATCCCTAAATAACATTCAGATCCTAAAGGTTTTCCAAAGCCATCTTCTGAAGCTATTACATCAATAAAGATACTTTTTTCTTGTACATGACTAACATTAAAAATGTAGAATGACTTTTTCTCTAAATATTAAAATTTTGCGTTCTCTCCATTTGTCAGAGTTTATTTCCGCTATTCAATATTGCATCTGCTTGATACATAAAAAGAATACACTTGGCCACATCCAGGATAAACACACTATAATGAACCACACTTGCTTGTAAGGTGTATGTTTCTATGTAACATTACAAAAATATTAAATTTATTTACATGTTTGTTTTCCGTGTGAGAAAACATTTCTGTTGTACTTTTATGAAGTCTTGGGCTACAAATTGTTGTGTATTGACTGAGTCTGGAGTGAATGTCTTCACCCATACTTAAATCTTTCATCTAGTTTCCAAAGTTTAAACAAAAACAACAAACCACTATTTAATTTTGACTTGCACAAAACTGATGCTTTATTTTCTATCACTGCACAAAGAAAGCAATAAAGTATGCTAAAGTCATACTTCATCATTGAAGTATGCAAGCATTGGAGCCACTGTTTAATCAATGTGCTCTTAGCTTTGCTTTCCAACAGATAAAGCCTTTAACATTAGGCAGTGTGTATTTTTCATAAGATCACACTCAAAAAAAACCTTGCTGAAATCAAGTATTTCCTTTTTGAGGGCTCCAGTACACCCAGACATATCAAAAGCAAACATTTCTATGACACTGTACTTAACTACCTTCCTCGCCTCTTCTCTTTTCCCTTCTCTCAGGGCCCTGCTTCTTTTTGAAATAACATCATCACTGGGCTGAAAGCCAATTAAATTTAAACACTAATACTTAAGTTACTGACATGTGCCCTTAGAAACAACAAAACTCTTTGGTCTATATTTTAATATTACAATGCAAAAATCTAGCAACCAGGTTCTCTCTGGCTGTAACAGAAAGCAAATACTACTCTTCTGGCATTTTGCTTTAAAAACATTTTAATAAATATGCAAATTCAGAGACATTTATATCTGAGATTAACAGACTGCCCAAAGAATATGAAAGAAATACTAATGCAAAGCAAATGAATACCAGAATCTGAGTTCAAAAAAGTTTATACTTACTCTTTATTTCTGCGTTGAATGCACGGCTGGTAAAGGACTTTGACAGCATTCCAGGTTCCCACTGGTCCAGAGCTAGGTGTGAGGATATCTCCAAACAATGTAAAATCACTGTGGGAAGAGGAACTTCCTAAAGACTCTACCAGCAGTGTGTCAGAATTTAAAAGCCATATCTATAAATGAAAAATAATTTAGCTTACTGTAAATTACATACACTTCAATTTGTTAGTTTATTCTGACCCTAAATCAGCTGATACTAAAGCCACATTCTTATAAAGTTTCTAACAAATTATTAAGAGATATAAACTGATATTTTATTATTCAGCACAGTCTGCATGGCTTCTAGTAGAGAGAAAAAGGGTAATACAAGACTGATTTATCAGTCACTCTTCAAATAATTTCTCTGAAGTTGCCTCTTTTTGTGACTGCACCACATTCTCTTTGGTAGGAACAAAAGAAATAGTCCCAAGTGATCTCTTTCAGTACCAGATGTATTATTTCTCCAATTTCATAATTTTTAGGCATTAGTCATAAATAAATTGAGCAACTGAGACAGGGAACTGAAAAACTGCCCACTGAAGTGCCAGAAATTGAGGACTTTTAGAAGAAGCACGGTAGTTATGACTCTATGGATAATATATGCAAGGAAAAAGACAACAATTAACATGGTCTAAAAGGCATGTTGGAATTTACAAACAGCTGCAGCAGACCCCCACTTGTAAAATAAGTATCAAATTTCATAATGGGACTGGCATTCTTCAGCATTATTTGCTCACAGTAATTTGAGAGACTGGGGAGAGTTTTAAGAAACCTGAACTTTTTGCATCCCATTATGGATCTTCTTTAATCTTTGTGTGATTTAGTATCAGTGTTCTGATTTGGTTCAAGAATAGTCAGAAGAGTGTTCTCACTGCTAAACACCATACAAATAAGTCAGGCTTATTCCTTAAATCACAGCCTGCAGTAGCAAAGTGATCCAAGTTAACAAAGGAAATCAATTTTTACAAATCTGGCACCTGTATGAAATGTTTATATGTGAAAAATTTATCATAGAAAATGGGATTTATACAGTGTTTCTCACTAGAGAGCAATCTTCTGCTTCTCATGATCTAATCAGCTTCAAGTAAAACAAGTTACATGATGTTGTGTAGCAGACACATGATATCCCCTGTGGAGGGAGAACACCGTCATTAACAGTACACATAGTGCATGTTGTAATTGAATGTGACAGTCACAGTTTATCAGAGTCCAAGGCTCAGACCATTAAAGCAGAAGCTTCATAAAGGAATGAGATATATTGATAAAGATATCTTGGGAGGGGATGGGAGGAGGAGAAACACTTTAGCATATGCACATGAATGATGACAAGCAACTGCGCTTGGCTTTGCACATGGTTGTTCATCAGTTTTGCTCTGTTAACTCACTGTACACATTTATAGCCTGAACTGCAAAATATACCTCATTAGCTAGGACCATTACACAAGGTTCTTAAAGCCAAGTGCTGAAGAGGTGTTGGAAGAAAATGCTGCAGAAACACAGGCCCCTGCCAACACAAACTGAACAGAGTTTCTTCCTTTTGAAATTTCTAACAATTAGGTATGGAAGGAGCTTCACGGATTGCTTTTCAGAAGGGGAATATCCTTCAAACTACACAAGGGAGCAATGTAGCAATAGCTGTCTGCTCCTTTCAGAATACTTCTGCAATCTGCTGCAGAGAAAGCAACCAAAACATTTCATTTGCAACATAGTCCATTTGAAAAAGCACTTCTTCTACATAAGTGCAACATGTGGCATTTTACAATCATGTTCTAGAACTTGTGTGAATGTCTTGGTCTCAACAGCAACACAACAGATTATATCAATAATTTAGCACACAATACAGAGAAAGCAAATAAATTTCTAGGGGTGAAAGGATTCCTGGCCATGAGCAAAATCAACTTCTGAACTACATTTACTTCTTCAGGCAGTATTTTGATTCTTTTCTTCATGTATGAAGTATATTTTTATCTTGTTTTTAATCTGAGTGAACAATTGCTCACCCAGACTCAGTGTGTTAACTCTAAGAATTTTATACATGCACTTCTGGCTAACACATATTTTGAGCCGTGCTTTCAGCTATCTTACAACGTCCAATCCTTTCTTTCTACCTCTTTGTACAGCTGAGCTTGCACAACCAAATTCTTTCCACATTAAATCCAGTAAGAAAAGAACCTTTACAGAAAAATATATACATAAAGTGTAGAATTAATTCACAATGCCATTGATGACCTTTTCTGAAATGACAGAATCAGTAAAAAGTACTTGGGGGGTTGTTGGTCTTCTCTTCATTGTGATATTTTAGTTTCAAATAATTTTGTCAAGAGACTTAAAAATGTTATTTGGAGAAAAGCTGCAACAAATCTACCCCAGTAATACTTCATGGGACTTGAACAGAACAGCAGAAATACCACAATTTAGATTCTGTGATCAGTTTCCTTATATTTCAGCCTGAGTCTCCAGCATCAATTTGTGGACAATTAGGCATCAATTTGAATTTAACATGGGTAAAAAAAACCCAAATCTTTTATTTTTCCTTGCTAGTTCTTTCTTAATTATTGCAGACATTACCATTACTTTCATCATCACATAGGTCACTTATACAAACATCTTTCAATACAGCTACTTTGTTCTCATTCAGAGCGTTCAGGTAAAAATGTGGTTTCAATGTATTTCAGAAAGAATAAAGCTCTCTAAGAGAGCTGGGTAGCTAAGTCTCAGCAAGGTTCTCATTATCTCACTTCCTGACCACTTCAATGTCCATCCCCATCTCCAATCTTAGCATACACAAATCAGTTCTGCTCATGCCCTTCAAGACAGGGACAATCATCAGAGTGACAGGTCTCTCCCATTTTGCTACATAATACTTTTCTTGGGGTATCTTCCCACTCCCTCTCTGCTCACTCCTGAAATACAAGATGCCTCACTTTCAAGACACTTAACAGTCCAGTCCCACTCCAAAGAACATCTTTTCTTCAATACTGAAAGCCTGCAGATAGTGTTCAAGGAGTCCAAACCACTGTACACTTTTTGATTTTCACCGATGTAATCTTTCTGGGTCTTATGAGGTTGATCCCATCCATGAGATGAATTCCCTGTATCTATCCAGAAAACTACTTATTTACCACTTTCAAAGCTATGCTTTTTTACAATACAGAAAAAAATAGATATCTATTGAGACACTGTTATGCTGACCAATAATATACCATTTTGCTTGTGTTCTCCCATCTCACTATCTGTTTGCTGTCCTCCTCTTATTCTTAGCTTCTAAATCATGCAACTATACAGCAGGGAACCCTTCAACAGTGGTGCAAAGAGAGGAGGGCAAGTGATTCACCAATGTGAAGAGGGCAGAGATATAGTTAGGACAAACAAAGATATCTGTATGTACCCCTTTTTTTTCCCCTGAAACAAAGAAACTTTTATAAATTGACATCCTTTAAAAGTAAAAAAATAACATATATATATATA